>JAIFZK010000022.1:6600000-7127500 GCA_027481765.1 Tenualosa thibaudeaui
ACACACACACACACACACACACACACTGAGCACAAAAACAGCCTGAAGGACAGATGAGGTGTTGGTGACACTCATCACATGAGGGGAGAGGAGCAGAGAGGAGTGGTGTGGTGTGGTGTAGTGGTTTGCTGAGTCTGTGACACCCCCCACATCCACATCCGCATCCACATGCCCATCCATACCCCCCCCCCCCCAACCCCCCACCCCAACCCAACCCCCTCCCCACCACCACCACACACACACACCCTTCCAGAGGTGTCAATGAGATTCAGACTGTGGGAGTTTGGGGCTGTGAAAAACAAGCCTTGGCACTTCAGAAAGGAATGAGAGAGGCTTTTATGGCCACCTTTTGTGCATTATTCTCACACCCTCTATCACATTCTTTATCTCTCTCTCTTTCTCTTTTTTCTCTCTTTCTCTCTATCATTTTTGGCCTAGGCAGCTAGAGCTATCTTCACTTTGTATTTTCATGTCCGTGTTTAATTTATTGTCCATGTTTGTGCTGCTATGTGCTGTCTTTCCCTGTGAGATGGAAATGGGGTCAGGAGCTCAGCAAATGCTCTTGCTTCTCATGTCTCTTGACAGTTTTTTTTCTCTTGTGAAGACCAATCAGGGGCCTGGGTGCTATCTCTTTTGACATGTATGCGACTGCATATGACAAACAGCAACCTGTCAGCAAGACCCACATAGCTCTGGGCACCAGTGTTGCTTTCGTCAACGAAAATTAACAATGACAAAATATCATTGTCAACGAACCTTTATCACTTTACAGAAACGTGATAAGGCGCAGCGTAAATGCTGGTCGTGTGACGATAACTATAATTAAATATATAATGTAATAATATATAAAAAACGAGACTAAATATGGTTTGCAATTAAAAACTATGCTAAAATGTTCATTGTGTGTGTGTGTGTGTGTGTGAGAGAGAGAGAGAGCAAGAGGAAGAGAGAAAGAGTGTATATGTGTCTCACTGTAGATTCTTAAGACGTAACCTTCAGTAGTCAGTAGTCATGCAGGTGCTATGGAATACCTCTTTCATTCAATTATATCTAAATGTTGACTGATTTATTACCATATAAATAGACAGATGTGCATATGGGTAGACCTAGATCTGCATTATGACTGAATGAAACAGGGCCACAGATGCTTGAGATGTCTGTTCATTTTATATGTGTATGTTTGTAGTCATGGGTTTCCTCTGGTTCACTGATTATTGTGTGGGTTACAAAACCCTTCCCATACAATTCCCATCATGCCTTTCTTCCCTGTGCCACTTCTGTTGGCCATGACTCTTCCTGCGCAGCTCCTCAGGGGCAGATTGAAAATGGCTTTGTGAAAATTTCAAGAGATCTCTCATTCTCATTCTCATTCTCTCCCTCTCTCTTCTCTCTCTGTGTTTCTCTCTCTGCCCTTTTTTGCTTTCCAACCCTTTCTTCCTTTCTTTCTTTCTATCAGTACCCATTAAAAACCACATCTGAATGACTCAAGCGTACACAGGCACTCCGTAAAATGGCACAGTGCACGCCAAAGAACGCAGATTGATCCGTTGGTGCGTTGGAGGTTATAATGCCCGTGTCCTTGTTTCACAGCTCAAAGACAAGGATATCAGCTTGTTCTGTGTCCCAGATAGAAATATAATAGCGCTGGGTGCAAAACCTTGAAAGATATAGAGTTGCTCACGTTACTACTGCCTATATATAGTGTGCAGCTTGAACCATGAAATCGAGTGGAGGCCCCTACAGCTTCTGCCATCGCCACCCACTCCCATTGGCGCTACTTTAAAAAAGAGAGTGTGATTCAGTATTGGGGGGAAAAAACTGTGTACTAAAATGTCAAATAGGAATGACTCCTCATGCATGGCAAGCCCTCTAGGAGACATTTTCACCGAGACCTTCTCAAAATGGCTACCCTGTTGTTATTTTTAGTGATATATTGACCAACGTGGGGAAAAAAAATGACAAGGAGGGGGAAAAATGTAAATGTCAACATCTCTTCCACTCCTCTCTGTCCATCTCTCCACTCCTCTCTGCTCCCACAACTCAAAATGTCCCTCCCTCCTTTCCTCCACCCACCAGATCTCCTTATAGTGTCCAGCTGCATTTAAGCGTCTCGTCCTTTGACCACGAGATTCGTCCTCTGGGGGCAGCTCTTGCTCTCTGTGACCATGACAACGCTGTCAATCAACGCCCACCATTCCCAATCCATTATCTCAGAGAGCGCTTCCCAGAAAAACCCTCTCATCTCTCATCTATGTTTTTTCCCCTTTGTTTTTTGTGTTTTTTGATCAGGCAGTGGGTTGGACACCACTGCCTGCTCCATCCGCATGACTCACCTGTCTGCCCTGAGCACAGCCCCACTCTCTTCCACCCTCCTCCACTCTCTTCTCCTCTTCTCTATTATACTCTTCCTCTCTCTCTCTTCTCCTCTCCCACCATCCCTCTTCTGCCTCTCTCCATCTCCCACGTGCATTAGGCTGATTTGGAGTGACAGCAACTCCTCTGGGCAGGGCCACGCCAGTCTGCCCTTGTCTCTGGCCTCCTTGTGTGTGTGTGTGTCTGTGTGTGTGTGTGTGTGTGTGTGTGTGAGTGTCTGAGTGTGTGTGTGTTTGTGAAGTTCCTCTGGGCAGGGCCTGGCTAGTCTGCCCTGGCCTCTGGCCTCCTTGTGTGTGTGTGTGTGTGTGTGTGTGTGTGTGTGTCTGTGTGTTTGCAAAGCTCCTCTGGGCAAGGCCATATTAGCCTTCGTGATCTCACTCGTTTACTAGTACAGCAACATACACCGAGTATAGGGGACATACCATAGTGTGTTTCTATGTGTGTATGTGTGTGTTGGAGATATAATTCTCTGGTGTTGCCAGTGATTGCAATATAAATGTTGATGAAGAAGGGTAATGATGGTCAGTCCAGGCACTGTCTCATATACACACGTTACCCAGCACCTTCAATCTCTAGCATGGATGTGTGTGTATGTGGTGGATGTAAAAGTCCCATGTAGGACGAGAGTCAGCCCTGCCTACACACACACACACACACACACACAGAAGCAGATGAGTCAGAGATTTGTCACGATGACAACCTTTCCCGTGGGGACGTAATTACCCTGGGTGTGTGTGGGCCAGGGGAGAAGAGCACACCTATCACAATCAGTGCAACGTATCATTAAATTGGACAGCTGACCTCAGAACAGTACTTTAGGGACTTTAATGACAATGACTTGGAAAAGTTTTATTTTTTCTTGCTTAGTCATTGTAAGAGGACAGAATAGAGGCATTAATAGAAGGTGAACTGAATCTGATTATTAATGGGAGGAAGAGTTAGACAGTTGAGCGGATCGGGGACAGATCAGGGCCAATTGTGCGCCAGAGCTGGTGGCTCCTCTGGGCTCCCTGGAGACAGATTAAATATTTTTAGGGGGATAGGGTGAGGGTGGGGGGTTGTGGGGCGCTGAGTCATGATAAGGGGGCTCTGGAGTGAGGATATTTTTTGTGAGGTTTGACATATCTGTGGTGTGTGGGCCGGCACTGAGCCAGCACTGAGCCAGCACCGTGGGCGGCCTCACACTCTCGGAGCAACAGCATCCTCTGACACACAGTGTCTCACACACACACGCACATATGCGCACACACACACACACCCTCACACACAGAGCAAGATTCAAAGACAGACACTGTCACATACACAGAATTAGTCTCACACACACACACACACGCACACACACAGAAACACATTAATTTCTCACACATGCGCACACACACACACACACACACACACACACACTCACACTCACGCATGGATGCAAATGACAGTGACACACATCCGCCCCTGCTGACACCACCAGTGCCAGTGTCGTTTCCCATGATCCCCTGCGGTGACGCCAGCAATGTTAAATTGTCACAGATGCCCTTTCTCTTTCCTCACAGATGTTTACTTAGAAAAAGCACTCTCTCTCTCGATGTTATGATATTTTTGATTTTTACTCATGTTCAGTGCAAATCCCTATTTTTTTCTTTCTTTCTTTCCTTCCTCCTTTCTTTTTCCATTCCTTTACATCCACTCTCCTCTTACAGTCTCTCCTCTTCTCTTCCCTCTTTCTCTCTCTCTCTATCTTAATGTCTTTTCTCTCTCTTTATGTCGATATTGTTCAGTGCAAATCCCTATTTCTTTCTTTCTTTCTTTCTTTCTTTTTTTCTTTCTTTCTTTCTTTTTCCCATTCCTCTTACATCCACTACAGTCTCTCTCTCTCTCTCTCTCTCTCTCTCTCTCTTTCTATGTCTGTCCCTTGCCCTCTCTTGTCCAGAAGGCAAGGTTCTCTCTCTCTCTTCCAATGCGTCCAGAAGGCAGGGCTCTCTCAGCTTAATCCACCGCTGACAAACTCGTTTCCCGTGGTTTTGCGTGAGGTGGGCATTTGAAAATTGGCCGGATGATGGCTGAATAGATGGTGGGGCGTGAGTGACAGCCCGAGTGCCATTCTCCCGCATGTTAGCCAGGCGGATTGGGAGATAGGCCACGCAGGGATTTGATGGCCACAAACTCATTCCAGGCAGTTTATGACTAACAAGGTGAACGCATTCCCCCTCACCCCCTCCCCTCCACCCATTCTCTCCCTCTCTCTTTCTCTCTCTCTATCCTCTATCCACTTCTCTCTCTTCCTTTCTCTCTCTCTCTCTCTCTCCCCCCCTTCTCTTTTTTATGTTGCCTACCGCCTTGAGGAAGGTAATTGAAAAGAGGGATATCTTTGTGCATTGGCTTAATATAGCTGTCTTGGCCTTATGGCAAAGTAGGGTTAATAACTTTTCTCCACTTCCATTACCTCTTGAGATTGCCTGCAGGTGAGTGAGGGCCTGTGCCGGACAGGTGTGGGCTTAGGGCCAGGCTTGCCGTCTTATCTACGTACACTCTCCTACTGGCTCCCTTCTGAGGGGAAAGGAAGAGAGAAAAAACATCATTTGAAGTGTGGTGTATGAACATGTGTGTGTGTGAGAGAGAGAGCATGCAAGAACGGGTGTATGTATGTGTGTTTCTGTGTGTGCATAAAAAGGTGTTTGTGTAAGAAGGCAATATATGTGTGGTGTGAGTGTATGTGTTTAGTTGTGTGCCTGTGCTACACTCCCATGTTGCTATCGCTAACACAAGCAGCACTTTCATAAAAGCCAGTCCCCCTGGCTGGCCGAGCGTTTAGTGTAGTGTTGTGTGACTCTTAATTTGCCTAGCAGGTTTCCCATCATGCTCGAGCAGAAGTGGGAGGTGGAGCTGTAATGAGTGCACCCCTGTGCCCATGTCCCCTCTCCCCTGGAGTCCCTCGGACGGCCAATGAGTGGGCTGAGTGCACTAAGCTCTCCAGTGTCCCTGTGTGCTGCTGCTCACTGTTAAACCCTCCCCTCAGGTCATTGAGCTGGGGTGTGCGTGCTGGGACACACACGTACATACACACACATACACGCATACACACACACATTCTTTTTGTCGCTCTCTCTCTGTGTATCTTTGTGTCTGTCTCTCTCCCGCTCACACACACACAAAGCACAAAAGCACACACACACACACACACGCACACTCTCACTCTCTCTCTCTCTCTCTCTAACCCTCTCACAGACACACAAACATTGCTCTGATGCAGTCCCTAATGGTGAGGGTCTACTGACTTGCTGTGAGTTCAAGTTTAAAATGACAGGATGGAGACTGGAATAATGACGCTTTAATTACAGGGAGTTCTGTGAGCGGATTTGGTCACGATCCAAACTTTAGCATACTTTTTAACAGAGCTGCATGGGTGTTTTATTTAGCCTTTATTCCAAAGTCCCTCAGAAATTGCAGCTCAAAGTCTCTGGCAAATGTCAGTGACGCTGTGCGTATGAGTCTGTGTGTGACGCACTGTATCACCCTAGGCAGTAAGCAGATGAGAAGTTTATTAAATTTTAGATAATTCAAAAGTTCATATCCAGACCATTTTATCTGTATAAGCCAAACACTTATGTTGTTAAAAAGCAATTTTTTTTAATTTTCTCTTTATTTAATTTTTTTTATTGGGGGCAAATTGGTTTCCCATACAAATGCTTTTGAGTTCTCCCTGTGTCTTTGGAGATAATGGGTTTGAGCATTTTGTTTTGATTGCACAAATTAAAGTGTTTCACAGAACCCAGGGAAAGACGTCTAGCACACAAGGCCACACTTTTAAGCCTTTAATTGGGTGAACCACATGTCTGATAAATATCTCTCAATTCAATAAACTGCCTTTAATTGTTTGATGCATTGGCAGTGTATTTACTTTACACTAATTTATCACCTTTAATTCCACTTTGATTCCTTTCAGCCTTTTTTTCCCTTTTCATTTTGGTGTAATTACATAGCTAGTGTTCCCCCAAGGATCAAAACAAATGTTCTCTGCTATGATTACTTTTTTATCTGCAACTGTGCAAAGTGACTGGGTGAGTGCGTGGTTTATCTACAGCGACACAAATAATAAAACTGTTCATTTGTAATCAAAACTGGGAACTCACTCCTGAGTTGCACCTGTTAGCCCCTTGAGTGGTGCTAGTTTTAGCCGCTGATTTGACTTTGCCTCCCGAAGGTTGGGACAGTATATTCACGTTGAGATGACAGTGACATGCTGCTGTTTTATCGATCGCTCGGACCTCAAGGACGCAGCAAAGGCACCCATATGTCACACACCACAAGATTTTACAGCGTGTTTGCCGCTATCCTGTCGCGTGGGCAGAATGCAAAAATACATAGCAACACACCCATAGCATTGGAGATGAAACTAACACTGGGAGATATACTACATGTATCTCCAAGAGGACTGCAGAAATGCACCCCTATGCATTCTATAGATGAGTTTTTCACCATTCAGGACCAACTGACTCATCACTGTGAGCTGTGATCTGAGCCACTGAAACCTGTTAATGTTTGAACTTGCCTCAACCCCTACTTTCAAGTTGCTTCTACACTAAAACTCTTTTGGTACAGTTACGGTGCACTCGGAGAGGTTATGGTCTGTTACTGGAAACATGCTCTGATGCCATTTGCATTGAAACTGGCTTGTGAAATTGCAGAGCATTTTGCCTGTAATTGCATTTCACACGTGAGTCACTGGTTAAAAGCTTTTTTTTCCCCTCAAATGCATTTCTTGCTACCTTGGCAATATATGGGAATGCATTTTAGATGTAAATTTGATTGAATGGGACTCCAGATACATTCAGCACACACACACCCACACAGACACATTTACTCAAAGTTAAGATCCTTGCCAGTTGCAAGCTAGTCAGCCTTAAGCCCAGTGGGGTTCAAATCCAGAGGTTCTGCCCCTAGGCCCCTGGTGCTGCTGTGCAGTCCTGGCCACTCTCCCTGCATTGATTTGGCCTATTGATCCTGGTCACCTCGCTTCTTCCACAGTTTTTACTTCTCCTTGAGTCTCAGTTTTTCCTACCTCTGCCGACCATCTGCTCTCCCTCTCCTCATCCTCTATCTCTCTCTCTCTCTTCCTCCCTCTCTCTCTCTCCCTCTCCCCCCCCCCTCTCTCTTTATCCATCGATGTCTCTCTTCCATGCTTTGACAAAACAATTACACACTATTAGTGCTTCCTGCCTGAGACCTTTTCCAGCTCTGCGGTCTCACTGTGGTGGCCTTCTCTACAGGATGATGCCTGTCCACCTAATGAAGCTGAACTTTGAAATTGTAACTTGCAAATTAATAAACCCCTACCTATACACACACACACACACACAAACAAACTTGCATAAACACTCATACACATACACACACCATTTACTGAGTGCAATTTTCTAAGACAGTTTAAAAAGCTTTTTAAACGTTGCACTAAAGTAAACTTGACAATCACAGACTCTATTTAATAAAGATAAATTTTCTGAAGATTTTCCTCACAAGGAAATGTTTCTTTTTAGCTTGTTAGTTTGTGTGTGTATGAGAGAGAGAGAGAGACAAAAGAATAACCTGCATTGTCCCGGGGGGAAATTAACTTAACCAGACTGAGTGCTCCGGGCAGCCTGCACTCAACTCTCCCAAAGTCATTGTCTTCCAAAGACAATGAAACTCTGGCCTCCTGCAAGGTACTGAGTGTGTGAGCGTGTGTGAGTCAACCAGCCTGGCCTGCAGCTACAGCTGAGCCACCCTGCCCACCAGAGGGAAAAATGGGCCTTCAGCTCCACATCACACACCTCACATACCTGCATGCCCATGCCTTCAGAGTGGGACGGGGACCTGGGTGTGCGTGGCAGAAGTGTGATACCAATTAAGAGCAGATAATAATGGGAGTAGTCAATTAATGGCACACAATCAGGTAGTTGTTGCTGACCGCAGCATTTGAAAGAACTCATTATTGTACATCCTTTCAGTTGATGTTTGACTTCTCTGTGGAAGCAGAGCTTTGCTAGCATTCCTTTGAAGAAAATAATGAGAGATGTGCTTATGTGCTAGCTGAGTGCTCGTAAGGAGCCTAAAATAAGTCACGGTAAGAGCTGTTTATTACACCTATAGAAGAGGACAGGGGAATAAAGGAATTGTGGTGCTTTCACATAGCTAGCTATTCACGTAGCTGTTGAATCAGGATGTGGAGCATATCCCCTCAGAGATTGATTCGGCTGGGTGTATGTGAAACAACCACAGTTTACTGATAGCAAAGTGAGCACAACAAACGGCCAGAGACTGGCCAGAGCAATGATCAGACCAATGTGGGAGTGGCTTATCATCCATGCATTGTCCGAGGTTAGTTTAGAGGTTTTGTTCCGCTCGAAATGTTGCTCTTTGAACACAAAATGGACATGGGGATACAATGGCAAATGTTGAATCAATTCAACTTGCAGCACGACTCGAAACAAAACAAGTGTGAAGGTGCTCTTTCCCAGCTAACAATTTTTGGTTCTGGAAAGATTGTCTGTTGGATTAGGGACTGTTCCATGAAAACAGTTCTCTGATGGGGTGCTTGGGAAGTTTTTTTTTTTTATGGTTTTTTTTTTCTATGGAAATACAATGTTAGTTTGGTTGCATGTTTTGGTTGGCAGAAATAAATTGTGGGATGCAAACCCAGGTCGACAGTTGGTATCTGGTTGCATTACCCCTACTCTATCAGGACTGTTAATTATGAAGACACAAGGAGAATATAAGACATGGACACATTGTCCTTACAAGTTAAGGCAATAGCTCAACTGTCTCTGATTGTTCTGCTGACTTTGACATGCTGAATTATTGGACTGGACTCAACACGACCTTCCAGGACCGTCCCACGTGGTTTCATAATAGGAATAGGCCTACCAAAAAAGAACCACGTGAGAACATTATGTGAAAGGCACAATGCAACCATGAGGTAATGTTTGAATTTTTGGTACCTAAAATGTTTGTGAGGGTGACAACTTAATGTTCTATAATTTTACACCCAAGGTTGATGGGAGACTGATCTTAAAATAACCACTGGAGAACCATAGGCAAACGTTATTTAAAGTTTTTGTCATGTCCCATGTTGTGAGGTGGGTTGTGATTATATTGACAATATGGGTCAAGGGGTTCCCTCCACGGCCACCCCTGCAGGAACATACGTATGTGACGTGCTGCAATTGAGCTGACATGTTGTGGGCCTACATGGGCCGTCGACAAAATGGAAGTGAGCTCCCGCTAGCTGGGTCTAATTGATGATTTACTGGCTGATTAACTCATAAACCCAAACAGGAGGAAAGAAGCGGCAGGGACCTGAGATTGAAGTGCTGATGCAGAGGCTCCACAGCACCACTTTGTGTGCACACATAAACACACGCACATACAAGCAGAGACACACACACACACACACACACACACACACACAGTTGTTGTTGAAGTTGTTGAGCTTCCTTTCACTTCTGCCTGATGAAAGAGGATGCAACCAAAATATGCATTTGATTGCACTTTCATGGTTGGTGCAAGGCTTTACTTCCATTTTCAGCTCTTACTTAAAAGTCAGTGAATATATAAATATCTATGTGTATAGATGTTATTTTCTGGTTCATGTATTAGATAAAACCCTTGAGTGGAAATAGCCAATACCCATTGAGTAGTCATGGTCAGCCTGTAGTTTAAGTGCAGTGTTCTCAGGACTAAAATAATTTTCTGGTGTAAGTATTTACTCTCTGTTACCTCAGATGCCAGCACCACCATCTATAATGTATCGCCCTCTATTGACTTTCAGAGAAAAAGCCTTAGGCTTTGATCTGAGCATTTCAGCTCAGAGGGAAGACAAGACATTCAGTATGAGGAGATTCTTTAGTGAGGGGGGAAAAACGACAAGCTGAAAGCACACACTGAAATAGTGTGATTTGGATTTTCTTCTGGTCCTACACATATATAGCCACATTGTAACATTGTATTGTGGATGGAGAGGCAGTGTTCTATTCACACGTGGTGCCAGATTACCTTTTGGTATCTCTCTAGTGCCTCCTGGCTGAGTCTGACTTTAGGCTCGGTATGCTTGAGGGGCAGATCTGACAGAAAGACTTCAAGATAGAGGCAGGAGACGGGCTGTAGGAAGAGGAGGCTTGTGGATTTCATGACCCAGATATAGAGAGGGAATAGAATGAGACATTGGAGAGGCAGAGGGTGAGAAAAGAGAACAAGAAAGAGAGAGACAGAGAGAAAGAGGGAGAAAGAAGGAATATAGAAAAGAATAAAGAAAGGATGAAGCAGAGTGAAAGATAGGTGGTGGAGATTAAAAAAGAGAGAGAAGAGGGAGACAAAGATTTTCTGTAGAAAGAGAGAGAAAGAGAGAGTGATGGGGTGGAGGGAGTTTTGGGAAACAGGGCCATGGAGGGAATGCTGCGGGCATTGGCAGACGGTGCCAGGGCTGGGTGTGATGGCTAGCGTGCTGTGCCATCTGGCAGGCCTGTAATTGGGTATGGCTTTTACACCTGCATGAACTGCCACAATCCGCGGGACAGTTGGGCCGGGAGCGGAGGAAAAACTCAGCCGCTCGGCGCCGTACATCAGGGAACCACACTGGGAGAGGCCTTGCCCCATTTAAAGGGCCAGTAGTGGTTTTGTTTAACCACCATATTTCTGTGCTTGATGGATGGTGTTTCCCACAATGCATTTCTGTGTTCACAGCCCTTTAGAAGTCATACATGTTTTGTGCCACATGCCTTGCTTTTGCTGTCCAGGCACATCCAGAAATGATCAGTGTGCCCTTTTAAACATGGGTCAGTAAGACTGGTCAGCCATTTTTTTTAAATTCTGGAGAATTGCGTATGGCAGTTTGAATGGCACTTGAAGCAAATGCCACACAGATATTATTTGTATTGTCATCTTTTCTGTTAATACTTATCAGTAAGTGGGCTGCTCTGGGCGTGCTATTTTCTTTAACATCCACAACGCACAGCCATTGATAAAGGTGAATAAGGTCAGGCATTGACTCTGTGTTGCAATCGAGACACAATCGTCTGGAGAATGACAGCTAGAAGACGGAGATGAAAGGTCAGCAGGCGCTTTGAAGTTGCTTTTCTCGCCGAAGCAAATTAGTTGCCGTCCACCCACCCACCTCCAATGCCACTCCTTCTTTCTTTCTCTCTCTCTCTCTCTCTCTCTCTTTCTCGGAGGCTTCATTTGCTCAAGTGCTCCTGACTACGAGGGCTCTTGAGTCAGATGGGTAAAAAAGCATGAGCAGAATCATTAAAGATTCATTCCCTCAAAAAACTGCTGCGTTTGTGTCGCGAATCATCCGTCGATCCCCCATGGATGCCGGATGTTCCACGCGGAGAGCCTTCGCATGTCCTCACAAGTTTGAGAGCTATGGCAATCCTTCAAATTAAAAAAAAAAAAAAAAACGGTCAGCTCCTTGGGGAGCTGTCACTCCAATGCTCAAAAGGTCGCCGGTGCGTACAGGGCCTCATCTGAGGAGAACTGCTGGAGGTTAGCGCCCCTCATTAGCCTCATGTGTGCTAGCCTGATTTAAGCTCTCACTGGGACACAAGAAACTGCAGTGAATTATGCATTAAAAACATATTGAGAACCTAGCATAGCATAGAGGTTTTTTTTCCTTTTCTCCTTTTTTTTCCTGGATTTAAATATTGCTACTATTGCAAACCACGAAACACTATTGCATGAGAATTCCCCTTTGGTAAAAGAAGGACTCATGCCAGATGAGGGTTTTGATGGACATTGATGTGCTAATTGCTTGCATCCCGTAGGCTACTGGGAAGCGTGCCATTACCATGTCTGCCTAGTGTGTCTTAGAATAGGAGCGAATGTGTGTGGGGTTTCCCTTGACTGGCATGTCGACGACCTTGAGGGAAGTAGTAAGGTGAACAGCTCTGATCTTCTCTACTTACCAGGGAGAGAGAGAGAGAGAGATGGGGAAAGAGAGAGAGTGATTGGGTGGATGAATAACTCATGCCCTGCTGCAATTAGATAAATGACTTTGGCTCCCCTGTTGTGCTGGATTAGAAGTTACACACACGTGGACACACACACACACACACGCATACACACAATTACCAGATGCAATTACCCCTGCTGACATATAGGATTGCCACAGTGGTGCCCCCTAGGGTTGATTCTGCTACCATGCCCATGTTTATCTAAATGACCCTGCGGATCTTGAGCTTTAGAGAAAGACACTCTTTTTTTTCTCTCACTTTCTTTCTCTTTCTCTCTCTCTGTTTCTCTCTCTATATATATTCTCTTTGTCCCCCTTGGATGCAAATGCCTGGCTAATGGACTGTTTTCTGCTCACTCTTACTGCATGTAATTACCAGGCCTTTGTTGCCATTCTTTTGTCCACGGCTCTGACGCACCGGTGAGGGAGCTGGAAAACTTTGCAGGTGTGCATTAGCGCCATTTAGATGAGACACCCAACACCCTCTCTTCGCTCCCTGAGCCACCCACACACACATAAACACACACAAACACACACACACACATCCACCCTTCTACGCCAACTCCGTTCTGCTCTGCTCAGAGTGCTACCTGTGTGTGTGTATGTGTGTGTGTGTGTGTGTGTGTCTGGATGTACCCGTGTGTGTTGATGAGCTGCACCCACCCACATCAACTCATCAACCCTGCTGATCTTCACTTGAGCAGGGTTGACCCCCAAAAAAAACACAAAAAGAATACTTGCACTTTGAAGTGGCACCTCTTGATCATCTTAATAAAAGAAGCCTAAGATTGTATGTTTGTTGAGAAGCATATATTCTTTTTTTTCTCTTAGGCTCTTATTTCTCAACAGTAATGTCCTGAGGATGTACTGTGTAGTGTGTCCCCCTGTGTGTGTATTATATCCATAGAGAGAGAGGGGTGTGTGTGTGTGTGTTGCTGTGTGTTGTCTCAGGGTGGATAGAGCTGTCCTGCACTCCCAGCATGGTGGTGTGTAACAGCTGTCTCTGACAACATGCACCTCAACACCCTCCCTGTGTTAACAATGCCTGTGGTAACAATCACCTGTGTTAACAGTCCCTGCAAAGAACTGCTTCCAGTAGCTTACCTGTTAGCATACGCTTATTAGCTTGTTCCTGTTTTGTTTACTTTTGGATTCTGAAAAGAGGAACAAACCTAATGACAAACCTGACAAGATATGATTGATGGACAGATGGGATGAGGAGGAAAGGGGGGAATAGAGGGATAGTTGGAAGAAAGATTAGCCTAATGTTTTAACATCTCCTAAATTCATGATAATAAAAATCATTAGTAATGCCAGTTTAAAAAGATATCCCTTCAATCCTCTCACTCACTCACACACACACACACGCGTGTCTTTAGTGGGCCATTAACCCTGGTGTTTCTATGACAACGAGAGCGTTGGTGACAACCTGCCAAGAACAACTGGCAATAACAAGTTCCATTGTCTGCTGCCAGCCACCCACAGAGAGGCCACATGAGTGCCACCCCACCCACTCCTGTAAAACATACGCACCAACTTTTCTGAACACACGCACACACACACACACACTTACCACTTACATACATATACACAAGCAAACACACTAAGTTGGAAAAAAGACAAACAGCCATCATTTAAAAACCTATTGTCAGCACCAGTTGTTTTCTGGAGCTTTAGACCTGATTGTTTTTCTCTTTATGAACATTCAGCAGTGGAGACTCAGCCCACAATGGCACATAATTAGTCGAGCACTTTGTCCCAGTGTAATGCAGTATAATTACAGACAGGATTGGCTTTGTAATGGTGTCTGTTGTACCAGTCCATGTAAGTGAAGCCGATGAGTTGTTAAGCAGCCGAGAAAAAACAGTGCCAGTGGTACTGAGGAATGAGACAGAGTACAGATTTGTATTGATTGTGCTTCTGGTACCAAGCTGATCCCAGAACAGGGAAACTTTATGTCTTCAGAAAATTAAAGTCTTTTTGTTTGTGAGAGTTGTTGATTTGCTCTAACTGTTCATCAGAGCCGATTGACAGTCAGGTAGATTAGTTAATTGGTGAAATCGCCCATGTCAGTAAATACACAGGTAGAACCAAGTACGTAGTTGGACATTTACTTTCCAGAGCAAGAGTTTACCACCTCTGGCTGAGCCTGGGAAGTTCCATCCAGTGCAATGTGTTTCAATCACAGCTGTGCTAACATCAGAAGGGAGAGGGTAATATTTCAGTCACATAGGATCTTCATCTGATGCAGTAAAGTAGACGTTGTTGAGCTAAAACAGCAGATGCTCTCTTTCTCTCTCTCTCTCTCTCTCTCTCACACACACACACACACTCTCTCTCTCCTACTGTCTGATACTTTTGTCTGGCACCACTCCTCTCCAGCTGTGCTAACGTCGCCTCTAATACCTTCCATCTTTCTCTTCTCTCTCCACAGCCTTCTCCAGGCGACCAAAAACAAGCCTAGCATGAGTCGAAGGGAAGCGCGTGTTGGGGGCCCGGCGCCCACCGCGGCCCCCGAGGTCAGCTCCAACAGCACAGCGGCAGGTGCCCCCGGCTCAGGCGAGCCGAAGGATGAGGCCTTCTCCAAAATTAAAGACAAGTTCATGAACCAGCTCAATAAGATCCCATGTGAGTTGCACACCCTGTCTTTACCCCTTATCTTATCAACTCTGTGTGTTACTGAAGCAGATATCTACTACTTCCCAAATTTACATACTACACACTGATAGTATACTGATCTTGTTTGAAAACAATAGGCTTTTCAATGAAGATGAGAATACGAACAGTGTGCACTGTGCAAGTAGGATGGCATTTTGGAAACACCCACGCAGACTTCTTCACTCATCTGTGCAAACTGTCAAAATCTACCCATAGATCACTCAAATAAAGTTAAAAAGGGCATTATTTAAAATGGCCATTTGCTCACTACGCCTGCGCCAACATTCACATGGTGATGGAGATAGTAAACAAAGGTTAACGTCAGTCATACGGAGTCCAACATGATGAAACACTATTGATGATGTGATTGGTTACTTTCACTGCAGGGCAGGTTTTCCAGTGTCTCAACTGCACCTCTTTGCATTACAAATGGCCGCAATACATTTCTATGGGAGGAATTTTTAAGTGATGTGTCTCCTCCTATATAAGCGTCTCTGGTCAGATTAGCAAGATGACAAGTGAGAAAGAGAAAAATTTAATTCCAAAGATTATATACAGATACGGGGAGTTAGAGATAACATTCATGCCTGTCATGTTTGGAATCACTTAAAATTCACTTCCACTGTCTGTGTCCGTGTTGTCCAACCAGGGGTGTGTTTCCTAAAAACAGTTCCTGAAAACAAACTCCACCACACCCCAGCTTGGCAATACCAACTACATTAAGAGAATAAACACAAATTCATATGCATATACAGTGTGCAGACTGATGGACTGTAATACTTGGTTTTTGAGTCTCTCTGTAATAAGTTTATGGATAGCTAAATGAATCTGTAACTGGTACACACAAGGAATGAGTGAAGATTTTTTTAATTCCTAACGTGATCAGGAAAGGGATGCTTTGACTTGATTTGTTGTTTAGTAGTAGATTTGTTGTTTAAATAGGTTTCTGTCACTTAACAAAACTTCTGAGCCACTGCAGGGGTTGTTTACTTGCTCCTGAGCTATAACAGGGTGGAGACAGAGCAGAGGTACTGATGGCAGACGGCAGCTTTGATGTGCTCAGAAACACACAAACACAAACACACACACACATACACAAACATGGATATGCACAAACACTAAGACACACACACACACACACACACCACAAACAAACAACAGACATCCCCCGTCTGTCTGTCTGTCATCTTTGCTGGGGAGTGAGAAAGCAGGCAAGCTCTCTAGTCTGCTTGTGTTCTTGCTCTTGCTCATGTCTAGTTGTATTTGTCTCGACAATTGCCTCCATTTGAAGAGTTCGGATGCAAAACCCTGTAAGCCCATCCTTAGAAATATTAAAAAATTAAGTTGATTCATTATAATTTCCAAGTAATCTTTATCAAAATGCAATTTGAATTTTATTATCAAGTAAAAACAAATCACATACACACATACACACACACACACACACACACACACACACACACACACACACACACACACACACACACAGACACACAGAAGCCTGGCTGCAGCTCTCAGCGCTTTTTGCTTGTGCACATAAACACCCACAAAGACCTACAAGGTCATGCATTCTAGCTTCATTCATTCTTTTTAACAAAGCATGTGTGTGTGTGTGTGTGTGTGTGTGTGTGTGTGTGTGCTCATGCTTGGAAGTCTGACGGATTCCCAAAAGACTAAATAAAAACTAAATATAGGTGTATTAATCAGTTTGTGTTGAAGTAATTCTAATATCAGGAAATGTTTTTTTTTTGTGCCATGTTCAGTGTTTTCATAGTGGTGCAAATGACGCAGTTGGCATATTATTCAGCTACGCACTAATGATGGCACAACCCTGATAAGAGTTTTGTTTACTTCCTATTGGCTTGTTTAAGCCAAGGTGTGGTATATTTGCTTTTGTTGAAATAGAAAAGCAAAAAGAAAACACACACACATCTACACACACACACACACACACACAGCTCCAGTATAGCTTTCCTCCATGGCCATGGAGCCTCTGCCCTGTAATGAGGCATATGGAGTTGCTCCTTGATTGACACCAGCCCAGTATATTTGCTTTAAGTGTGTTAGAGATCCGGTGGCAGCGGTTTAAATGCGATTAGCGATGCACGGCATATGGACGCCATAATGAAGACTCGGTCAGGGGCTGAGCCCCCGAGATCCCCACAGAGTGCACTAATGGCTCTTCAAATTCACGCCGCCACACCCAGGAATTAGCAGTGTGTGTGTGTGTGTGTGTGTGTATGCATCTTTCCTGCACCTTGCCATGAATACACCATTAATAATTCCATCTTGGCGTGCCCCACCCTCACTAGCTTGAGGCCTAACATGAGGTCTCTGTGTGTATGTGTGTGTGTGTGTATGTGTGTATGTGAATATCTAATATCTGTGTGAGTGTGTGTGAATGTGTTGTTGTCTCTGATTTTCTCTGTGTGCATTGTGTGTCTTTGTGTGTGTGTTTGTCTCTATGATATTGCGTGTGTGTGTGTGTGTGTGTGTGTGTGTGTGTGTGTGCATGTGTGTGTGTGCACATGCATGTGCGTGTGTGTGTGTGCACTTACAGCTCCTCTCATTAGCTATTTCCTATGAATGCCCTGCTCCTCTAATGAGCACGTTGTGTACTGTGGACAACTACCCAATAAGGGGTTGCCGAGTTCGCCTCCAACAGACGCCGACACAGACAACCGGGAGAGTGACCTGAGCGAGAGTGAGAGAGAAAGAGAGCGAGAGCGAGAGAGAGAGAGAGAGAGAGAGAGAGAGAAAGAAAAAAAAGACAAGCCCCATTATAGGGGCTAAATTACCACTTTCACTCAGGTTCCCTCTCACCCATGTGTCTGTGCACAGAGCTAAAGTAAGCCCTCCCAGTGAGTGCCTAATGTGAGCTCTGCCGTCCTTAGGGGCGTTGGAAGAGTTACAGGGAGAAAATCTGAACAAATAGGAGCAGGCTATTGGGGGGGAGGGGGTTGAAGGGGTTGGCGGAGGGGTTGGTCTTGCTGGGTAAGATTGAACCTCTTTGTGTTTGTGCTTTAAAATGGGAGGAAATTCTGTCAAGGTTTAAAAGTCGACAGTTCCTTCCGGTTGGGTACTGCCTTGCAAGTTTGACTTGTAGAGTTGTATTTGTGTGTTACTTTCACAGTTCGCTTCACACTGAGGTTTGCATTAATTGCTGCTTTCTAGCGTATCTCTGAAACTCTCGTATTGTATCTCTGAATTGTTGGAGATCCAAGTAGGGCCAGAGCTTGAAACAGACACATAATCTTTCACTATGAAGAAAGCTAAACATTACACTGGGTATTACACGTTCTGTTATTCATGAGTTGTCTGGCATGCAGTTAATGAATAGCATATTCAGGTTGTCAAAGACTCTTAGTGGTCCCTTTAAAGTAACTTAACCAATGAGACAGGATACCCTGTCAGACCAAAAGCCTGAAGTTGGGCAGCCAAGCCCCACACCCCTCACCCCCCACTGCATTACCAGGAGCACACAGACAGTCAGAAGTATCCCTTGTTGGGTGTGCTTGACAGCACCGATCCATACTGCAAACTATGCTAAATGGCTGTTGCTCAGCCTCTGTCTCGCACAGGCCATTGGAGGCAAAGCAGGAAGCATTGGAGCTGTCACCCTGCTCCTCCCTAACATGGCATCCAAGGCAAGGACATATATTTTAGGACAGGTGTGCTGGCCTTGCTGTGAAGAAAGAAGATTAAATAGATTATCCCTGGTTTTATCTGAGGTTTATCTGGGGCTTCTGCATCTGGCAAAGGTAGTTAATACACTCTGTTGTTAATGTGTTTGGACATTATAACTGGAGGACGTGCTCTCTTTTAGTGCCCCAAATAAAAGGTGGCCACTGTTGCCACAACCCCCTTTCACATGTTGTGCTTTTAAATTTGGCGCAGCGATTTGTTCTTGTTGTGACTTTGTTTTTGCATCTGGGGCAGGAGCTCACCCATGTCCACTGGCCATGTGGCTTATCACTATGGCTACAGTGCCACTTCCTGTTTGGCTGCTGTTTTACCCGTTGAAGCGTTACAAGCAAGGGGAGGAATCACTGAGACAGGTACCCGCCATTGGTGACAAGGGAGTATTTGTTTCGCAACTGCCATCACAATTATGTCATCGAACTGCGAGGGTGATGTGAGCTTTGCTAATGTTTTCTGATTTTCACAGAAGGGGTGTGGAAGCTTCAGGTGAAAGGCACTGAGCAGTTCTGAAAGGAGCATCCTTGGATATTGTCAGTAGATTGGCTTGGCTTGTTGCTAATTCTCAAACTGGGAGAAATGGATAATATCAGTTGATCAACTTGGGCATAACAATAATAGTCCTTTTTCATTCGTGAGCCTGGAGTTTTCTTCCCCTATCCACATTTTTTTTACCTCCAATTGACCTCAATTTACCTCAAAAGAAGAAGTACAACACTGAGTCTGGATATTGTTCTCTTCTCCTCAGAATATAGCCTGTCCTTTCATACATCTGTCATAACAATATTTCATTCAGCACAAATGGCAGTAACAATACCACAAGGCCTATAATATAGGCTATACATAGATATATTTATACCACACAATAGCAACACCATAACAACCAGCGATGCAATCAGGAGTTGATAGTTATTATCAGAGATAATAAAGGAACAAGTCACAAAGAACAAGTCACATTCATTTCACCCTTATCCACACACTCCAATACCTGTCCTTTACCTCCTTCTCTTTCTCTCTCTCTCTCTCTCTTTATCTCTCTCTCTCTCCTGTTTCAGTCTACAGGAGTAATATAAAGAGGAGTGGTGTGGCTCATTGCCTGTGTGGAGGCTGGAGCTACTGTGCCCAACAGCCTTCCCCTGGTGACTGATTATCTTGGCAGTTGCCTTCCCTGTGGGCCATACACAACAATTGCTTCCCCCCACACACACCCCTCCAGCCACAAAACCTCATATCACATCCAAATCAGCCTTGTGATGTGTGTGTTTATGTGTGTGTGTGTGTATGTGTGTGTGTGTATGTGCAACAAGACACAGTCCTCCCTCCAGCTCCCTCCACTCATGTTGCAGATCACTCCAATACCGTTCTGACAGAGAGATGCATCACTGTGCATTTGTGTCAACTGTCACGTCAGCCATCTTTACAGACACAATGCCAAGATTCTATCAAACGAGAATATAGTGCTTGTAGTGGGTCCAGGACTGTCTGACAACCAATTCTGTCCCTTCACTTACGTGTGAGTTTGAATTTGTACCAAGTCAAGACTCAAGAAATGCATCAGAGACAGAAATGTATTATTTATAAATATACCATCAGGGTTGGTCTACGAGAGGCGCTCACCAACAGGAAATAGCTTGCTATGTTTGTTTGGTGTTGACTCGTCATCCCTGTTGTTCAAAAGAAAATAAAATCTCATTGGGACTCAGCTGGTGAAATGAAATATAAATATATAAACATAATGAATCTCGTCATGTCCCTCCTTTAACCATTACTTTAGTGGTATCTTCCACTTCACCTTATCAACAACCAGAAGTGAACATTTCTATCAGGAATCACGACTCTTCTCGAGACTCTCATGTTTCAGCAGTCTTTCTCCTCACGCAGTGATATCTCATGTAGACCAACATAAAAAATACTTTTCTCTGCATGCTTTAAGCACTCAGCTTCACCTCAAGCCTCAGATGTTTTTGCAATCTCTTTCCTTGCATAAACAGAATGGTGGGAGGTTGCCTATTATCGGTGGCTCATTGTAGACCATAACAAAAAATAAACAAATGCCCAATGGGATCATGGGAGGTTTGTGATTATCGCATTTTTATTTTTGTTTTTGCTAACTAATATTCAAGTTGTGAGATTCCATTGAGTTATTCTAAGTGGCTTGAAAATGTTCTACTGTGATACTCATTTCACAGTTTGAGTGTGTACATGATGCATTTATGAGCATGTTCCCTCATATGAGCACGTGTGCTTAGCAGAACAGGAGATAACCCTTTGCCGAAAGTTGAAGTGCGCACGGTGGCTTGGCGCTCTCGGGGGAAAATTGACACACGCACAATGTAGTTAATTAGCCACCGCCTCTATTGCTTTCTGGGACTCAGGTTCTTTTAATTAAGAAACACAAAAGTGCTTTTCGTGACGAGACACATGCTTGATGAAAGAGATAACGGCGTTATTGCACTGCCGTTTGCTGTTAGGCTCCTCTCTCCTGTAGCCCTCGCGTTCTGCCAACCCCATTACGTTTATAAATAACAATAACTGATAGCGGAGAGGATAAGAAAAGATTGAATTTTGGCGAGCAGACGAGAAGAGAAGAGAAACGCAGTGATCTGATTGCAACACTGTGTTATTAAAAAAGGTGGCGACTCCAATGCAGTCATTATCCCAGTACATTTGCCTCCTGCTGTGTCGTTGCATTGCACATAATTCTTTTATCCAGCCTTTCATTAGAAATGTGTCACCATGCCATGGTTGCATCGGCGCGAAAGTTTCTTATCGATGCAGCTTTTATAGGTCTTAGATATGAACCTGCCATCTTTTAGACACATCCATTAAAAGATAATACTTTCTGTGAAGCCACACTGGCAATGGCTGACTAACTATGTGGTCCCATCTATTTATTCTCAAGCTGATGTAGTGGACTTGGTGATGTTGAGTGGGTAGAGAAGGACTCTTTCTATTCATCACGAGTCTATAATTGGGAGGTCTAAGTAGGGGAGACTGACAGACTGATTCCAGTTCAGTACATTGACATGGGAAATGTGAAGAGAGGGTTTAGTAGCATTGTCACGCTGGAGGCCTCCCGGGGTCCCAAGTCAGTCTGTTTAAATGCCAGTGCTTGAAATGGGAAGTTGATTGACAGCACAAAAGAAGTCAAAAGAAGTATATACATTTATTTATTTATTAATTTGCTATCGGACAGACTTTGCTGGGAGGATTTGTTTTGTATTGGTAAAGTCACTCGCTTCTGAGCATCTATTGAGCTATCGTCAGACCAGAGGATGACATTTGTGTGGGTTTGCTATAGTGGAAATTTGAATCGTCTGATGATACTTTCTCAAACTCCTCACTGAGCCAACTTTAGCCGTGCCTCCCCCTTTCTTTGTTCCTTGCTGGTCTGTTTACACCTTTGAAATGCTCTCTTTGAAAACGTAAAATCACCTCGACTCTCAAGAGAAATTGATCCCCCATAAACTGTGTCACCGGCTGCCTTGTCAAGCCTTTAATTAGTTGCTGAGTGCCAGATTACATTCCACAAAAACAACCTTCAGCTGTGACGATATTGGAAAAAATAATTGTGTAACAAATCAAGAAGCCAATAATTGTCTTTGTTCGATTTTTTTTTCATTCCCTTCTTTTTTGTGCCTTTGTAAAAACCCCACCCTCAACTCCAAATTGTCCCAGCTCATGATAAATGCCCTCTGGCATAGCACTGTCCTCCACCAGTGTGTGCCTGTGTGTGTGTATGTCCGTGAGCAGTAAACACTAAATTTCTCCCACAAATTGGGAATGTTTTTGTTCTTTCTCCCCCACCCTTTTTTTTACAAGGCAAGCAGACAGAGGGGTGTGTGTGTGGGGGGGGGGGTATTCAGAGAGGCCAGAAAAGGAGAGCACCGAGGAGTGTCACTTCCATTAACACCCTACTGAGCCTGGGCCTGGGCAAGGCTGAGGGGCTGAAAGATCCGAAAGTTATTTTAGAGCATCACTCACTGTTTTTCCTCGGAGGAGAGAGCTTATCGATTTTGTCAACAGGCTATTGATTTCCCTCCACCCTCCCACCCCACCCCACCCCACCCCATCCCCTCTATATACCACCCACACCCCTTCTCTCTCTTTGTGTCTCTCGTTTTCTCCCTCTGGACTGGAGTAAGGGAGACACAGCCAGTTTACAATAACTTGAAACTTCTGAGAGAGATGCTTCCCTACTGCCATTTTTACTTCTTTTTTGACATTTCTTTTTCATTCAGACATAAAGTCCTCAAAGTGAACACACACACACACACACACACACACACACACACACACTAAAGGGAGGACAGGAGACAGAAGGAAAGTACTTTGCCATGAGGTACTAAAATGTCACCACAGACACTGAAAGGATAGGTTTTGGTCTTCTGCCACACACACACACACACACACACACTATTCACTAATCATCTAGAGCTCTGTCCTTGAGTGCAAGTTTCAGTGTGAGAAACCCAACAACTGGAGAATATGGGCGTTGGTGCTGCTTTTTTGGTGATGGTAGTGGGGCAGGGAAGTCAGAGGTGCCTATGGGGATTGGAGTTAGCTTGTTGTTGGGAGAGTGTTTTTTGTGCACCTTCACCATAGAGCGGAGGCGTTGGTTGCCAGGTGTTTGATGTCTTGCACATGGAATCCATAATTGCTCCTCTGGTTTTGGAGGACTGAGCAGTCGGCCGTGGATCCAGAGTCCTCATGATTGGCCTTCGGGCTGGGAAGTAGCGGTGGGGGTGATATGATGTTCTGTGTTTGGTGTTGCGTGGGGATGAGAGTGGAAATGGAGGACAGTGGAGCATGTAATTAGAGGATTGCCTTCACCTCACTAATCCTCAAATGCCCTCTTTCTTTTTGGCATCCATGTTTTTGTTTTTTCATTTGGGTTTTCTCATGTGGGTTACTTTTGTTTGGTGTTCTTTTGGCAGCAGACTTCTTTTAGACTTCAACATGCCTCACTGTCTC
Organism: Tenualosa thibaudeaui; assembly: GCA_027481765.1. Lineage (NCBI taxonomy): Eukaryota > Metazoa > Chordata > Actinopteri > Clupeiformes > Clupeidae > Tenualosa > Tenualosa thibaudeaui. The sequence continues at coordinate 6,623,678 of JAIFZK010000022.1, forward strand.
TTATTAATACACCTGCATCATTGGTGCATCAATAAACTTCCCTTTACCTTGTGGTAGTGGTACAGTGAGATACTTTGGAAAACCTGATCAATCAATCAATATAGCTCACCTTTTCCTATCTCAGAGCCTCACATGTTATCAAATTGTTGGCTGCATTTATTGATATGTTCACTCAAAATTGTTGGAAAGAATTTTGTGGGAAAGCTGGGAAAGCATTCCTGGTTTTATTCCATCTGCATGTGACTACAGGTTGAAGAAGCCTTGAGGAATGCATGCAATATAATACTTTTTAGGCAGTGTTCTTTTTGACTCCGATGAGCATGCCTATCTTGACAGATGAACCTCTCACTTGAACAGTATACAGCACTTTACAGCAGTTATTCTGGAGCCTGTAACAGCAAGGACATGATCCTGCCATAGCTCCTTCCACTAGATATTGTATCGTTACGCAAGACAATTTAGGCCTCCTGGTGGTTTATTTTGAGTGCTCCCTCTCTCTCTCTCTAACTGTCTATCTATCTATCTATCTATCTCTATTGGAGTAGCTGGAGTAGATCTCTCTCTTTTGCAGTAGCTGTTAAATCAGAGGCTGGGTCACTGGTGTATCACTGGCAGATCACTGAAGCTCAAGCTCTAAATCACTGTCACATGTGTCACATTTATATCTATGATATAAATCATAGATCTATGATATAAATCATTGATTACTTCTACAATAGCCACTTCAACCTGTTTTTAACTCAGACTAACAATTACATCATTATCATGTTATTATTCTGTGTATTATAGAGTTTATTTTATTCAACTAAGACACAAATAACTTTTGGTCAGACTGACATTCCACCCAACAACAGTGCATTCTGACCCCAAATTTTGGGTCGAGTTTGTTGTTCGTTGACATTCAACTGCTTCAGTAATGCTTTGGCCTACACCGCTGTCCCGAATGTCTGTGAGATTCTTATGCTTTGTCGCTCTCTATCTGTTTGTCTCTCTTCTCAGTACCGTCATGGGCCATTGTTGCTATTGCGTTTGTCGCTGTGGTGCTGGTGGTCTCGTGCTGTTTCTGCATTTGCAAAAAGTGGATTTTCAAGAAGAAGAAAGGCAAGAAGGGCAAAGACAAAGGCAAAAATGCTATCAACATGAAAGATGTCATAGATGGTGCGAAAACCGAGGTAAAAACTTTGTTACTGCTGTTACAGTTCAATTCTGCACCAAAATGTATCCATATCCAAAGATTTATTATTACTTATTATTACATTGATGATAACATAATGGTAACATATTGACTTTTTTGCTCAAGTAGACTGCATTTCCAATGATAAGTGCATGAGAAATAATATGCATTGTTTTCTCTGTTAATAGTTTAACTGTGTGTATACTCTATGAACATACATGGATATAATCCTTACAACACTCCATTTTGGGTGGGTGGGCTGGGAGACATGGCTTGTTGAATGCAATGCTTCACGCTTGACTCTTATTGCAGGACATAAATGGGGGGAAATGACCTTGTAATCAGCCCAAAACGTATTTAAATGATCGTTCTTTGCTTTTTGAATTGTCAATTTTTTTCGTTTCTTTTTTTCTTTTTTCTTTTTTTTGCTTATTTGCTCGAAGAGCAATTTTCATTTAAAAGTTCTGATTATATTGTGTTATGTAATGATGTGGTATCAACCCAGAGAAATGACGTTAGCTCAGTTACTCTGAGGTAGCATATTAATTCATCTCTCTCTCTTTCTCTCTCTTTCTCTTTCTCACTCTCTTTCAAATACAACCCCCAAAAATGATATACAACATGGAGCACTTTAACCCTTGTTAGCTTGCTAATTGCATTAATAGGTCTCGTAGTGCCCACCGCACTCCGGACTGAGTAATTGACCAAAGTCTGCTTAATTTCCAGAGTGCGGGCACTCTTTTTGAGTCTGTGCCGACCACCATCACATCCTGAATTAGAGCCATTGATTGCAGAGAAGCAGGATCCAACACTCAGCTCACAAGCCCGAGGCCACGGGCCAGAGCCGTAAATGAATGGGCTGACACCTCCCACACCCATCGACAGACACAGGGCAAAGATGTTACCTTAGGAGGCACACTTAGAAGAAGCTATTACTTTCTTAGAGATTTGGTGTTACAGATAACCTACACATGTTACAGAGGTCAGCGTTGAGAAAACTGACCCAGTAGTTTGATCATTAGCCTGGTCCTCTAAATGCCAGTACAATAAAGTTTCAATTATCGTAATAGATGATTGACATGTCTAAACTTTTGTGTGCCCATTATTGATGGTAGAATAGATGGAAGAGTTTCCAGCATCTTCCTCTAAGGATGTTTGTTTGCTTCACATAAGCAGAAACCTTGTCCAGTGGCAAGCTACGTAGCATAGCATTGACAACAGAACCCACCAAGACACAGTTCAGTCTTCCCTGTCAGACATCACCCATTAGTTTAATGAGACACTGGCTCACAACAACACAAAAATGGCCTCAGCTTTAGTACACTAGATGTGGAGTTGCTGACTCCACCGCAGTCATTTCTCCTGGTGTGCCCAGTATCTTGTGTTAAACGTCTGTGTGTGGTTGTTTTAATTTGTGTTTCTTCCCTCTATGTCCTCCTTATCTGTGTTTTTTCTGATGACTGTGCGGGATTGACACTGGCGGTAGGTTCTCAATTGCTGTTGGATCTTCTTAAGCCTGCTACTCTGACTTTTCTTAAAAGCCTCTTGACAAACAACTTACTCCCGTAGAGCCAAATATATGTAACTATGCATAAAGTACATGTATATCTACAATATATATATGTGTGTAGGTCTGCAATATACACATATATATGTACAAATTGAAAGGAAAAATTGCACTGGGTGCGCTTTTACAAGGTTGAACGTCATTGATTTCACCTTTCAAAATCACGCCACACCAGAATTTGGAATGGGAATGTTACAGAAATAAAAACACACTCATGATGATTAAAATGTCAGTGGAAAAAGAAAATATCCTGGGTGATTGTGATGACAAGCACAACTGAAGCTGAGTCATTAATGAAATAATGCATCTCAGCCTTGGAAAGAAAATTATACTGGAAAGGCCATTTTACTCATCAGACAAACATGTTTTTCTTTTTTTTTTTTGAAGGAGCTGAGTTGCACTCAGTCTATGGAAACATAAGAAATGCCTTTTTTATAACATATTTAACTTGGCTGATTCTGGTAATGAATTTTAAAAAATCCTTAAAAGACATTGTTTTATAAGAAATTTCACGCTGGGCAATTTTCTTGGCAAAGAGCTCACTTTCGCTTCATTACCTGACACTTTGATTATTCTATAATAAAAAGAGGCCATGTAACTAGAACTCTCCAATTGCTTGTCATCCGTGGGTTCCAGGTATTCTTTGAGTGACAGAGAAAAGAAATCAATTTCGTTCGGCCTTCTGCTTTCACTCCAGTAACCCAAATGACTAATAGGTCAGACCCCATCCACATTACAACCCCCTCTCTGATGACCCACCACCACCACCACCCTCCCCTTGACACCTTCTGCTGGCATGATGCTTCTAGCTTCCATCCGCATAGCGGTTCCATGGGCAGCTGAGGGTCAGGATTATGCCACTATACACTGAGTGTGGGGAGTTGTGTTAATGTATATGCCACTGAGAATGAGGGGGGGGGGGGACCCCACGAGACAAAACACAGCACTAGAGTTTGTTTTCTCTCTCTCTCTTTGTGACGCAATGGGAATGAATGCCCTCTTTTGCATGTCGACTGATGAGAGCGTTTGACGTTATGAAACTAAAAAAAAGGCAACTTTCACAGTGAATGAACTTGAGAAGCTCGTCAAAATCGCATGCTGACCCAGTAATATGAGATATCTGCCCCCACCCCAACACCCTCCTCCAACCACCAACCACCCACTCACCTGCTACTTCCTCCTACTTCCTGTTCCACCCACCAATACAACCACCACCAGCACTCTTACCTTTCCCCTGATGATGAGACTGGATCAGGGGATTTCTGTATGTCTCTCTCCTTCTATATCTCTGTCTGTCTTTCATTGTCTATCTCTGGCAGTTCCCTTCTGATTTGCCTCTGCCTGTCAGTGACTGATCTGCTTGCACTGGTATAAAGGGAATTGTCCTCTCTCTCTCTCTCTCTCTCTCTCTCTCTTTCTCTCATTGAAACATGTCTGTCTTGGTCACAATGTCAGTTTCTAGCTGTATCTCTTTGTCTCTCGTGCTCTCTCTCTCTCTCTGCATTCTTCTACTCAACAGTCTTCTCTCTCTCCTCGTTTATCTCACCGCCATTCTTTTCCTTTTTTCATACTTTTCATATTTCATATTTTCTATCTGCCATCAATGATACCATCTCTCTGCTTTCATAATGGGACATATCCCTTCCTCAATCAAAAAAAAGCTACTCATGAATTGATTGACTGATTGATTTGAATGACTGAATGAGTAATTAACTGACTGACTGATTGAATGAATGATTGATTGATTGATTGACTGATTGATTGACTAATTGCATTTGGGAAGGTTGGGAGGGGGGTCTCTGGCCCGAGGCTAGTGCATCACTGAGCATGTCTTAACCGCTGTGGTGTTTCTTTAGTGCTTGCTACCCCTTTTACCCTCTAAACAAAAACAAACACAAAAAAAGAACCAGCTTTTCAGGTATGGGCTGCCTGGGGAAGTCCCCTTCTCCCCCCTCCCCCCCCATCCCCCGCCCCCCAGGCCGAACCGTGGCCGTCTGCTGCGATGGTGGAGCAGGAGACACTGACTATTGGTGGGTGTTTCCTTCAGGCCTTTAAGGATGAGGATGATGCAGAGACAGGACTGACGGACACGGAGAAAGAGGCTGAGCCCAAGGAGGAGGAGAAACTGGGCAAATTGCAGTATTCCTTGGATTACAATTTCACAGAGAATACGGTAAGGCCCTCTCTGCCCTCCGAAACGCCTTCACTGTGTATCCGTAGTGTTCGACCCATTTGCCAAAAATAAAGAATTCTCCACTCTTGTCGTTTCTGAAAGATTTGACTTTTCATTGTGTCATTCTGTCATGTCCATGAAGGTAGCACACATCATTGTCATGGTGCTTTGTAAGGTGCATGGATACTAACTGTCAATATTACACAACAATCTCAGATGAATTTAGAACATTTCCATCACAATGGTTTACATTTTTTCCCATTGGTTAGTAGACATATTACATGCAGAAGAAAACATTCTTTGCATTGTATTTTTGAAAGTCTTGGTGTGCTTTTAACAACAGATTTTTCAAGTCAAAATTAGTTCCGGAAACCATAAACTCAAGTTATTATGATTATTCATTAAATTAATAATTAAACAGATTAATTGCATTGCATAGACTTATACCCACTAAAGGAGCCATATTGTGAAGCTTGAAACAAGAAAAATGTTGGTACCCTTCCAGCCTGTTTGTGAAGTGAGGAAGCCTCTGTGAGCTGAGGGTGCCTTTTACCTTGCTTCCCTTCGACAATATCTCAAACCACAACTCCTGTACCACACTCACTCTTCCTACACAGTTCCCTTAAAGCTGTGTGCTTTTGGTGTGTGTGGTGGTGGCGGATGAACTTCCCGTGGGCAGATGTTCGCTGACAGATCGAGGAGGAAGCGTGTGAGCTTCGCCAGGGCCGCCATAAACAGACCTGACAGCCTGAGATTATCCACTCGCACCCATCAGACACATCACGGCCCCTCCGAGAAAATCTCAGCCTTTTTATATCCTCCACTCTCCCTCCCCTGCTTGGAGAACGGACGTGGACGATTCCCTTTTCACGCTCTGATGCTTTCCCCTAGGGTTTACCCTTAACAACAACCAATACCCAACGATTATAAAGACCTTGAGGACAATTACAGACATCGATGATCACCTTGTGGTACTACCATATCCATATATATATAATATGAAATTAAAATTGAGATTTTTGAGGGCTTGATTTATGTAGGAAGACACTGAATGTGAAGCGACAACATAGTGGAATGGGTCACCGGACAGAGGGCACTGGGTTTTGATATGTAGCAGAAGACAAGCAAACAGTAGTGTTGCTGGAGGAAATATCTCCACAAAGAAGGAAGGGGAAAGGGGGGGGGCGAGCAAGTACATTTTAAAGCATCATCAGCCTCACCCACTTTCAGCTCAATAACAGGCACAGCAGTAAGACAGCGAAGCCCCCGCTATGTCCCAGTGTTCCTTGCTGTTGAGTCACGATGAATAGGCCTGACTTGGGGTCGGCCAGATTTCAGACCGAGTGGCACAGGAGATTCCTGCTGCTTGTACAGATCTCTGAAGGGGCAGGAGTAAGTAAGCCCTGGGCTTTTTGTTCAAGGTAATCTGCCCCTCTCAGGCTAGCAGAGCGAGGCCTCAGTAAACAGTAAATTCAGGGGTGTCTTTCAGAGTCTCTCTCTCTCTCTGTTTCTCTCTGCATTCCATTTCACTTGTAAGTAGTTGTTTCTCCAGGCTTCTGCTCTGTCTTCCTCTCTCTCTGTATCTCTCTCTCTCTCTTTTACTTTGTAGTTGCCCATATACCCCTCCTCCTCTCATCTTTCTCTCCCCCTCTATATTTTCTTTCTTTCTCTTCACTTCCTTTCTCCCTCTTGCAGAAATTTGCCCAGGGGTTTAAATTTGTGTAATCTGTGCTTCCTTAGTGGGTGGAAATGGCTGAGGAGAGCAGGCATATTAATCTTTCTATTCAGAGCTCCACTCCCATCCAGAGAGGTCAAGATATTAGACAAAGGCAGAAAATACAGTAGGAAAGGGGGAAAAAAATCTTAATAGCATAATGGAGTCTTTCCCACTCTCCCGTTACACCTTGAAATCATAGTATTTTTCATTGTGTGTCATAGCTCTTTTACCTGGCAAAGCTTTAAGGACCTCTGCCCTTCTGCATCCACCCTCAGTCCACAGAGATGTTAGCCAGAGCAGGTAGCTGCCGCTGTGCATTCAAACTACTGCTAGGACCTTTGCACTGCCATGCGCTTCCACTGACAGCCAGCCTTGCTCTGTGCAGAACCGGAGCAGAGACATGCCGCGTCCCAGAGGGGAAAAAAAAAACTACACGCATCAGCCTCTTGATCCCAGTCTCCATCAATAAGTGATCTTGCAGTAAAAAAATCCCTTGCACAGGTGTCACAGCAAAGTTTTTTTTTTTTATAGAATCTGCCTCAACAACACTGACTCTTCCTTCTCGTTGCTATTTTTGTCACCTCAAACAGGTTTGTTTGTCAGAGGACTCAGCCAGCTGTTGCCAAATTGGTGTCTGCTCCGCTGTGTCGGCCTATAGGGTTAGGGAGGGGAGCGGCCATGCTGGCTTAGGCTCACACTAAATTCTCTGTGACACTGCTTGGCAGGTGAGATGACATTTAGCCATGAGTTAAACCTTGCCGGGGAAATTCTAACAGACAACACGTCAGGGGGAATAGTCACACTCCAGTGTGGCCAATGCTGCCAAAGCCAAGCCTTCACCCTCGGTGCCCCCACTCTCCTCAGTGCCATGAGTTTCCAACAGGACTGGATAAAAAGTGCTGGTATCTGTTGGGTTCAATAAAGTTGCCTATCAAAATAATGCCTATTGTTTTCATTGTCTTTGTCTTCAACTGGTTCGTCATGTAAGTACAAAGAATTTTTGTGTTGTGTAAGGTGAGAGATATTTCCATACAGTACAAAAGGCAGGGTTGTCTAGCATTACACATTACAGTACAGTTGCGCTTTGAGAATGTTGTTTGCTACCTTCAATGCACACACACAATGTATCCATAATTGAATAACGAACCTGTGACGTCTCTAATGTTTTGTCAGTGTCTGTAACGTTGCTGTGCGTGAACTCCTGCCTCCTTTGGGTGTGTTGTGTTGTGATTTGTGTTGTTGTATTCTCAGCGGACCAATTGCTTTGCTGCACTCATTAGTGTTTAACTTGGTTTTAAATGCAGAGATTTGTTAAAACTTCATTACAACTATGTTAAACACTAACAAGCTGTGTGTGACACGATGATAGTAATTGCCCACTGTGTTTTGCTTGCAGTGTCCTGTCTGGTTTGGTGGACATGATGTGTTTTGTCTGCCATCAAAATGTAGCATGTTTTGGTTTGTGCTTCCTATTGCCATTTTGTCTTACAGTCATCCTCATGTCTGTGTTAAAAACAACAAAACTCTCTCTTCCAAACCAGAAGCCCACCACCAACGCGCTGCTTTTAGCTTGAGCTAAAACTCAAAACAGACAGAAAGCTCTGTTAAACCCTTCCGTTCAAAATCAGAAAAGCACTTACTTTTTCAGCCAGTGCCAAGCAAACAATATCGCACTGAGAATGTCATTGCCTCCAGCCACAGTTTTTGTTTCTAGGCTTTGGCAGTCCTGGCATTGTTGAGCCATCCACCTTTGCCTGCCTGCTCTCTCAAACTCCTGCCCCCCTCCACATGCCTCCGACAGCTGGAGAGCTCCATGGCTGAGCGACTTGGTCGGCCTCCAGACCGCCTGCCCATGGCTGACTGATGGAGGCTTGATTGACTGACTAGCATGGCCCGAGAGGCCACAGAGGAGCCGCTCTGACTGGCAGGTCAATCAGCCTTGCAGGCCTCCCGTCTGGTTATCAATTATTAGGCCTGATGTGGAGAGGAGAACAAAGACAGGGTGTGGGCCTGCTGTTTTCAGTGACATGCGTGACCTCAAGTAACCCCAATCACATCCTTGAATTGAACTCCCTCCAGGTTATGATGACATCCTATGTCATTTGTTAGAACATGAAGAACTCACACCTTAGTTGTTGTTTTTTTCTGTCAGAACAAGTTTGAAGTTGAAGCATTAGATAAGACATGAGATACCTTATATATATATATATATATATATATATATATATATACATACACACATTAGATAAGACATGATATACCATATCTAATAGTATAATCTAATCCAAGTCTAATAGAAATAGAGTAAGAATGTTTTTAGATAACTCGTGTTTCACAGAGCATCTGCAGCTCTATGAACATACACAGTGTTAAAGGAAAAAGAAAACATTTCATTCAGTCTTCTGTGTAGGCAGACTGCAAAGCTGATTCATTCTAAGCCAAGATTTTTTTTCTTTCTCAGCTAATAATGCACTCTCTCTCTCTCTCCCTCTGTTCTGTGGGAGAGCCAGCTCAGGCAGATCCTTAGCCTAATGGGCCTGCTCCACACAATCATTTACAAGAGCATCCTTATTCAGCTAATGGAGGGCCAATATACACGGAGTAGCCGAGCGGTGGTGGGCTAATGGATGGGTCTGGAGCAGGCTGGCGCAAGGTCATGCCTGTGCTGACGCAGTGCCCTTTGTCTTCTGTCTCTCCGCTGCCAGCTCATAGTAGGCATCATTCAGGCCGCTGAGCTGCCCGCCATGGACATGGGGGGCACTTCAGACCCCTACGTCAAGGTCTACCTGATGCCCGACAAGAAGAAGAAGTTTGAGACCAAGGTGCACAGAAAGACACTGAACCCCACGTTCAATGAGCAGTTCACCTTCAAGGTAAGAAGCTTATTGTAAGATGCACAACAGGCTAGGTTTCACTTCACCCCTCTTGAGCCTCAAACCAAAGATAACTTTCTGTCACGATAAAGCTTCTTCAATACTGAAATTTTAGTGTTGTTCACAGTGAGCTTAGCTACAGTGTGTGCAGTGGCCTAGTGATTGCCTTAATATATCCTGTGTGTGAGATTCTTTTTGGTTCTGACAGTGTAAAACATGATTTTAAAACACATTCTCATTTTGTTAGGCCAGATATCATCATTGCCTACTGACTATGGACTGGTAAATATACGAAACCAGCCCAAGACAAGGTTTTTAACTTTTGGCACAAGGCTATAAGTCTGTAAGGACCATGGTTGCAGTTTTTTATCAAATAAAGATTTGCCCCACAACTTTCCAATATTTTAGTTAATAAATGATTGGTTGAAATGGACGCTTGCCGTCATGCAACATTTAGATGCTTATATAAGCTTGTGAACATTGAGATTGCTAACATTCTTATTATCTTGTAATATTTGAAAAGGCTAAATGCATTTCACTCCTTTAAGGCAGAGCAAAGTATTCATCACACATAGCTGAAACTTTTCCTTAATTGCTTGTTTACTGCTTGATGCATTGTTTACTGGAAGGAATACAAGTCCATTAGGATCCTACTCTGAATCTAGAGATACCAAACATTTCCCACATCCTTTTATTTTGTCTCAAAAACCACCTGGTGCTCTAACAAGCTTGTTACAGACTGCCATTCAAACACACACACAAGATCACACAAACACACACTCTCTCTCGCTCTCGCGCAGAAAATAACAACATGCATCACATAGTCTGGGATCAGAACGTTGGCTGCACTTTCAGAAACAAACATTTCCTGCTTTGAAAGAAGAAAGCAAAAAAAAAAAAAAAACACACAAGTGACTCAGACAGTGACATGAAGTCCATGAATCCCCACAGTCACGATGCTTGTGAAATATGTTTTTCAGTGAAGGAGAGAGGCAGTTTAACTGATTGGAGTGTGTCATCCAAAATTTGTAAGAAATGGACGACAGTGCAAACCCAGAGCCAGTGTTGCCGTGCCATCAGCTGGAGACGCACAAGTGGCTCCATTATTGAAATGGAGGGAAGCTGGAGTGTCATTGTGATAACGTCAAGGACAAAATAGCAACCCGGCCGTCTTATCTCCCTCCAGGCCAATCAGGCAGTTTGTCACCATGTCGCAACAAGTCCCCACAACATAATGAGTTTTGTCTGGAAAACAGCTCAATTAGGGACAATCAAGAATCAAATGTCAGAAAGCAGTCACCCTCCCCCAAACACACACACACACACTCACACACACACTCACACACACCTTACAGGCCCACATGCCGTCCTTTCAATTCTTTGTAAAAGGATAGCAATTTTGATTTGGAACATTGTTGGTGCCAGCTTGGCCCAAACCTTTTAGAACTTATACTTACTTAGAATAAAATCACAGGAATCAGACTCAAGGTACTTTGGCCAAATCCAGAAAAAAAACAAAAAAAAAGCTTCAGCATGAACTACCATCAGGGCAACAATGTTGAGGAAGGCTTTAATTAGCAGGTAGTTTGTTTAAAAGCAGGTATATGAATCACATCTCTCTCTCTCTCTCTCTCTCTCTCTATCCACATTAGGTTCCCTACACTGAGTTGGGGGGAAAGACATTGGTGATGACAGTGTATGACTTTGATCGCTTCTCCAAGCATGATGCCATCGGAGACGTGAAGGTGCCCATGAACAAGGTGGACTTCAGCCACGTAACGGAGGAGTGGAGGGACCTCCAAAAGGCTGAGAAGGAAGAGGTGAGAGATGTTACCAGACCAACACACCCACTAAGACCCTGACATTAGCTTAACATTATACAAAAAGTACGAAAAAAAGTACTGTAAAATCCTCTATCTATGTGGCTTTCTGCTTATGTAAACCACCACTGATCATTTGTAAAAGCACTACAGGTTGAAGATCCCTACATCTGTGACTGTTTACTTTATAAAGTGACTGCGTGCACACTGTAAAGTTACTGTCTTACCTTCCTGTTCTGCTCGTATTCAGCATCATTTGGCTCAGTTGTCATTTTTCAAAACAACAGATGCCTTTTAGACAGCGTAGTCCTTAACAAATGTTTTTCGATCATTTTGGAACAGTTTGAAACAGTTGTAAGCACTTACTCTATAAGTGGTGAGATATTAATGTATCCACTAAAATTGATACCAGAAAAGCCTAATTCTGAGGTACCAGCTTTCAGGAAGAATATTAAATCTACTTGCCCAACCTGCTCAAACTTCATAACTGAACTGCTTTAGCCATATATGTTGGCAACTCAAATTCAAACTCAAGTGCATCTGGAAGGTTTCATCACTGTCAAAAAAAATGCGGTGAAACATTTAGACGACATCTAGAAATCCCCTATCCTTCTCTAGTACATCAGCAAATCTCCCATCTTACACGGCTTCCAGTTCTCTCAGCTCTCACCTGACAGCTGATCTCAGAGAAAACAGGTGGTGCCATGTCCCTTCCTTGTTGTGTTATACAGTCGGGCAGTATGAAGGTGCCTGACTAACATCAGGTTTGGGGACCAGGATGTGTGGCTGAGAGAGGTAGAGGGGTAATTTGCCTCTCATGCAAAGGCCATGTAATCAGAAAGGTGCACGGGCGCCTTCCTATTAATAAAAGTGTGACTTCAAAAGCAGCGGTTCAGGAGATTCAATTTTCATGGTAAATGTCATGGCGGATAGCACTAAACATGGGTTGCCAAGGGAACCTGAGTTTTTTTTTTCTGTTTGTGTGTATGTGTACGCATATTGATATGTATATGTTGTGTGTGTGTGTGTGTGTGTGTGTGTGTGTGTGTGTGTGTGTGTACTTGGTGTGTGTTTGTGTGGCTGAGGGAGTACATGTCTCTCGCTGTTTAGGTAAAAGGTTAATTACTACTACTACTCTAACTCTGTCCGTTGCCCGCTGTTGGCAGTGACTTGTGCAAGTTGCTTCGCCACTAGCTGACGTTCGTGTTCGGCTCTGTGGCCCTCCATCATTTCACGCAAGGCTTCCGACTCCACCGGTCTCGCCACTGCTGCTGTTGCAGCTCATTTTCTCAAAGGCCTCATGGCAAACGGACCTACAAATTGCCAATCTCACTCAAGCTGTCACCATTTGAACAAATGATTAAAAATTAGTGTGAGAGAGCGGCGGCATGCCAGCCGCATCAGGAACACCGCAGTGCACCTGAACTTGTGTCACATGTGGCATAAAAAAGTGGTCTCTCAGTTTATGCACCTGTAATTTCTGCTGTTTTTGATTGAATTGCTGTAAGTTTAGTTGGTGTTAGCAGTTAGCTGTTTTTGATTGAATTGCTGGAGTTTAGTTGCTGATGAAGTGGGTGAATTATAGAATTAAAATGTAGGAATGGATGTATTTTTCTTACCTGTCTTGGACTGGGATCCCATCCTATCCCAGAGACAAAAACCCAGAATTATATTAAGCATAGACAGAGACTAGACAGAATAGCGTGTTTTGATTTTTTTAGTAGAAAATCAAGAGCATGTCACAGATTTTGTACCTTCAATATAAATTGTACCTCACAGATCAAAATCTCATGTTTAGACTGAATACATAAATTTCTAGGCAGTTCTATTTCTAGAGGGTTCTATCCTCTATACATATCCTCTACCCCCTTTTCCACTGATATGTAGATGAGACGATGGACTTCATCTCCCAATTGTAGGAGGTTATATTTGACCATCCTCTGGCCTCTGTGTTTCAGCAAGAGAAGCTGGGAGACATCTGCTTCTCCCTGCGCTATGTGCCCACTGCTGGCAAGCTGACTGTCGTTGTCCTAGAGGCCAAGAACCTGAAGAAGATGGATGTGGGCGGCTTGTCAGGTAGGCACAGGGTCAAGTTTACCCAAGGATATGCTCACTTTATCTCTTTCTTTCTCCCTCTCCCACTCTTTTGTCACACCTCTTAGGGCTTATACACACACATACACACACACTGTTCAAACACACAAGCTCCCATTGTTTTGAACATTCTGTTTTGCAGAGATTCCCACACACAAAGACATGTTTGACATGACTCTAGGGCATTCTGTCTTGCAGTAAAATGGATCTGTGCTACTCTACTCTACACACTCATACTACACAGTAGTATGCACACACACATATACACTGGGTGCGATTTGTCAAAAAAAAGAGGGGGAGATGTTTTTTTTTGTTGTTTTTTAATCATGAAAAAATAAGCAATCAACAGGTTTAATTCTTTTTTAGGTTAATGGTAGACACTATGTGCCTACATTATGAACAGGTGAGCATTCATCTTCAATGCAAACTTAAAAAGACATGAAACATTTCATTTTCTGTGCCGGCCACAATGTGATGGCTTATTTGGGCTTCAGAACCGATCACGCAAACATGTCAGGGGATTGGCAGAGGAACATTAGCCTAATGGGATCGGTCTGTAAAACATAACAATAATGATTTCACGTCATAAAATATGATATGATGTAGTGTCAAAGTAACTAATTATAAAACTAAATACACAGTTTGCTCTGATGTCGGATTTCATGTGGCCTTTTCAGTTTTCCTGTTGGCGCGTCATCTGCAGCGTGTCGTCCTTCTTTTATCCACATCTCTGCGAACCTCTGCGCACACATCTGGCCCAATAACAGCAATGTATGACTTAGTTGGATGTTGACTTAGTCTTTTTTTGTGCTGGTCCTGTGAAGTAGGATGATATGCTGCTTTGAACGCCTTTCATTTTCCCTCGTTTTTATTAGTTCCGAGTAAAATGCAGAAACAGTGTATTTATGTGCATGGGGACGTTCAGGATTACCGACAATCAGGTTAAAAGTTAGTAAGCTACCAAAAATGTAGATTATAGCTCTGTAAGAAACTGTCACAACCTTCAACTTCAATCATTTTTTTTTTAAATTATTGACAGGGTTTTATCCCCCTGAGGATAAAATTCATTCAGCAGAGGTAAAAACTGGGGGGGCATACACACACAGAGATAAAGGAAACAAGGGATGTAGACTCGTAAGCACATTTGTGGATTCATAGAGGTTTGTTCCGGATGTTTCTCCACTGGTCTGGCTGGAGGCTGTCTTTGTGGTGAGTAGAGTCTAGGGGGAGTCTCTTTTGAAAAGGTGAAACTGAGAGGTCTGAGGCAACAAGACACCATTCTTTCACATCATCTCTCTATCTCTTTCTTTGGAAAGACATTACTGCTCCAGTCATTTTTTCTCCCGCTTCTTCTGTAGCTTCTCATACAGTTAAACCAAAGATCATTGAATACTCATTGAATAAGTCAAAGGCAAAGTGTACTTTATTGTCAATTCACTATGTAACAAGCATTACAAAGAGGATTGAAATTGCATTTCACCAGACATACATACACACACATAACACTCATCAACAAATACAATGAATAATACAGACATCAATAATAAACAGACATAAGACATACAGGTAAACATATAGACTTCCAGCAAGAAGGAAGTACGTAGGTAGCTCTTCTTGGTAGCTGGTGAGGTAAGGTGAAGGGAAATGTGTAATATGAAAGTGCAATGAAATGTGCAATATGTAAAGTTGCAATACTGACCAAGACATAGGAACATAATACATTACAATGGGAGCAAATGTGAATAGTTCTGATCTGCATAAGTGGGTGTCACATAATGTCACAGTATAACCTTTTCAATGATCTTCTGTATCAAGGGCTCAACTCTGGTCTGCATAAAGGAGAACTTACAGAACTTAACAAACGTTAAGTCTCTCTCTCACCCTCTCTGGTTAAACCTACTTATAAATCATTTAGTGTATGCATTATATGACATATCATATACCACATATATGACTTGGCACATGTGTAAAACATGTACAGTACTGCACAGGTGTTCAGTACATCTAGTTATCCAATAATAATTGTTCCTTTCAAAAAGCCCATGCCTGTCCATTTCCAACTGTAGATGATGTAGCAACCCACACAGTTATGTAGTTAACCCATCTATGACTGTACATCTAAAAGTGGATGCATTCTGTATTGTCTACAGGTGGTGGTGGTGTAGTGGTTAAGAAAGCTGGCTAGCATGCAAATAGCCTAAAAATTGTTGGTTCAAATCCTGGCCTCTACCTTCAGCACGGCACTTAACCCTAAGTTGCTCTAGGGGAGACTGGCCCTAATGTAATTGATAGTTGACAAATGTAAGTCACTTTGGATAAAAGCATCTGCTAAATGCGTAAATGGAAATCTAGCTATTTATGTTGTTACAGCACCGCTGTACTACAGACCTCACATGGCAACATACTGTCAGAGATGGTTGATAAACGTTTCAGACGGATTGTAAACAATCCTTGATACAGTTATGACATGACATGACAACATGCTGTCATTCAGCATACTCTTGCAACATATAATTAACTCATCCATCATAACCATTATAACACTGTATTGTAGAGTACCTTATTTGTATGTGCCTTATTTGGTACAAGACATTAGATGCGTATTCACTGTAAACATTGTGCAATCAAACAGTATTTTTTCAACAGAGGGTCTAGAAGTCATTGCAGTGCAGTATGATTTCCCATGATTCACCCTATCTGCATTTGACACAGACAAAAACAAAAAGCTAAGTCCATATGGAGAGGTACTCCTCATGGGAAGCAATGCAAGTGATGACAAGCTAAAGGTGTGCAAATGCTTCAAGGAGCTCAGGTGGGCGTCAAAGGTGCTTGCAAAACCAAAACCCCACTCGGAGCATGACGTTACCCATGAGTCCTCAGCGCTGTAGCGGGGGGAGATTGTCGTAGGCGAAGAAGCAGAAGTACTGGGAGACGTGTTTGTTTGTTAGTGTGTGGGTGGCTCCCGCCTTGGTCATGGAGGTTGATGACAACAGGGACACACATAAACACACACACACATGCACACACCCACACATTTTACTATTCAATGGCCAAACAGACTATATTAAATAATATCCAGCAACAGAAAAAGCCACTCATGTTATCAAGGTTGATGCTTTATGCTTCGAATAAATCATAAAGTACTTCTGATTTGAAAAGTTCCAATATATCTCTGAATAGTCAACTGAGCCATTGTATCTCTTACAAGAATTCCCTATTAGTGACCCTGAACCCATCCTCATTTCTCTGCAGAGGGTTTGCTTTCAGTTAGCTCTTTTTCTCTCTTGCAATCTTCATCTTCATACAGCAAGTGTATTGCCCAATCATTCTTTCTCTATGGGGTCTTTCAGTCTTCTTCTATTCAACCTCTCTCTCTCTCTTTCTCCTGTCCCTCTCTCTCTCTTTTTCTAAACTCCAACCTCCTGACAACTCTCTTACAACCTGTAATGATTCATCTCTGCTCTACCTTCTTCCTGAACTCCTCCCACTCCCAGCACCCCCACCCAGCCGGCCTTCCCTACAATCACCCCCCTGTGGCTGTGATTTCCCCCACACCTGCTCTGCATGTTGCTCCTGAAGCCTGTCAGGGCAGGACAGAGCAGAGTGAGAGAGAGCGCTGGGCAGGCGGGCAGGCCCCTCTCTGAGCCAGGGGCCACCTGCTGTGCAGTAAGTGGCGCGAGCTTTTCCTCATCTGTCAGCCTGGCAAGCGAGAGCCATTAGCATCTAAGCTGTTGCAGAGAGAGAGGGAGAGGGAGAGAGGCTGAGAGAGAGATGGAGCAAGGGAGAGAGAAGGAGAAAAGAGAGTCTACCTGCTGCGTTATGCCCACTCCTGCTCTTAGTGTTCTTGCCTCCATTTGTGTACCTCCTGGTTCAGCCCCTTTACTTCCCCAGGTCAAGCACCGTGGGCTATAGAAACTGCATTAAGAGATCTGTGCATGACGTTTAGCTGACTGGTTCATGTGGAGAGCGAAACTTAATGCTTTTGCACAGTGGAAAGTGTAGACCAGTGCAGTGCTATGGTAGAGTTTTTGCCTTCTCTGTCTTCAGGGTTTTGGCCTTAAAAGGTCTAGTATTAGAAGTTTATTATTAGCCAGTGAATGGCTACATGTTCTCAAAGTGATGGCCTTGAGAGCTAAAGTGCAGTTTTACAAAAGAATACTTGGTCTGGTGCTTTTTTGTGTGGTGTTTGAAGGCTTTTTATACATGCTGACAGAGTTTGCAGGTGAACTTGCCAGGTTGACAGTGTGCATCTCCATATTAGCTTATTTTTAGCTTATATTTCAGTACTAAACCCAATAGTAATAGCATCTTGGCTATAAGTGATCTCTTAAGGAGCAAACATCTCAAAGTTTTGGTTTTGTCTATAGAAACGAGACAAGTGTGGCTTTCAGTCTGCTTTTTAAATCACTTAGTAGCTTACTTTTTGCATCAAACACATGGCCCCACCATTCTTTTGTCCCATGAATGGACAAAAAGCTTCAGAGATCACACTGGGTACATCTGCACTGGGACTGCAGTGCAGTCACTCCATCCACGCTCTCGTCCAGAGGAAGAAAAGAAAAGTTTAAAAGTTTTGTTTGAAAAAGTGGAATCAGATCCCATGAGAGGCTCCCTTGTTGGTCTTCTCTCTAGCATTACCATATGATGAGAGGCATAATACCCTGCATGTAAAATGCCAATAATTAACCACAATGGCCACTGTGACTCAGCTGGAATTTGAAAAGAGGAGAGGGAAGTGGAATGGGGGGTGTGTGGGGGGCATGACCATGTAATTGATGGGCTGTAATTTGTCCTTTTTCTCTGCCGAAGGTCCTGTTTATCGAGACTAATTACTCATTGGCACACAAGAGATGGCTATTTCAATTAAAAGCTATATAATTAGAAATAAGTCTGAGAAATGCCTCCAGTCTTAATGTCAAGAGGAGGCACAGAGCTGGCCCATCTCAGTAATACACAACAGCTTTTGTCAATCAGTGACAAATGCCTCATTTTGACTTTCGTGTCCCCATAGAACTGTTATTACATGATATTTCTCTGAACAAGATTGTTTCTAACATTACCATGCAGCCAAAGTAAGCCATTTTCACAAAGTATTACCATCTTGGTGTATACTCGTTAGTAGTGTGACAGATTTGTAGATCCTCAATAGTCATTTGAGCAATATACTCAATATACCACCAGGGGGTGCTGTAATGAGTAAGCCTCTTAAAGGTGTGTCATATAGATACAGCCCTTTGAAGACCATCACATCAAAGAAACGTATAGATCTATTAGTTTTAGTATTAGTCTTTCCAATTCCCCTCATTTGTGTTGTGATGACCGCTCAGGGACCATAAAAAACTCTTCTCCATAAAATCATCTGTAGGCTGCAGAAGGTATGGCGCTCACATATTCATGGATAAGGGGCTTGGAATCTAATGCCAACCCCCGACCTTGAAAAACTGTCCAACCATGCTGTGATCAGTCAAGCTAAGTGTGTGTGTGTGTGTGTGTGTGTGTGTGTGTGTGTGTGTGTGTGTGTGTGTGTGTGTATGTGTTTACTCAGCCACGTTAGCTTGTGTTTATGGTGTAGAATAAACTGCTAAACTGTAACAATTAGGCCTACAGTAGCCTAATACAAAGTGTTTCCTGACAATCTGACTTCTGAGAATGTGAGGAAAAGACTGGAAACAGTGGACCTTTCAGCCAGAAGGTAATTACTTTGGGTGGTTCGTTGGCGTAACCTGCTACAAAGTGATGTCAAAAACAAAACAATACCTGTCAGTCACCCAGCAGTGTGCCAGAGAGAGTTGGCGATGCCCACCGATTAGTATCACAGTGTGCTATTGTCGCAGCAGTCGGCAATTACACCACATAAAAAGTTGGCTTTTGCAGGGCTCTTGCCAGCCATCCACACGGGCCTCACCCAGGGACAAACCCAGATCAAGACTTAACCCCCTTCTGATCTTTTCTACGTGGTCAATTTCTTTCACCGCAGGCTGCTATTCCGCTTTGAGCGAGCGCCCACACGTTTCTTTCAGGCTACGCTCCGACCTTACTTAGTATAATTGATTTTCATAATGCACTGTGGAGAGACGCTATTCCGTTATACTACAAACTTAGTTTTCCCTTTTCCATGGAACAGGTCTGAGTCACATTTTAGTGCATTCTCAGCGTTCTAGACATCCTGAGCGCTTTGAGGGGAGACAAAGTGAGGTTCCACTGAGCTGCATTTGGCTAATTTGATTCATTAACATGTTCAGCAGAACTCAGTCGGTGCTTTATTGGCCTCTCTCTTTGCTCTGCGAATTTATCTTTCCATATATTTCGAGTTCATTAGTATTTTTCACACTGTGCTGATTATTGGAGGTTGTGGTATCACACGGGAAGCCACTGTGTTGTGGAGTGATCGAAGCATTTAGTTGCGAGGCAAGAACTCTCGCCGAGTTCTTTACTTTGCTTATTTTGGCGCTGTTACAGTCTTGAGACAAAAACAGTCGTTTGGGCTCTAAATTTGCAAACAATTGTTTTGTAGAACTATTTACTCCCGTCTCAAGTGTGGTAATCAAAAGTTTTGTTTTTTTTTAAGGATATGTTACTGCGTGTTACTCATCCAAAATAATATAACCAAGTTAAGCCCTTCTATGACTTGAAATGTGAACTCACAGTTCACATTTTCTATGAGAGTGTAGGAGAAAGTACTTAACGATGCATGTAGATGATTCCAAAGGACATCAATGACTCATTTTATGAGACTGCCATATCACACTAAAGGCTTCAGCCTTCTGTCTGATCTCAAGGACCTTGATGCCGCAGTTAACTGTTCAAAATATGGCAATAAACCTGAGTATCAGACAAAGCCAAACTGATAAATATACAGTAAATGTAAGGCTCCAGACTGTTTTGCTGTGGCACACTTTATCAGACCATAGCTCTCATGTCAGTTGCTAGGCAACTTGTCATCTCATCCATTTTTTACTGTTGAAAGTAGAACTCACAATGAGCAGCTGCCACATGGAGAGTCTTCTCTTCGCCACTTGACATATATGGAAGCGCTTTATGACTGACAAAACACCCCAAAATAATCTAGTGAGAGTACAACTGTAGTCACTCCATTTTGTCCTTCAATTGGCCATGTAGGATGTATGCAGCAGGTGGTGCTGTGATTCTGTCTGACGTTCACAACAGGGGAAGTTAGAAGATTCTTAAGAGAAAGTAAAGCTCAGACAGTTCGGCTGAAAATGCCAGTGGGTGGCCCGGAGTTGTCGAGGAAACTTGTTATTAAACTGACAGTGACAATGATTCCACGACTGGACTAAATATGAAGTCGCATCCATCCATTATCCATCTCCCCTTCATCTCTCGCATTGTTTGTGTGATTACCACAATATACTGCTTGACACCTTATCTGCCATCTAATTTCTTGAGCCGTCATGACTGGATACTACAATGTGCAAATATTGACTTCCCAAGAGGACATTTATTGCAACTGCTTGAAGTGTGTCTATTTGGTGGTGAGGTTAAGAGTAGAGCTGCCTTGTGCTTTAGATAAGAGGCAAACAGACTTCCTAATATGGCAGAAGATGGTGAGCCAACTGCCTCTCTCTCCCTCTCTTTCTCTCGCTTTCTTTCTTTTTTTTCCCCTCTGGAATGAGCTTCTTGGTTTTTTTCCTGTGAAGACAGTGAGTATTTTGATCATTTGAAATATGCAGAAGGGTTGTGAAAGGAGTTTTTATCTCCCTTTTTGACTACACTTCAGGTCTCGGATCTATGTTTATCACTCTTCTAACTGAAGAGAGGAGGGGAAGTTTTGGATTCACACAGCTACTCTGGCCATCTGTTGGGAGCACAGTCCCACCTCCAGACCATTATCTCTGTAAATGTTACCAAAGTCAAACTAAAACTCACTTAGCCCTAGTAAATCACACTCCCAGCAATGATGATTACTTTCAAGGTGAAAGTAGCCCTTACAATAACTAATACTCTAATTCTAATGAAAATTCTAAATGAATAATTGGAGTTTTGTTTAACTCAGCATCAAATATGTCTTTCATAAAAGTGAGTGATCAATGATAGTGTTTGCTCATAGGAGTTGTTAATGAAACATTCAGCTCTAGCTGAAAGAGACAACATATTCATGCTTCCATAATACCACACATCTCTGCTATAGAGGACTGTACCGCATGGTACGTTCATATAAGAAACATGGCTTCCAAAATCTGTACAAAGTAAGTCAAAAAAAGAAAACTAACACCCCATCTGAGACAAACAAAAGCATCACTGATGACGTCTGCAAGTGAATGGAAACTCAGCATTAAAATTCCACCTGCAATTTTTCAAAGCCAGTCAAGTCTGTAAACAGCGAAGCCATTGAAGCAAACAGCCTTCATGCATAATGCAAGTAAAAGTGTGCTCAGTGTCTAAGGTGACTAGGGCACAGAACCTTCTCCTGCAACACTCATCCGATCGGAACGATACCTGGAGTCATTCTGCCTGCCCTGTTATTGCTTTCAGTGACATTTCCTTTATTTTGTTTGGCGAGGACACGAGGGCATCGGGGCGTTGCGGACACCTCTCGATAAAGGATAAACACTGAATGGAAGGGGAGCGATAGTGGGCAAGATATAAAGTGCTAATGTGGCTGTTTGATGGCGACTGACCCGACAATGGAAGAGATTCTCATTTAGATACTGTGGGGCCTATTCACACTCTCACATACACACATTTACTACGCACACACACCCCGGTTGGACTGTAATAACAGTAACAATAGACACTGGTTCGCTGACTGCCCGTTTCTGCTCTGTTACTCTGTCTGTCATACACACACACACATAGACATACACAAACACACACACACACAGAGGGAGAGAGAGAGAAATAGTTTTAGAGAGCAAGGATAAATTCACCAATCTGTCAACAGTGAATAGACATCCCTCTGAATCGGATGTACGATTAGGAGAATTAAGCTTTACCAATATTTGCTTATGCTATACATCCCACAGATGTTTCTGTCCAGACACATTATTGCTGGATTATCCATTGGATTTGCTGAATCATCATGAAGAACTAGAACATGTGGTAGTCAGAGATACGCACAGATCAGTTGCATATAATGCTCCATAGAAATGGAACACAGTGGGGCAAATTTTGAGCAATAAGGGATCTAGATAATTTTCCCATTTGCTGCTCACACAAAACAGAGTGACCTTCCATTTCAAGGCAGCTGTTTGAACAACAAAGACAAAATGCTACATGCAACTTGATAGCCTGAATGCTAGGAAGCCCTGATGCATAGATGAACAAGATCTGTTAGAAACAGAAAGCAGATGCATTTGAACAGTGTGTGATTCTCAGACACTGATTGTGTGGTTTAAGGTGAAATTATGTCATGCCACGGCATTACTAACAGTACTGTTAGAATTTAGGCGTATAGGGGTAATTTAGGGGTTAGGGGTACCCCTAAACTCTAACAGTACAGAAGGCTTTAGGGTCAATGATTTATTTCATCCTGTTGTGTCCAGTAGAAGTTGCATGAGAAGTCAGGTAATGAGGTAAACAAAAATAAAGGTTTCTAATGACAATCCAGAGAATTGCTCAAACTTGCTGGTTGTTTGATGGGATCTAATTATGTTTTGACAGAGAACCAGACACTAAAAATCTGTAGAAACAAGTGTTTTAATCTTGTGTGTATTCTCTCTGTTTCTAAAGATCCTTATGTGAAAATCCACCTGATGCAAAATGGGAAGAGACTGAAGAAAAAGAAGACGACAATCAAGAAGAACACCCTCAACCCTTACTACAACGAGTCCTTCAGCTTCGAAGTGCCATTCGAACAAATCCAGGTACGAGAGTCCACACTGAACTATAGTCATCTTTTAATACACCTTAAAATGATGTCAAATATGTAGTATTTAGAATGTAGTATGTAGTATAAGAGTAGTAGCATTCAATGCTAGTAGACTATGTTCCTGATCAGTACTTGTTTAACTATAGGGATGGCCAGATATACAAACTGGCAGGAAGTAGCATGAATATGGATATGTATGATAGATATGATGAATATAATATATATTAATAATTTAACCCATTTAATTACCTATGCTTATGGATCCCAATAACATTCCTTTTCTATATGGTTGTTTACATGTTAGCATAGAAGTATACCGGCAGTTAAGTGGCCTTTTCATGTGCAATGATGCCTTGATTTGCATTAAGGAATGGACGAAGAGTGAGTTTATTGTGGTACATAAATGGTTTAAGAATGCCTTACATGGAAGTATCTGATTAGATGCAGTCTTTTATTTTAACAAATTACACTTTAAACCCTTTTTGCCCTCTATCAATTTGTGCTGATCACCCACATCATTTCCATATCTATTAGTATTACTACAGTAAAGTGTTCAGATGCAGTCCATTTGTGATGCATTTACAGGAATATATATATTTATTTAAAGATCAACTGTATTATCAGTCCAACTCCAATTGGAATGTTTTGGCTTGATTTGTTTTTACTTGAAATTGCAGTTTGACAGAGATTACTTGGAAATGATTAAAACATTATTATTATAAAAACAACTTAATGTTTTAATATTTCTGAAAAGGAGGGTTTTGCATCTGAACTCTTCAGATCTTTCATTTATAAAGTAGATTGTGTTGCTTTTTTTGTACTGACACAGTTTTTAAAAAGACACCCATTCAACTCAAGCCTTACTCTGATTAACAATAGGAATGTGATGGCATCCTTTTCAAAAGCTGGGTCAAAGATAGAATGTACACCGAGACCCTGAGGGAGGACTGTTATGAAATAACACCATACACTGTGAATTGATTTAATTGCCTTACATCGATTTAGCACTTCATAACCGAGGGGGCAAAGAGTTTTGATTCCTCCGAAACTCATCTGCAATTTGGAATGCCTCCAAATAGCGCTGGCTCCATGTCGTCTAATCAGAGCATTACATTCGTGCTCCTCAACCCACCTCTCTCACTCTACTGACTTCATTACGACACAGCGGCACACCTATGCTTGCCCTCTCTCTCTCTCTCTCTTTCACACACACACACACACATACACATAAATATACAGAAATGAATAGCCAACACTGACCCACATTCTTTTTCAAATCCTCTACCTTCCTCTCTAATGCTCACATGAGTGAGCCTGCAGCAGTAACAAGTGGTATCATGATATTTATTCTTACAATTCAAACACTATACTATTGTAAAAGGCGCTGTATAAATAAAACTGAATTGAATTGAAATACCACAAGCACACTATGTTGTAATAATATCTAGCCCATCTATTGATTTGTTAGTCTGTCACAATTCAGTCACAAGCTTGCAACTTATTTGACTATATTATAAAAGTAGTTACTGTAAAAATCCTTCATTGTCACTTCTCAAATAGTACCATCACTATTTTCATCACCAGCATCAGCAGCCCAGTTTGACTTTATTAGCCCCACCAACAGCTCTATTTGGCAACCCTATATTTCCCGCCATGCTAAATTAGTTGCATGCCCAAGGACTATAGGTTCATACCGGTGCCTTATGTAGATATATTGAGGTTCCTGGGTAGCTAATTCATATTCCCCTGCCACATGTTGGGACGTGGGAGAGGTTACAGGGAAAACTGTCAATCTGTACATATCCATCTGTTACAGACTGTGACATATTTGCGTTGACAGTCACCTCAAGTCAACAGCAGGCTCTGCTCAGTCATTACTTACTGTAAGACCACCCATTTAGTAGTTTTGCGACTAGAATTTAGTTGTCATCTCTGTAATTAGGACAATAATTGCAGTGGCATTTGGCAGTAGCATAGCTGGGGTAAGGAATGTAACTGCAACTGTGTTGCCATACTGTGTGTGAAAGGGAAAGAAATGTCATGGGTATGAAGTAAGCACACTACTCATGCTGAACCCACCATACCTCTTTGAAGATGAAAGCACTTAAGAAAGTGACATTTGAAAGATTGTTGTTCTTTACAGTGAAAAAAAGAAAAGACAGACAAAAGAAAATAAAGCTAATGGCCTTTTGCAAGGAGATAACAACTGCTGAAAAAGAGCATTGACCTGATAAATGGTCGTTTTAGGAGGTGTATGAAGCGCCACTGTTCCTAGTGTTTAGTCTCTGTAAAATATGAAGATCCAACTTGGTCAACTTGGTGAGAAAATAAGTCTTTTTTTTTTCTTGTCACTAGCACTTTTATCCATGATAAAGAAGAAAAGGTGACTCAGAAAGATTTAGATGTTGTGAAGTTCAAACTCTAAATATGTAGAGCATACTGTGTGTTAATTTGGAACTTGAAGTAAGTTGTAAAAAGTAAGAAATTTGTGCATGTAAAACAGCACCTTTTGAACTGTTAGAATCAGATTGTGTGGGTAAAAAATTAAGACTTCATTCTCGGTGCCTCCCTCCCAACAGAAAGTTCAAGTCGTGATAACTGTTTTGGACTATGACAAGATCGGTAAGAACGACGCTATCGGCAAGGTCTTTGTGGGCCTCAACAGCTCGGGCACGGAGCTTCGCCACTGGTCGGATATGCTGGCCAATCCACGAAGACCCATTGCCCAGTGGCACGTCCTGAAACCCGAAGAGGAAGTGGATGTCCAGCTGTCCTCCAAGAAATAAGAGTCCAGTGGTGTGTGTAAGGGGGGGCACGCCCAATGTGTAGTGCTCTATAGCCAGTGTGTATGTAAATACCTCAGTGATATAAGGGTCCATTCACTGTCATCCTTCATTGATTAATCGTCTTACGGAAAGTTAACAACGAAAAAAAAAATTCACCTTCTTTTATAATTGTTGATGGTTCGTTCAGCACCCCACCTCCCATGATCCCCTCTGGGGTTTGTGTTTCTCTGTCAGGTTCCCCCCCGAAATTAATTCCACACACCCTCCACTGGCGCCTCTGTTGTTAAGTTGCCATAATCTTAATGCCCCCCCCCCCCCAACCCCAACTAAATGCCCCCTTCTTTTAAGCAATATGATCTGTATAGATAGCGCATGATTGAAAGAATTTATTGTACCACAGTTGTATATATCAGTATGCAGACAAAAATGATTTCTAGTTTATGTGTTTGTATGTTGTTACCCGTTTCCTAATCTGTGTATATCTTGATGTTTTTAATAAGATGTTCTATTTTAAATTATGTAAATGCAGATATAGGAGAGACAATATTATATATTACAGGATTTCAAAATTCTACCTTATTGCATTCCAGAAAAACAAGATGTATAAAATTCCAACCTGCAAGATGCTAGAGGAAGTACAGTATACTCAAAATGTAAAGGACGGTGTCAGTTACCGGATTTATTTGATGACCTTAGACAAAAAAGAAATGAATAAACCAATACTATATATCAGAAATCCCAATGACAAAAGTAGGCCATTAACTAATATGGTTCAGTGGGGGGTAAAATTAATGTAAAATGCTGCTGGATATTATACAAGCACATGATTTCTTATAACTTTTTGTACTTGTTTGTCCATGAGGACCTATGCGTTTTGCTGAATATCTAAGCAGATGTAAACCGACCAGCCTTTGTTTTTCTTCGGTTTCTCATTAGGTCAGGGCTTCACAAAGTGAGGCAGAAAGTTCTTAAGTTTTAAGTGAAATAGGTCCTCATTTATAGACCATTCAAGACCATGTTTTCCTTCAAATGTCCCCTGACTTCAAACTGGTCTGCTTTGAACCCAAAATATCTATTGTCCACAGACCAATCACATCTTAAGTAGTCACAAGACATAGCCATCGTGTCCTTGAAGCTTGATTAAAGATGTTTTTTGTGTTCACTGCTTACTTTACTAGCCTTGTTGTTGGAAACATTACGTTCAGGATAACGGAGTTCAGTCTCATGTTACGGAGCAAGAGATTTGACTCTTAGCTTTAAAACAGATATTTTTTAGTCAACGTCGGAATATTTTTGGTAACTGCATGATTTTTTTTACAATCTTTGCTAAATGGCTGGGATGGGGGGAGGACTATTAACTAACACCAGGGGGTGTCTCAATGGAAGACCCCCTTGCCTTCAATCAAATGAGAATCAAGAGTAGAGAGCAAGCGTTTAAACAGTAATGCATGTTTAAACATTGTTAATGGTTAAACTTTGACAAAAGATCGGAATCGGTGGGGTCAGTTTGCAAGCTAGCGCTGACAGAAAAGAGAAGCGAGTTTATCAACACTGCCATTTTTTTCAGGGAGGCAACAAATGTACATTATCCTCTCTCTTCATGCACACTCCACAATAGTGGTCGTAGCTTTGGTTCATTGGGAACAATGTCTTTTGGCCGCAACCGTGCCCTAATTAGCAGTCTTTGCTTTCTGTTGCCTTCTCACAGTGACAATAGAGCTAGCCATGATTTACTGCCAATCTTCTTTCTCTTGTGGCTACTGTTTTTGCACTGTAATGTCTTTCAAATGGCGTTAGCCTGTTACCGAACACCATTCAGATTGTGACAACTGTCGACTCAACTGTTTCTTTCGGGACACGGGATCGCAAGGAGCTAGGGCGCTCATAGTCCAGGGCTCCACTTGCACACTCTTATTTTCTCGCTGATGCACATAGGACCGATGGTGGCCTCCTTTGTGGGTCGCTGGAGAGGTTTTGTGTTGTTGGCCAAAAATATAAGAACATATGAGAATTAGAATCAGTAACCGTAAAAGTTAATGGTCTGTATAGATAACATTGGTCCATATGTCCTTTGAAAACAGGGCAAACATGAGGAGAACATGAAAAGGGGGAAAAAAGTTAATTCATCAAAAACCATGTCGCTTATCTTGGAGGAACCTCTTGTGTATACTAGATACTAGCTTCAGGAGGAGTTTCTAAATGTTTTCAATGTTATTGTGTAGTTGATAGCACTATTACTAAAAGAAAAGAAGCTATTTGTCATTCCATAATGTTCTCTGAGGACTGCTTGGTGTATCACTGTGACTGCCGTGTGTGCGTAGAGATGTAGACTTTCTCAGTAGGTAGCCCAGTTTGTTCTGTAGTGATGTCGTAACTGCCATTCGCACCCCTTCTACATGCCAAGAGAGTGTGCCGAGCAGCAACAGCATCGTCAGGCTCTTCTAACTGTGGACCAATCGGGTACTTTGACGGAGCTGTGCGTGCTATAGGGGGGAAAGAGAGGAGCGTTTTACTTTCGTGAGCCCAGTAGACTCACAGAGCATTTCGTTGAGCACTGTGCAATACTTGTTTGTTCATCCCATAGTGTTACATGGGTGGTGTTGCCTGAGATAAATACGTAACATTTAAAAGCAGAGAGCAAAAACAAAACAAAAAAAAAACTAAAAAAATTCTGTATTAGAGGTATTCCTTGCCAGTGAACTGGTTAGGACAGCACATGTAGATTCTGTGTAGGTTGGACCTTCTGTTCAGGTTCCCTCCCCTGAATTTTTTTTGTCCATAAATATCAAAACAGGATGATTTGGAAAGAAAATGGAACATGCCAAAACCGAAAAGTCAAAAGACAACCCCCCTCATCCATCCAAACCCAAACATACATGTGTACATATATTTTTTATATTTCTCCAAATATAATTTATTCATATTTGAAGTCAGTATATGACAGATATATACTGTATAAAAAAATTATCAACCGTGCTATCATGAATCCCATCTTATATAGTATCGATATGATGAGTATATTTAATTATTCTTCGTATTATTATGGTTCATATTGGTACTCTCTGGTTATTGTTATTTTCGTGCCCCATTGAGAGTATTTTATATTTAATTTATTATTAATTTCTTAAACTCAGAATGTATACTTTGAACTGTGTGTTTAGATTTTACTTTTGTTGTGGGACCAAGTTGAATTGAAGAATTTATTTATTGTTGCAATAAATATGATTCATGTGTTTAGTTTGTTTTTCGTGCTGTTTACCACAGGTAATAGCAAACCCTACACACATTTCAGGCATTTAGAAAGACTGACTTGTTCTTTCACTGGCATGCCCAATTTTAAATGCCTCTCATATAATGATCTTCTCTGAGTATATTTTGGAGTATGTTCAATTAATAACAGAAACTGGAATTAAGATAACTTTTCTTTAAAAGTGCACATGGATTTGAAATCAGAAGGAGATGAAGCACCTCCATGGAATGAAACTAAACACTCCAGATGGCACAGCTTAAACAATTTTGTTGAAGTGAATGTCCAAGTATAAATACCCAGGATAAGTAAGGAAAAGGCAGTATTGCAGGTGGCATTTTAGACTGCACGAGGTGTAGTGTAGTATCTCCAAAAAAAGCCATGACCTGCGCTGCAGTAACAATGTTACCCTAGCTATTGCCGACCAAAGCATGCACGCTACAGTACGTGACGAACATACCCTCTCCACAGATCCTTGAGTACTTCCTGTGGGACTATTTAGAACACTGAAATTCTTGCTGAGGACTTGCGACAGCAACACAAATGAAAAGCCACACAAAACCTTTGAGGACAAAACCCCTGAATAGCGGCTGTCCACAGAACGGATCTGGTGCAGGTTTGCCACCTCTGTGCTAGATCAAAGCCAGATCCGTGCCATGGATCAGGCACTAAGCGGGGAAGAGCTGTGTAAAGAAGTAGAATCTTGATGCTGTAGAAAGATCCTAGTTGCCTTTGTGTATATCAACTGCCTGCTTGAGTATTTTTGTGTGTGGAAAGTTTCTCTGTAATCTTGTAGATCTGTTTGGAGTGTTTTTTCCTGCCATATCGCTCGCAATGACTGTGAGCTGACAGTTATATTGCTGTGTATACCTTCATTTTTGGCGAGGTGTTTTACAATTTTGTTTCACTTTGTGTAGTGATTCACTCTGTGGAGTTTTCTGACTGTTGTTATATAACTTCATATACACAAATGTTCAATAAAAATGTTTTATTTCCTGTTGATACAGAAAAAAAGTCTTCCAGTGCTTTCTTGGACTAAAGACACAAGACTCTACATATTCTTTCACCAATTTTCTCAGTATAGGTGAGGTTTCAACTGAAATGGGAACACTTAATAGCATGACATTTGTTTACCATCAAACCTCAGATGTTTATTTCTCATACGGAGAGGTCTTGCTGTATTGTAATATAAACAGTACTTTATAGTGTATTTATGTTCTGGTCCTGACATGAAGCACATTGGCAAGTAAACAGATAAGAAGGTAATAAGGAACATACAAGGGCCTCTGAGCTTCTTCAGCTTATTCACCATCACCTCTTCTTTTCATATATGCCAAAACAGCTCACCCAAATTAGTACAGACCCAGCATAGACTCCTGTGTTTGCAATATTTGGAAAGACTCTAACAGACATTCAAGGTTTTTTGTTTTGTTTTGTTTTGTTTTTCTAATAAGTCTAGGACAGTTCCATGTCAAAATGGAGATTTTGCTTTCTCTCCAATGCATGGCTATTAGGCATGAGTTTGACTATGAATTTGACGTTTCAAAATACGTTTTAAAAAATTTATTTTATTTTTATGTCCATTCCCCCAATTGAAGGAGTGTTCCAATCAAGGAACACTCACCATGAACAGGCTCTAAAACGTATGAGAAAAGTAATATATTGGTGACATTGCTGGAAGGTATATGTACAATATTATGTTAGTTTACATGGGCATTAAAGATGCAATATTAACCCAGTGAAGACCATAGGCCTATTCTGTTAACTGATGCTACCATGGTCTTCAGCAAAGGTGTGTTCCCCCTCTGTTCTCCCCTCCAACACTTCGTAATGGCTGTATCAAATGAGCCCAGTGCTCTATCTTGGGAACACACCACAGATGACTAACCATGCTGATATCCTGCTTTGTGACAGTACTGCCGATTCTCACTAGGGGGCATACATTCAGGGACCGGGAACCCTCATCTGGCCACCTCCCCTGATGCGCGGCAGGGGCTCCTTCAAGGAACTATCAATATGACAAAGGGCAGGCATGTGGAGGTGCAAACCGATCGGCAAGGAAGTGGCCTGCTCTATTTTTAGGCCTGCTGCCGTGTGCTCTGCGAGAGGCTCGTGGGCGAGATAGCCGTGGTGACTCTGAAACTAAAGCTGTAGCTGTGACAGGAGAAGAGGGAGGGGGGGAGGGGGGTTGGTGGGGTTAACGCTGATAAATGACATTGACATTTGTGGAAGCCTGACCTTTGTGGCACACCACAGAGAGACGGGAGAGAGGTGATGGAGCCTGGGAGTGCTTTTGTAGCTTCTCGCCACCTTGCCAAAAAAGTCACGAAGGCAAGGAACACCACATACTGCAAAGGTATATAGTACTTTACAAAGCTATGCTATGCTATGCAGACAAAAAAAAATTACTGAATATGGCTGCCAAAAAAGGCATGTCATTTTTCGTGGGATTCTCTGTGAAACTCTCACGAAGACGTACAACAGCAGGTGCGTGTAATGTTTAAAACCTTTTTCCTACCATGCATAAATTTGCCTCTGACCATTTCTTGCTCGAGATCATGCATGAAATGAAAGCGAAAGGCTAATATGTCTTCCAAACGATTCCCTGGTGAACAAGACGGCTCGTTCCCAACCTTGCTTTCAAACTAATTCATTCTCAAGGCTAGGAGAAGAGGGAAAAATACATAATGATGGTATAATTTATATATTTTGCCTGTGTGCTCCATCTTGAGAGGGAGTGCATTTTGAGAGTGTTTTCTGGCTGCCACTCGCCCACAGAGATGAGTGGTGAGATAAAGGAGATTGAAGCTAGGAACCTGCCTCATGCAACCCCAGATAGTGACATATGGGCGGCTT
Source organism: Tenualosa thibaudeaui (assembly GCA_027481765.1). Classification (NCBI taxonomy): domain Eukaryota; kingdom Metazoa; phylum Chordata; class Actinopteri; order Clupeiformes; family Clupeidae; genus Tenualosa; species Tenualosa thibaudeaui. Next base: position 6,655,814 of record JAIFZK010000022.1, read on the forward strand.
CTAGAGCAAGATAAGAGTTTTGTGGTTTTAAAAAAAAAAAAAAGATCAGCTCTGCAGAATCAAATGCATTGCGGCTGGACATTGCTCTGGTCATTTCAGACTATTACGCCCATATCAATTTCCTGCCCGACACCCCATCTGAAAGTGAATCTTCAAGGTCTGTTTGAGAGCAATGAGTAAGAAATATCACATTCATTCCAACTGAGACAACCACATTTAAGTGCATGCACTACTATAAACTTCACCAACACCCATACGGGTGTGTAGCACATTAACCTTCTTAACCGTCTTAATCGCATGCCTCAAGTTTTTTTTTTTGTATTGAATAGCTAAGGTTAAAAACTATGACATTTGTTGAGGGATTTGCCTCTGAATAAGCACATACTTCTTGAGGTTGCATTGGAATCAATCTGTAAGTGGCAGATACAGTGTTTCAGTGAGAGGGGGCTGTCTAGGGGCATCCAGGGGGCTGATAGGTCCTTTGAGGAGGCTTCTGAGTCAGGGTCAGAGTGTGTGTAGACTATCTCAATAGGATGGAGGGGGACATTCCTGGGATGATTGGACTTGTTATCCCACCCTAGACTTCATCCTGTCACACAGACACACACACACAAATCATATCAAACTTTTGGACTGGTTATACCACCCAAACCTAATGTTATCATACACAAACACACACAATGTGCTCCCAAATGTCTGTCTGACAGCTAAAAGAGAATGGCAAATAAAAGGTGCAGAGATATCAGACATGAACAAAGCCAACAATTCAAGGGTTAAATGGAAAGCTTTAAGTCTGGGAAACAATTCAGAAAAGTAAAGTCCCAAAGCTGTCCAATAAAAATGCAAATACAAAAAAGGCCAAACTAACTGGCGAGGACTGACCGTCCTAGAGCTGCTGAAGGAGGATGAAGCAATTACCTGGGCATTAGGAGGGAGAGAAGGAAAGAGAGAGAGAGGGAGGGAGAGAGACAGACAGAGAGAGAGGGAGAGAAGGAGAGGGAGAGAGACAGAGACTGGGGAAGGGCATCTGCATGTGTCTCTGTCTCGGGGCACCAGAGATGCTAATGACCAGCACCGCAGTCATTTTATTAAGGGCCCGTCACGATGTGATGGAGACGCCTCAGCACAGGTACACAGAGTCCCTTGTGCAGGGAGTTGCAGTGATGAGGCTGACAGGTAGGTTAGGAGTGATGGAGATGGGGGTGGGGGGGGAGCACACACACACACACACATATTTTTAGTCTACTTCATCACACACAGTCTCACTCAGAATGGTTACTGACAACCCATTTGGTCACCCACCCACACATAAACACACTCTCTGAAAAGTGTCACACACATACACACAAACACAGACACACTCACTCGCACACCTAGAGTGTGTGAACAGAGTGTGTTGTGCGCTCGGTGGCGAGGCTCCCATCGCCAGCCGTCACGTTACATTACCACCTCATCGCTATGGTATCATCACATCAAATTAGCCTTAATGAACACAAACGAGGACGCGAGAAGAGAGTGAGAATCAAACTTTTATTAAATGACTTCATCTTCTGTACATGCACAACATCAAGAGAATAACAGAGAGAGAGAGAGAAAGAAAGAGGGAGTGAGAGAGGAGTGAAGTGGAGTCGAGCAGAGTGGACCGAATCTCCATTTCCCAGGTCTGCGTTCTTTCTCCCTTGTTCCCTCCCTCCACAACAATAGCAATCATCCTTCCATCTCCCTCTCTCTCCTAATTCTCTCTAAATCCCTTCCTCCTCTTTTACTCCATTTCAACCTCAGCGAGCACATGTACTTTGAGCTGGAGATGTGCTGTGTTTTGACAAGCCTGGGCAGAGAGGCCCAAACCACTAAAATAAATGCAGCGGGTGAGTCGCAGAACCTGCTGTGCTTGGCTGCACTCACACACTGCTATTTGGAGTATATGTTAAGACAGCCCGCTGCAGAATGAGATGCTCTTGATAAGACGTGTCGTTAACATAAGCACTGTCTTTCCTTTTATTTTTGCTGATTTGCTTATAAAGTAATACACAAAATACTAATGTACTGCTGTAGCCTAGTCTATATAATTCTTGCTCACCTTGCGTCATCAACAGCTACCTCTATTGATACTGAAGTAAAATAAGTTTTTTTGTTTTTTTTTTACGTTTTTGTAAACATCATGAATTATAACATTGATATATCTCTATGACACAGTATATAATCTGTGGCCACCACAGTGATTGATTCTTCAATGCTTTGATGATTGTTAATAGGAGGTACTTCATTGGAGGTGTTTCATTTGTGTATGTGCCAATATATTTTTAATGACTTTGATTTATTATTACTAAGGTTATTTTTTGCTGCCCAACACAGGCAAATTAAAACAGGCGAATTAACCAGAGACAAATTCACCCAAAAGAATCAAACCCTTGAGTTTTCCGCCCAGGGAGATGACTCTGGTATATATTATCCCCCCTCCCCGAGATCAGACAGACAAAATGTGAAGAACATTATTTCCACTTTGGCTGATGGAAGCAGTGATTTTGCCTCATATTTGGTCTTAATGGCATGGGCTCACCCCTTTAGCCCTTGCATTTAATTTTTTTTTGGACCATTGCCATCAATGGAGGGCTTCAAACATGCCTAAAATGTGGGAGAACAATGCCACAGGTGACCTTCAACGTCTGCTGCTCATTACATTGGGTGATTCAAAGTTGGTCACATGGCACATACACATAAGCAGAACTTGGAGCTAGCACTTGGTGGTACACTATATTATACATTCAATTTAATTTCCTTTTTCTCAGCTTTATCAAAAAAAGCCTATGTACACATTTACATTAAATAGTGTTGCCTGACTGCAGTTACCCCTAACCGATTTTGCAAGAGGACCACAACGCAGACAACTCCACTGTTTGTCTGCGAGTGCCCCTAATGTCAGGCGACTGAGACAGGTGTATAAGACAGCAGGGGTCCTCATGTGACACTAAAGCTGCAATACAGACAAACAATCAAAACAAACCAACAGAACAAAACAAATACAAAAACAGTAAAACAGGACGCTGGCCTCCCCACCCCCCAATCCTATAAGGCCAAGCAGTCGATCCAGGTGCGGAGGGTGTGGACAATGATTTTCTTCCACTTTTCGCTCTTCTCTCGTTCCTCATCCTTTTCTCAGACCTCACGGCGATTCTACCTGGTCAGCTGACCCACCACCTTCAGCAGAGTCTTGTTCTCCTGCTTTAACTGCTCGTTCTCATCCTCAATGTCATCCAGATCCTGCACAGACACAGCAAACAAATGTTTAAGAATGTTACATCACACTCCATAACACATACCACATTTATACATGTGCATTCCATGAATCAATTAAATCAGATTAAAGGGGACATAAAATGCATGAATATTGAGTATTGTACCTTGTTATCTGATAAAATAGAATATATTCAACTTTGATTTGTCAAAAATAAGCTCAAGTATAATGTTAAAACCTTATATTTAGGCTGGGTATTGAAATGGCTAAATGGCACCCTCTTTGGCAACCACAGTTGAACTACAATTGCTTTGTGCCACTTGACATCACATGTACTTTGTTCTAATTCGGCTGGGTATTGAAATGGCTAAATGGCACCCTCTTTGGCAACCACAGTTGAACTACAATTGCTTTGTGCCACTTGACATCACATGTACTTTGTTCTAATTCGCCCATGTTTTCATGGCTATTTCTAAGTTCAAGATTTTCATATGAAGGAGGGCACAACCTTGCCTCATGTTCATGGCAGCTCTTTGGCCATGCACAAGCTCTCCTAATTCATCAAAGACAAGGCAAAATGGTTTTTCATTCTGTCTTCTTCAATGTTTGGTTCACATTCGTGCAAGTTTACATTGTTATCTGTGCTGAAAACAGTACACTCAGGCCTTTACTCAGTTATTATCATAACAGGATGAGATGGAGCCACAGCTATCATTGGGTTCCATGCTCAACTGAGTGCTAGTCTTGAGTCTGGGTAACAGTGTATGACTTAAGCAAAGCCTAAAGGTTACTGAAGAATGACTGCCTCTTTGGTTGACTAACCAAGAGAGTAACTTGATGCAAAACTTCAGATCCCTGTCTGTTGTGTGTTCCCAGATACAATAAATGGCGTGCTGTGCTTTAATTAATGCAGTTAATTAGGAAATTTGATTTCTAACAGGCCACTGAAGACTCATGGCGCGCCCCCTCTCCCCTTCTCTCCCCATCCCGTACTTCCACAAAGGCAGAGAGCAGTTCCTGAATTTTGGACAGAAAATTAGGTTGGGTGACTGTTATCTGCTGAGATAGATACTGTCTCCGAATGGGGTCTCCCTCCTCAGTGAAACAGGCTTGATAATAACAAATTAAACATCAACTGTTTTAATTAGACACAAATGAGGAGTCCCACTGTCCCTGCCATTCCCCACTCCCTCCCCTTTCCTCTCACATGGCCTCCCCGCCTCTCCCCACCACTAGCTCATCAAAGACTCACGCTCAAGTGACAATTTTCATTTTCGGGCGGCTCCATCACTAATGGACACGACAGGCCGTCATCCAAATCAGCCACGCAACGCTTGTCGTGGGAACTTAAAAGGGAAAAGACGGCCTGGAAGTCAAACAACTGAGGTTGTGAAGGTCGCAGCCAAGAGGGGATTGTGACAAAGAGATATTAACGTCTGCCATCGGCCCCCACAGTGCCATTCCCACTGTTCATTTAACATCTAATGGCTGCTTGCTCTACTGAGGTAGGCAAAAAAACAAAACCTGTGTTGGACCTCCGGGAAACAAAGAAGAACTTGTTATTCTTTTGGAGCCAAAAATGGGTGTTTAATCCCAAAGTTCATCTCATCCATTCATCTAATCGAACTTTCTTCACATAAGCAGATTTTCTTGCTTGATTAGAATAAAACTGTCTAGAACTTGGGTCTTTTACAGGTATACACTCCTTTCTTCATGATGACATCTCAAGAGGACTCTTAGAACAAAAATGGTACCATTGTGATGATTTACAGTCCGGCTTTGGAGAACCTTGTCCAAAGTAAATTAATTTGAAATGTTGTCCAAAGTTACTGTCTCTGAAAAAACGTAAAACCACTGGTATCCCTCACAATCCCACAACGCATTGCAAAAACCTCTTGAAGACGTCTGTATATGATGACCACCATAATTGCTTGTGATTTTTGAATTCTTTGTGCTCTGTCAAGGCATTTCAATCTGAAGAGCTCATTAATCATTGTGTAATGATTGTGTAAAGAAGTGTAGCACCAACCCCAAGACAGACCTAGAGCAGTCTGTCTGGAAATTCTCATCTCTCAGAAGAGCTACGCCTACCAGCACCAGCCAGTTCATGTTTCTTTGCAAAGGCCACTGAGTCTGCTATTTTCTTTGGACTAAGATTGGAACAACCGGACAAAAAAAGAAAAACAAAAAAACTTGTTCAGAGGATCCTTTTTCTCCTAGTTTTGGACACTCAAAAGGATTTTCTCCACTTCCCTCGTTGGGTTTCCCCTCAAGCTGGGAGAGCAGACGAGCCACCAACTGTTGACCTTGCGTCGGGACAGAAGTGGGGGCCCTGATGGGAAAGTTTGTTTGTTTGCCATCTCCGAGCGCTCCCGAGAACACTGGATCGCCGCCGTGGGTTCTGTGAGCCGACCGACCCAGTGGTCTCCCATCACAGCCCTGGCAACCTCGCCAAAAGAGGAAAAACAGAAGCGCAGCCGGTCCTGGACTCCCCCCTCATTGTCTGGGCCAAAAGTCAATGCTTAGTAAAGCTATCAAAAAATGCAGTAAGTGAGTATCATTTTCTAGGGGAAAGGACATAGGCAGAAAGCTGGGAGAACAGCATCTCGGAAAATATAGAAAAACTCTGCAAGGTACAAGACACAACAGGGAATGCGAACGAAACAAAACGAAACGAACGAAAGCAAATACTCATGAAGGAGGGCAAAATAAATTACGCTCAAACAGACCCTGAGGTATGGGGTGTCTGGAGCAAAACTGACACAATGGGAACAGGGTTCCTCAAAAGTTTGAGTCCACAGGGCATAGCTGTGTGCCAAGCGAGAGAGATTAGAAGCCATTTTACATAAGCGGCCCCTCTGGATCAGGCAATAAAAATAAATGAATGTTGTAATGGAGTGGAGCTAATTTTTGCTCGACCAGAATCTTCAAGAGTCTCTTTCTTGCCACTCTGTGGAGTCATTGGTTCATGAATACATGGCTTTAAAGTCTGACTATAGTGGCAAAGGGCTAAACATTACTTGTGTCCTTCACGACAGAGAAAGAGGCCTTAAGGTTAGGGATGCACTGTTCCCGTATTTGGATCAGATATTGTGTACCATGTAAAAAATACTTGGTTCGTGTGTTGGAAAAATTAGCCAATACAAGGGCCAATCTGTTTCCTAAACTTTTAATGACCTCAAAAAACCCCACTATGGTAGCCTACTGTGCACCTCAGCTGGCTTACAAAGAATAGTCGTGTCAAGTAGTGCAGTGGTAAGGTATGAAAACATAGATTTTCTAGCTATTATTATTGCTCTAAATAAAATGATTATAAAGTCAAGGCCATTTACTGTAAGTCTGAATAAACAACCTGCAAATATTTAACCTGGATGGTTCCTGTTAGCTCATGTTGAGTCTGCTTATCAGTAATGTAGCAGCTTAACGTTACTGACAAAAAGGAACAAAAATGGATATTGCAAGACACATCTTTCCTATAATCTAGTGAAGGTTCTGCCCAAGTTATTTATGAATATTCATTTAAACTGATGCAATAGAAAACATAATCAACATTTTCAGCGTACTGATTTCCACTAGCACCTTGCATAGAAACCAAGTTTGTTTCACCGAAGTCCTGTAACATTAGGTTCATGCGAGAAATTTACGTGACAGCCGCCTAATTAGATCTAAGCCTACAGACAGCAAATACAATGTAATGACACTGGCACATACTTGTTTATTTTTTAATTATATTCTAAATAAGTTTATTATATTCATGTCTATGTTATTTCGTTCTGTTTTGTCTTGGCTCAGAAAATAATGCCCAGTTAGGAGAGTAGGGCAATAAAGGCTGAGGATGATACCATCTCTTAATTCAATGGGGATATTGGATCAGTATCAGGTATCGACAAATGTGCAAAACCAATGTATTGGAACTAAAAAAGTCAGATTGGTACATCCCTACTCAAGGTGCTCACATAAACACAGCTGGATGATTGGCATTGGTGAAAGAGGTGCTATGTGAGGGCTATCTGTCAGAGTGCTGACAGTTATGGCAGCTGGTTTGAGTCAGAGGGATTGGGAGGGGGAGGGACATGACACCACAGTGGCTCAACAGCGCTCTGATAGTGTATGTATCGCATGGATACACACACACACACACACAGACACACACACACACATACATACACACAGCATGTGCATGCACACACACACACAAATAAAGCCTGCCTGGCTACAGCCTGCCTTGAATTTAAAGTGTTTATCAAATACCAATCTGATCCAATTCAGTGGCAGAAGCAGGCGCAGGAGAGTGGGAAGAGGAGAGTGCTTTTTGGGGGAAACCTGTGCAAGAGTAACTCCAAGTGGGGGGATAATTGTAATCTCCTGCTTATCCTTGAAACGGTTTAACAATATCAGGCTGATTGCCGGGAGATAGCAAGGTGGTAATTTGGCAATCGTTTCTATTTAATTTTCTGGCTTCGTGGGACACAGCTGCGAGAGACCATCCAGTACAGACGGTGACACACAAACAGGCATGCAGGGAGGTGGGCACACGCACGCACACAAACCCACACACACACAAGGTGTGTAGAAAAGAAATTTGTAATGACAAGTGAGGGGTATTGTCTTAATGAAATAAATTGCTGGATCTCGTCCCAGATATGCCACTACATAAAGTATTGAGATATAGTTAATACTTAATTACCTATTATTAACACACTCTCAATTTTGGATTTTGCTCCATCCAACAATACAATATTAAAAAGAGGAAATCCAATATCAGTCTTTGAAACATGGTTTACGTTTTAATATGATAATGTAAAATCTTTCTTCGTCTTTATTAAACCACTTTATCAGAACCTTCCACACAAGGTGAACTCACCTGAGGCTACATGCACCTTTGTTCTTTTTATTGTGTATTCATAAAACTACAATGAGATTTAATGAGTAAACAATGTGAACAAATCTGATAATCAGTTTTTGAGGTTGGAGTGAGTTTGGTTGTTGCACAAAGTAAACACTTTCAACCCCAAAGTGTGTACTGAGAAGTACACACAGATTAAGAATGGATCTATACAAAATATAAAATATTCTTTATAAAATCCAAATAAAATATTCTTGCATTCCTGTGATCAAGCTGAAAGGTAGTCCTTTTAAATTTACAGGGACTGAATCCGAGGCGGCAGCAACTCACCCTGTTGAGCAGGTCAATCTCCTCCTTCAGCTTGTCGATGAGCTCGTCTTTGTCCTGGTGGGCCTTGAGCAGCCGGGCGTTCTCCTGTCGCTCAGTTGCTAGCTCCTGACACACACACACACACACACACACACACAAAAAGGAGTGGGATGAGAACACAGACTCGCTTGGAAAGACAGCGCAGAGCAAAGCTCTCGTCAGCCAAGCCATGGCTCAGTGGCGGCAGAGCACTGATACACACAGCAGTTTGGATTAGTCTCATCTATGACAAAACACACACACAGACAAACACACACAAAAACTGACAAACCCTGACATCACTGACAAGCCCTAATGGATAAACAATGACATATACCCACACATGTATGGCCACACATGATTCTTTATACATACATTGAACAATATGTTTAACATTTGGAAGCAGTATACTCTGGTTGAGCAACACAGTGGGCTTGAAACACAATACTGAAGTTATTTGGAGGGGGGATAGCCAAAGGATAGCAAGCGCTCTATGTGTAAACAGATTCAGTGGTATAATAATAAGCATGTCTTTGAATCCGCTTCATATTTGCCACGGCACGCACTCCTAATGGGACTCACTGACATCACCTCTGGGCCTCTAACTCTGCCATATGTTCTCAGAATATTTATTCATCATGCTTATGCTTCTTGCATGACAGTCGGCCGCAAACCTCACCCCACACACACACACACACACACACACACACACACACGCACGCACAGCACAACTTCCACCACAGCTGGGGCTGGTTTCCGTATGGGCACTAAGGGAACATCTCCAGTTTCCTCAGTCCAATTACACACACTCAGACGTGGGCTGGAAGTCACTTCTGTGCATCTTTAATGTCCCAAAGAGAGCCATGCAGTGGTTTTGTGAAAGGCAGGCGGAGGTAGTGATTTAAGTTTCAGAAGTGTTTAAAGCCAGAACATCAGTGGAGGTAAGGAAAATCTATGAGAAACTAATCAAGTCAAGAAGCTCCACTTAAAGGAAAGAGAGAGAGAGAGAGAGAGAGAGAAAAAAAAGACACATAAACACCCACTAGTGCAAAGTTGAAAATGTAAGAGTATCAGACAGTTATCTCTAGCTATCTCTATCTAAGTGTGTGTGTGTATGTGTGTGTGTGAGAGAGAGAGAGACACTGAGAAATTGAGGGTGTGTGTGGGTATGTGTGTGTGAGTTAGCTACATCTTTAACTGACTGTGACATTTGATAATAAAAAGTAAGCTCTGTGCGCTTCATAAGAGAGGTGGCGGGCATAATGTCTGCCCAGTAAAGGTCATCATGGTTGAGTAGAGAAGTTATTGCAGACTTTCCCTGATATCAGATAGGAGGTGAAAATGAAGATGAAGGCAGAGAAAAGAAAGAGGTTGATGAGCGTGTGAGTGTGAGTGAGTCATAGAAGAGTACGTTTTCAAGGAAATGATAAAGCTTTTAATGTGAACTTCTCCTTTGCTCTCTCTCACTCTCCCTCTCTCTCATATAAAGTCTCTCTGATGCCGTCTCTGATAAGTCTCTTTAAAAACAGCACTGCTGCTCCTGCTTAAGGACCTCATGCCCAGTCTCCCAAGTCTCCTCGCTTGTACCCAGGGATGCTGCGGTACGCTTTCACAGAGCCTCTCCGTACTCAGCCACAACTCCAAGACCTCCACGCTAGTTCAGGGTGACGATGCAGGCTTAGCGTGATGAATCACCGGGGGGCCCAGAGCGTTGCCAAACATAACTCAGGGGCCATATTACACGCAGACACCCTGCCTAAGCTTCCTCTAGAGGATTAAGCCTCAGATCAGCCACCGAACAGACAAGGGGGCTCAGCCTGGACAAAGCTATACATTAAGGGATTTTCGGCCTTTCCATACCCCATATGGCCATACCCCTTCCCATAATGTCCACTGACAAGGACTGATTAGTTGCATTTTACATCTTGGAAAACTCATAAAGCAGACCATAGGCATTTAAAACAGTGACTATGAGGTGATGAAAGATAGACCTTGAAACACTGAAATACTGGCCCATTTTTCTCTGAGAAAGCACCTAGAAGACTAAACCTTGCATAGCGAAAGCATGAACATACAAATAAGAGCAAGTATGATGGTAAAATGTGATAACACATCAAATTTGAGGTTCCATTCACTTTGAATGGGCCTTCCCAACATTCTGAAGCCAGTTATTTCTGTATAACGACTGCTGCAAAAGTATAATGACAAATTCACATCTGCACATCATTCTGCAAGAAAAGATTATTCACTTATCACAATCAAACTTTGTTGAAAGTGAAAGGAGATCAGCTGTGTTCTAAAAAAAATGTTCAAGTTCAAGTTGCGTTGTGAACCATTTGTTTATCTGAGGAAGCCACCAAAAGGTAACAAATTACATTTAAAAGACATTTGTGTAAAGTTTTGCCGACAGGACGAATCCTGTCCGGAAAAATTTTCTATGACGGTCGGCAGACAATACATTATCCCTTATGTAACCTAGGTATAAATGAATGCATAAATGTATGTAACCTTGTATAAATGTACCTGATCATACCAACTGAGAACATTTCGGACAGTTAAAGCTGCACAGTGTAATGAAGCTAGAGTGAATGTGAAGGTAGTGTAGTAAAGGCTATGAGATGCTGTTCTTGAGGTACCTTCTCCAGCTCTTCCAGTCTCCTCTCCAGGCTACCTGCTCCCCCAGCACTGCTCTCTCTGCCATGGCGACCGTAACCCTGGCGTTGGCGACTGTTGCCTCCCATCTCCTCCTCGGAGCCCGGGCCTGATGAGCTACACATGGAGAGAGACACATGAGGTGATAGCGTTAGATGTGGGTAACAGTGCAAACTCTGCACTGCTGTGTCATGCCCAGACTCCCTCTGAGACATGATTTCACTTGTTCGCTCTTTCACTTGTCTGTTACTTTAACCAAGGCCAAGTAATGAAAGCATGACTGTTTTTGCTACTGAACACTGTTTATTCTGGTACAACGAAAGACTAAGAAAAAAGTACTTTAAAGTACGTACAAAAGCACATACATGAGCAGGTACGCACACACACACACACACACACACACACACACACACACACACACACACACACACACACACACACACACACACACACACACACACACACACACACACACACACACACACACACACGCACACACACACACACACACACACACACACACACACAAAGGCTCAGCAAATAAAGAGCTCTAATGGCCAGACCAGGGGATGTGAAAAGAACAGGTGTTTACACCTTCTCCTAAACCCACTACATCAGTGACTATTCACGCTCAAATAATCATGAGGCATTTAAATTGGTCTATTATCAGCAGGTTGTAATATTTAGCAGTGGGTTTCAATATTTACACGCTCCACTGATGCTCAAGTTTGTCAAGTTATTCACTTGAATGGAGAGGAAAACTTCATTTTACTTTGAAGTTGAATAAACCTATTTTTAATTTCAACTCTCAGTGTGGCAACTACTTTCCCTTCAAGTAGCTTGTGTTGTGTTGACCTTAGTCACCAAGTCTCTCAATCCCTCTCTCTCAATCCCTCCCTCATCTCTCTCTCTCTCTCTTTCTCCTTCGCTGAGTGATTTTCACTCGTCTTTTTTCTTCTGACTTACAACAAAATGGGAATCTTCATGTGGAACTTATTTCCTGAGAGCTCTCCTTCAGTAATTACCAGGCGACGTGGACTTGGAGCGAACCTCTCTGCCGTCCTATTCCACCGAGCTGATAAACCTCTCTGGGAATCAAAGTATTGTGCATTGGTGGAGACTGATGTCTGCATACATTTGAGGTGAAAGACAGTGGAGAAAAAAAAGGGGGATGAAAAAGAGGGGGATGGAGAAAAAGAAGAAAAGAAAGGATGGACAGAACAGGCTGATTGACGAGGAGTGTCGCGGTCACGGTCTTAAAACACCTGTGTAAACAGGTCGTAGTGTTGCAGCACGGCTTAGGAGACAACAGGCTAAATCTGAGTGCCTTGCTTCTGCCAGCAAACTACGGGGAACCCGAGCTGCACAAATGTTTGACATGGATGAGTCCTGGACAACGCTGGGAGAATATCAAAAAGCCAAAGCCTCACAAAGAGGGGAAAAAAAGAAAAGAAAAAGAAAACTAAGAACTTAATGGCTTCAAGGCCAAGATAAAGTGTTGGTGGGCAGATCAATAAAAAACTCCCGCAGAGAAACATACAATGTAATAACCCCACAAAGCCGAGGTGTCAGGCAGATAACCCACTTGAGTCAGATCAGTCCGTCTTTCTTCAACAGCCCCCTCCACCCAACCCCCAACTATCAACTTCTGAGAAAAAAAAGTGGCTCTCTGACTACATCTGACTACTTTCTTTTTGCCCAGGCAGAAGCCCAGCGGAGTACTGTGTTGCTTACTCCTAATGAGCACCTGCTCCTGGGGAGTCACGGCCTTGGGTGTGGGTGTGTGTGTGTGTGTGTGTGTGTGCATGTGTTTGAGGACGGCGCCCCTCTGTGTTCCTGAATCTCTGGTGTTTACCAACCCAGTCTGCTGCTGATTTTGCCCAGAGTTTCAAACACAGCGGTGACCACTGGCTTGTTTCTGGGAAAACAAGACTCTTGAAAATGCTTGGTGTAGTGCTTGACATCACGGCTGGTGAAACTCTTGTTTTAGTCACACACACACACAGACACAAATTCACACATTCTAGCATCCACCTGCCCACTGGTCCCATATCAGCCTCTCTGGAGCAGGGTCTGTGTCATAAGCCCATGGTGGGCCACTCACAGCTTATTGGTACTCAGCAGGACAGGAGACAGGAGCACTCCTGCAGCCCCTAACGGGGCTCGGTAGTTCACATAGAGTGGTGCGGTGAAGAGAGTGGATTGAGGAGAGAGAGAGAGAGAGGGAGAGAGAGAGAGAGTAATGTGTCTATTTGGGGCTTTCAGGCGGAATGATTTCTTTTTGACCAAGATGAAGATAAATGCACTGCATTGCATCTGCATTGTGGCAAACTACAAGAGGCTTCAGTCATGGCACATACACCAGCACAGCAGTGGTCAAGCCTAATGGACTAGACTCTTTCACTTTACTTCTCTTAGTAAAAAAAGTCTGGACTCTCCTGGTAGGCATACATTTACTTTGTGGTGGGTAAGCACTTGAACTTTAAACCTGCCTTTAACTTCTGTTCACTGATTGGATGCTAAGAAATGTAGTCGAGGAAACGAAACCCTTTGGTATCCTGACTTGTACTGTAGTTAAATGCAATATTGAGGAGGTGTATTGTGTTGAGGAATTGAGTTTACAAAAAGATTGTGTAATTACTAGTATGGTTTTAAAAAAGTATACTTTATTTTATACCCTCAACACCCTCAGACATAACTGGTATGAATTGGGGGAGGGGTTGGGATTTCAGCCAATATGGGGTTTGTGACTGATCTAAGACCGTGGCTTAATGACGTGTCCCAGGCTAACGGTGATCTCTTTATATGAGATACTTGGTGATTGGCATGCATTTGGCAGCTCATAGCATTCAAAGCTGGCCACTCAGCCAGCCCCATAATCACACAGGCAGCCTGAGCCTCAGATGAGTCTACTGGCTGGATCAGACTGGAAACTGGACAATGTTGACAGCTTGACAGTGTTCAGCCCTTTCGAATGCCGAAAGACAAGCAGAGTTGAATCCTCTGCCTGCAGAAACAAAAAACTTTTTAGTTGGGATGGATTGACTTTCTTGAGCAAAATTTAAAAGATTATGTTCCATCTGTGATGGCAAAGTGATGGAAATAATCAGTGAAACATGACTACTGCCTGTGTGTGAGTGTTTTGTAAGCAGAACAGTCATTGTATGGTATGTGTGGCACTACATATGGATGAAATTAAAAGAACACCTCAGAACTATAGGCTACTTTAACAGCAATACCATTCGCATTCCACATTTAAGCAGAACCTAAATTCTTTCCAGCCCTGTCTGCCATTGGGTAGAATAAGGCTCTGAACACAATGTACGGTTTAGCCAAAACACAAACACACAAAAGCTTGTGAATCCACAGCCAAGACAGCCAAAAAAAGGAACATCAGTTCAGAGAGAACTGAATTGTGTTGCAACATGTGGCATTGCTATGGCTTCTCTAAACAGAGACAAGACCCAAACGCAAATGTAAACATAAACACAGGCAGAACACAGAGCAAAAAAAGTGTGTAACAATCAAGGACTTTCTCTGTCCCCTCCCCAGCCCATGCAATCAAACAAAGGGGACTGAAAGATCTACACTACATCATCTGGATCAGTAGTGATGCTACTTTCACGCAACTAACTAATCTGCAAACTGATCATTCGCTCGCTCGCTCGCTCACTCACTTACAGAAGTGCAGGCACACACAGACACAGACACATGTATGCTGGGGGGACAGGATTCCTCTCACCTCTTGTGGCGGCTGCTCCCACTTCTTGGAGTCTCCTGTGCAAGAGAAGCACACAACACATAACACCAATTAGTGACAAGCCTGCCTAGAAACCACACTTGTACAAATAGAGACAAAACATCTCCCCATCACGCATACATTTATGCATTCATCCATCCCTTCATCCATTATTTAAATGAAAATGTCACATCTCTGTTAACACTGCCTGCAAACCATTAATTCCAAACCATTCATTTAGGAGGCAACCGCATGACGCACTCAGTCCATGCATCACCTGCCGGCCTGCCTACACGACAACACATTCAGTGTTTTCCCCTTTCAAACAACCTTACAGCCAATTGCAGTGTCTAAAGCCATTCACCCTAAACACACACACACACACTGTGTGTGTGAGATCACGTGGATTGAATGCACATCAGTGGGTGCTTTCATTTAGTGTGCATATGTTATGGGTTTGTGTATGTTTGTGTTATAAGAAATGAGGATATTAAAGTGTGTGTGTGTTTGTGATTGTGTGTGTGTGTATGCGTCATAAGAAATTAGGATATTAAAGTGTGTGTGCATGTGTTTAATGTGTGTGCATATGTTATGGGTATGTGTGTGTATGTGTGCGTGTGTGTGTGTGTGGACACTCTTCCACGAGATAGACCCATGTGTTGTGTTGGCGAAGTGGGAGTGGTGGCGTCAGTGGCTGGACTGCAGGGCGCGCACGTTCCATCATTTTCCCATTAGCGCTACGTCGGCAACGCCACCCCGGTGTGCCCTCACGCTACAACCCCTGACACCCGCTCACGCACACAGACGTGACTTCCATAGGCTCCGGGAGGGATGGGAAAGAAAGGCAATTTGTGAGACAGAAACACAGAGAGAGAGAGAGAGAGGGAGGAAGGGAGAGGGAGAGATGGATAGAAAGAGAGAGGAGGGGTTGGATAAAAAAGAGAGAGGGGGACGGAGGGAGTGGGAGAGAGAGAGAGAGAGAGAGAGAGACCATTCTCTTGGCAGAATGAATATTCATCTTCTCTCTTAAGGGGCAATGGCAGGTGAGCCTCCTGTCTCAGACAGCACCTAATGGCACCCAATCAATCAGGCTGCTGCCACCATCACCCCAGCCTCCACCTCCACCTCCACCTCTACACACACTCCCACTCTCTCTGTACCTCTCTCTCTCTCCATCTCTCTGTACCTCTCTCTCTCTCTCTCCCTCCCTCCACCATGTGCTCATTAGTCTGCCAAAGACCCCCTGCAGTGATGTCCATCTATCCCGGCGTGGCAGAGCCGGATCTGTGCTGTGCCCGTACTCCAGTTTATGACACCCTGGAGCTGAGACAGGGAGATTTAGGAGGGGAAATGTATGGAAGGAGAGTGAGGGGGGTGCAGAGAGGGTGAGGAAGAGAGATGGAAACGCCACAGGGGAGAAACACGCGGTACGCGTGCAAAGAGACACTAGATATTTCTTTCAGCCTCATCTGATGCTAGGTGGCCCAGAGAAGTAAAACGGTACCAACACCGAGGACAGCAACAGGTCTGTCAGACCAATCAATGACATAGACCATCAATTCTGACTGTTCTGATTTGGACAAAGCTGATTAAAATATGGTAGTGCAGTTTTTCGCATTGACTTGCATTCTGATTGTATCTATCTGTATCTGTCTCTCTGTACCTGTCTGTGCGTACAGGAGGAAGAGAGAGTGAAAAACACACACAGACATGCAAACAGTGTCTTGAGGATTGTCATTTATCATGGGGTCAGTCCTAGAGAGACACTGGCTTGCCAGACTGATTTTTTTTACTTTGTCAAAAAAACATACTGACACACAGTTGGAAATTCTTTCATCATTTCTTATGTCCTTACAACATCAATAATATTCAAAAAAACTGTCATCCTCATTGTATGATGGATGGTTCACATCCAGTTCACAGGAAGCTATGGACAAGTTAAACTGGGCAGGGCTGTGATTTGTGTCCACCATTCTCATTGCTTTGGCTGCACGACTTTTCCCACCTTGAGCTCCGTCAGTGGGATGCAATGGCGGAATGGAGAATCACTCGACGATTCACTAATAGCTGACATTTACAGCCATGCTCTTGAAAACGATTTTTTTTGTGGTTGACGTCTGTTTGTGAGCAGGTTGTAATGTACTGAGCACAAATTGCCTAGCCATGTAAATGCCAGCATAATGGCATGATAATCTGGGTAATTACTTGTGCTGCTTGTTTTTTTTTTTCTGGGCTTGCAATATTTTTATTCAAATAATAAGAAGGAATATGAAAACTAGCCATTTATTTAAAGCATGCGATGCATTTTGTTATTTACCCACATAATCACAGCTAAAGAGATTCAGCTTTCTGGTGATAATGGGATGGAGAGAGCGGAGCGAGAGGCATAAAAAGATGTATAGAAAACTTAGAGAAAAGAGAAGAAAAGAAAAGAAGCAGGGAACAAGAAAACGGGAAAACAGGAGAGCTTTATGGCAAGCGAAACACCTTATGTGTTTTGGGGCTGTTATTCAAACATCGGCGTTCAGTGCATTAGGCGCAGGGCATTGGTGATGGGTTGGAGTGGTGCTTGCGGTGTGCGTGTGTACTGGCGTGGGCAAGGGTTAATGCAATTCAAGTGAGGATACTTGTGCCTGCTCCATACGGCCCGGGTGGCTCTATTTGTCTTGCTTGAGCCTTGTTGACAGCTCGCAAAAAGCCTCCTGCATCCACGCAGAGAGAGTGGCTATTACTGAGCGAATGTGTGTATGTGTTTCAGGGGGCGGGGGGGGGGTTGCACACAGACAAACATAAACATATACGAATATACATGCATACTAAGACACAGCATATACTACACACACACACACACACACACACACACACAAATACTCGTCCATACAGATTTATAAAAAGACCAAAACTCAACACGGTGGGTTATTGCAGGAACAATTCAAGCCTACATCAGACACAGCATATGTGCTCAATTTCCCAATAGGCAAATGGGCAATCGCCACCAGCTCTACATGATCTACCCACATACAGGCCTCCCTATATGGTGAATGATCTGTGTGAGGGCTCAAGCCTTCGACTGAGGGTGGTACAATCCTGCTGTCTCTGGTTATTAGTCTTTATACACAAGGCTGATTGGGACACAGGTGCATTTCAAACAGTAAATCGCTGTCCATTTAGATACGACCATCTGTGTTTCCGTGCATTGTTTGTGTGTGTGTGTGTGTGCGTGTGTGAGTGTGTGTGTGTGTGAGTGTGAGTGTGTGTGTGTGTGTGTGCGTGCGTGCGCTTGAATCGTCCTCTATATAATTCAGGCCAATCTTCTCTATCCTAATAAACCACATGCACTTGCTTGAAAAGGAATTTACAGCTTGTTTGTGATCTGACAGGTGTTGTGATGTTGACAGCTCATTAAAATTTGAGAAACTCTGATGGCATGGGCTCATAAAAAAAAAAAAAAAAAACAGAACTCATTCCCAAAGAGTTCCTGAGGTGCCCTGAATTCCAGATCTCTCCCGATTAATCCAATAAATATTGCAGTGGCACCTCGGGCAAGCGGCCAAACAAGGCCAGGCTCATTTTTCATATTGGTAACAATGGAAAGACCAAAAAGCAGATTCCAAAAGCAGATAGGCTCGCTCTTGGTGTGCATCGATGTGGGAGGCTGAATAGTGAGGTCTCTCAACTTGACTGAATTGCTTCAATGCTGAACTGTTATTAGTTTTTGACTGGTGTGAGCCATTCACAGTTTATCCTGCTAGGTCTGAAGGAGTCTGTTGCGTCTGGTGGTGAGAGTGTTTTTTTTTTTCTTTCTTTCTCTCCTTTCATTGTAAAATAGAAAATTACAGAGCAATACGTTTTGAGGCGAATGCCTTTGAAGACTTGAGAAAGTGCTGCGTAGGAAGAGGGCATAGCTCGGCTCTGGGCCAATTACAGCATCTATGGTGAAAGGTGTGAATTAATACAGCCCTGCAGACCCGTTAGCAGCAAGGCACTGATTTTATATCTACAACTGAGATCTGAGAGATAATGGGTCCAGGTGTGTGTGTGTGTGTGTGTGTGTGTGTGTGTGTGTGTGTGTACACACATGACAGTGAGCATGCACAAGAGGGAGAAGGAGAGAGTTATTTTGGATAGAACCACTATACATACAGGACCCGGACTTCACTTCAGAGGCAGAATAATACTGTGGAATGTTCCAGGTTTGGGGGTTTTGCCGTGCAAATAGCCATTGTGTGAGGGAGAGCACTTTCCTTCTAGGGTCTGAGAGCGCATCGATGAAACGTACAGCCTGATAATCAGAAGCATATGCAGAGGCCCAGCTTGAGATGGGCTTCATTAAGCGGAGCGATGGAAAAAGAGGGAAAGAAAAGAGAGTGAAACGAAAGGAAGAGAGAGAAGAATGGCAGTAAGAGATGAAAGGAGAGGAAAGTAGATGGATGAGGGCAGGGGCACGTTCCCGGGGTGGAATCCATACCAGCCTAGTCATCACTTTGATGATGCTGAGGTTAATTTAGTGAATGCTTCAAGGCAGTGAGCTGCGCATAAGTACATGTAAATGTGTACCAAACAAGATCAATTGGACAGACAGAACAGAGCATAAGAGAGAGAGAGACAGTATAAGAGGTGTGTGTACATGTGTGTGCCTGTATGTCCTGTTTCTCCATCTTGATCTATTAGGGAGAGGGATAAAGTGAGGGAGAGAATATCTGTGTATGTTTATGGGAGCAAGCAAACAAGCAGGAGACAGGGAGATGCAGAGAGAGAAAGAGAGAGAGAAAAGAACATGAAATATGAGAAAAAAAATTAATATCTGAGTGTGATGCCTATGAAAAAGAGTTCCTTGAAGACTGAGACTATCCTTACCACAGCAATCCCCTCTCAGAGGCCCCATCAAGTCTCCCAAAACTCTGCCCGCACTCTCACACTGCAAAGCTCGACCCGCCGCCACCCGCCGCCACAGAAAACTTCTCCTTATGAAATGTTTTCATTTTTTTTCCATCCTGAGCTAAAACCTTCCGACAGCATGATTCTGAAAAGGGAGATAAGGCCGCTCTAATATTAAAACACTGCTATGATCTCTGTCCAACTCTGCCCTCGGCTTCGACTGTGCCGGGACTGATAATATATATTTCTATATATTTCTGCCAAGACCCGAGGACCGCATTCTTCTACCATTTTCTTACTTTTGGAGACTTCTATTTCTAGTGCTGAAAGTAATCCTGAGGACTGCATGGGCTAATCGCAATAACTTTGACCTGTAAATTGAAACAAAGGCTACCCAATAACACAAGCAATTAAAATCAACGCAATTTACAAAGCCAGTGGCACATCAGGCTGTGTTCCTTCTCTCTGACATCATCGTGAATGTATCTGGACAGCTCCTGTAAAATCTTTAAGGTGCAATCATCATCTTCCAGCCTCTCCTTTTAATTGAAGACTGCTATCCTACTGAGAAGGACCCGACTGTGCAGTTTATGAAGATGAGACTTGGAGTGCCTTGCTCTAATTAGATGCCTATCGGTGGCACATCCAACACTGTTGTGGAGTCGCTCTGAGCTGAGTGTAGGCATGTGCATTATGGCCAACACACGTGACAGGGCTTGCGCTTTGTCAAGAGTGATGGATCCTCTGCGCTGGGAGCACGTATTTCTGGGCTGTTCTCTCCCGTCACAGATGTTTGTCTCATGGCGAACTGTAAATCTTCGTTCCCTCATCTCCCCTCTCCCCCACCCCACCAGTCTCCTCCACAGACGGCGAACGCAAACTTCTCCTGCTGCGGTCACAGTGACATGAGACTAAACTAACCGACATTAACCGCGTACACTCAATGGTAGCGTGGGCAGATGTATTTACAAACTGTGCGTGTGTTTGTACTCACACACAAGTATGTCTGTGTGTGTTTGAAAACTAAGACCTCCTGGTGTTTGAATAGCACACATCTGCTCCATGTTATAGCCCACGTTATAGTGAGGCTTGTGACCAGATGGATCGTGCCCTTTGAATGATCAGTGCTTTTACGTCATCTGAAAACTGAATAGGCTCTGTCCATCTTCTATCAGGCATCTCTCTCAGTCTTACTACTCTATGTGACTGAAAACAAGTCTTTACTTCCAACAGTAGATTGAGTACTCCTGATGGCTTTAACCTTCAGTGAGCCTTACAGGGAAAGGATGCAAGGCTTTAAAAATTTTAAAAATGGCAGATGTTCAGAGGAAAGTAAATATACGAGAGGACATTTGCAATGCTGCCTGTGGTAGAGGTCTTGTTCATAAAACACTAACCATAAAACACAGAATCACAGTAAAAATAAATAAATAAATAAATAAAAAACAATATGTCACCTCTCACTGTGTCTTTTCAGAGGCTAGCACTCCATCAACCAAATCTAAAACCTGCGTGTCGTTGGCACTTTGCAACTGTCACCACTGCTAACAGAGCCCTCTTTGAAACCCCCACTTCATAGATGGGGATGGAACAGCTTTGATGGCACTAGTTGAATTTTCCTATTAGTTGAATACACTGTAATGATCTCTGGGCGACGGAAACGTAATACAAGGCGCGAGGCTCTCATCGCCCGGGCTGAGAAGTATCCGCTCAATCAAATGTGATTCTACATACCCCCTAATCACATCATGTCCTCTCTGCTCACGCGCCGCCCAGAGCCTGGCTCTTCTGGATGGGAACAAGAGGAATAAATGGACACCTTAAATCAAAGAGCAGCTGTTATGTAATACACGTGTAATAGGCCTACATGGGAATAAACAGGTTTTGTGTGTTTCCGAGCAATACACATAAGCTCTATATCAATCAGAGGTGGGACTTGCCATAGACACCATGTATACCAAGATGATGTTAGAAATGAAAAAAACAAAGCTGCAAATCTTTAGGTTTTATGATGCAGCAAATATTGACATTTGAATCAGCAACATACCCAGATTTCTCTCACACATAGTCTTTTTGTACACCACTGCACTGGCTTGATAAATGTTCTTGTATCTGACTTCCTTTTCTGTATCTACATTTCTTGCCATTGCTTGCAAAGGAGAAGGCCGTCATGGACAGGTAAGGCTTTGAGGAATACAGAGCACAATTTTCTGGTAGGCCTATGATGAATAATATCAAGCAGTCTAACAGAGACCACATCTCTCTACTGCTCAAAATGCAGACTGATTGCAGATGGTGCTCTGGAAAAGATGTTACCTCCAAAAACACATGCACGCGCACAAAGAAATCACTGAAGCCAGCACTGGATCAAACCCTGATTTGGAACATGGGCTATACTGACAATCCGGTGCTACTTTTACAATAATAGCCCACTGGTCAACTGGCCAGGGGAAAAGGTGAGTTATATGTGATTACCAGTCTGTGCTATGATTCCCTAAGTATAGTCATTATGGGACATTTTGGGGAGCTTTTCAAATAAGGATTAATACTAACTTTTTTGACGGAACTCCACTGAATACTATATTCACAGAATATTATATTGAACTTAAGGCCAGCGTCTCATCTCTGTAAAACCTGTAAAATGGCACCAGCAGACACACATTTATACAGCTCCATTCTTTGCTTCCAGCATTGCCACTTAAATGAGAGAGAGAGCGACAGAGAGAGAACGAGAATGAAAAAGAGATACATTGATAAATAGATAGATACATACATAGATAGATAGACAGATTAAGAGAGAGAGAGAGAGATGATTTTTGTGAAAAGCCAGAGTTGTTTACCAGCCGGTCCCCATGGCAAGGCCACTCAGAGCGGTTCTCTGGCCAACAGTGCCTCTACTAGGCAGAATAGAGGCAACATCACTGTAGTGGAGAGGAAAACTCCCTCCCAACAGGACCATACTGACCAGAACAGAGGCAACATCACTCTAGTGGAGAGAGAGGAGAACTCCCTCCTATCAAAGCCATACTGACCGGAACAGAGGCAACATTACTCTAGTGTAGAGAGAGGAGAACTTCCTCCCATTAGGACCATACTGACCAGAACAGAGGCAACATCACTCTAGTGGAGAGAGAGGAGAACTTCCTCCTATCAAAGCCATACTGACTGGAACAGAGGCAACATCACTCTAGTGGAGAGAGAGGAGAACTCCCTCCTATCAAAGCCATACTGACCGGAACAGAGGCAACATCACTCTAGTGTAGAGAGAGAACTCCCTCCCATCAGGACCATACTGACCAGAACAGAGGCAGCATCACTCTAGTGGAGAGAGAACTCCCTCCCATCAGGACCATACTGACCAGAACAGAGACAGCATCACTCTAGTGGAGAGAGAGAACTCCCTCCTATCAAGGCCACACTGACCAGAACAGAGGCAACATCAGTCTAATGGAGAAAAAGGAGAACTCCCTCTGATCAGGGTCATACTGACCGGCATACTAACAATCTGTCAGTGTGGCAGGCAGTAGTAACACTAATTCTGCTCAAAGGTTCTGCATCTTTCCTGAGGGAGGATCGTCCTCTGCAATCCTCCTCATCCTCACAAAGACACCTAGCTTACCTGTGCTAGGTGGGCTGGCATGTGCTCTGAGGACATGGCCTCGTTCTGGACCGTGTTCTGCTGCGTCAACTCCTCCTCCTGCTTGTGGTCCTTTTCCACACCGTCATCGTCGTCCAGCTCGTCCAAACTCTGCGAGAGAAGACAAAAAAAGAATGAGAGATCGAAAGCACTGAAACCTCATACCTCCAGCAACTTGTGTGGTCAAACACCACAGACAGCAGATAACTGATTACTGATTGACAATCCAAGTGCTCAATGAGATGAATGGAAAAGGCTTTGTTGCTTTTTCAAATCTCTCTTGTTTATTTCATTTGCCGCTTTTTCTGCCACTGTGTATAAAATGCACTATATAAATAAACTGCCTTGCCTTGCCTTTCAGGGCAATCAATACAATCGTTGCCTGGGCCAGAGAGGCACATCCGTCACTATGATAACTACTTGTTCTGATCCTGCAGTTTCAAAAGGTTAGTAACTTTTAATGGCCAGGTATGCCTCAGAGTTTATAATCTCGTGTTGTGACCTGTGCTTGTTTATATGATGGAGGACAACAAACATCAATCGATGACAATCATAACCAAACTGAGAGTGTCAATTGTTAACAATATTCCTTCAGGAGTAGTAATGTAACCGGGCACTGTAACTTCGAACAACAGGAAAAGGAGTCTTCAAAACACATCTCCCGTCCTAGTTTGTTCTTGGAATTTTTTCAAGGATGGGAAGGGTAGGGGTGGGGACTGGCAGAGTCTCCCGGGAAACACTTGGGGGGGGGGGGAATAAAAACAGCTGGCTGACAACAATAAGATTCCAGATTGTTTTTCTTTTCTAGAGCGTACTTCCTCTTTATCAGCGCTTTATCTCTGGCTCTGGTCTTATCGCACACTGACTGCGTGCCGGCTGATGCCACGTCATTGCTGCTGGCTGAGATTGGGTGAGGTGGTGGTGGTGGTTGAAAAGATTGAGAAAGAAGAAAAATAGTTGCATTTCCTTTTGAGAACACAAACCAGCTTTTCCTGTTTCACACTGCCAACAGGGAATTAAGGAAGGTGCAACAGGCCCTGGATGGGTAAAAATAGAAGCACAAGGCCATGGAGGAATGCAATCATTTGCAAAGACTTTCCTGCCAGACAATTTATCAGCACTCCTGGGGATAAGCTAGACCCTCACACACACACACACACACATGCACACAGACCTGAGAACTTACAGAAACACACCCCATGAGACAACTCAAAAGTGCTTTGGCTGCCAGGCTTACAGACACACACACACACACACACATACACACACACAGTGAAACTCTACAGCATAATATTAAAACATAACTAAAGATAGGTGTTCAGTCATCCGCTCCCACATTTAGGTTGCTTGAATATTCCAGGCAGGTTCAGCTGTGACATAAATTCATGCATGCACGCACGCACACAGACACACACACAGACAGATGTGACTGCAGGCAGACAGTGGTTGTTTAGCTACTGAGCCATTCCCAGCGGGAGCATTACACTCAGTCTGCAGCTTCCTGTCTGGCCTCACAAAGAACCAGGGGGACGTTCAGACCACATACATGTGCCAACCGGTGACTCTTCCACTCAACGACTGCCCCCTAGTCTGCACTCACACACACATACTGTGTGCCTCTTAAAACAGCCCTCCATGATCCAAGTGTAAAAACATACAAATTAGTCATTTGTTGCCTAAACCTAACTCATGCAATAATGATGTTGGTCTCCAAACAGGACTGGAACACATGTGGTGATGGTGATTAGGTTTATTTTGGAAGCTCGAGGGGCTCAGGAAGTCACGCCCCCCCTTTCAGATTCACTTACTTACCACTCCACCTAAAATTGCCTCACATGTTTCACATTCCATATAAAACAGTGTGGATGGCGAACCAAGCCTTTTATGGACTTGTGTATGTATGTGTGTGTGTGTGAGAGAGAGTATGTGTGTGCATGCATGCTTGTGTGTGTGTGTTTGGAGTGTGGCCTGCATCCTTCTCCTCCATCAGTCTCCGAGTGACTAGTGGGAGAACAAAAGTAATGAAGAAAGCTGTACGAAAAATCAGTATCACACGCACACACACACCTCACACTCCACTCCCGTGTGCCTGCCAATAGCAAGGTCTTTGGCCAATCATAACCACTCAGCTCATGAGAGGAACATGATAGATATATAGTGGGAAATTAGGAGGAGGAAGTGTTGTTGCCAGCTCCTTTGTTTTTGTTTTTTTTCATCTTACCAGAAAACTTTTAATTTAGGGGCTAAAGGTCTGTAGAATAATACAGAAACATCACAAGGGCTCATGCTCATACATGTTCATACATACATAAATAACACCTTGGTTAGCTTAGCTTTATGGCTACTTTCTGCTCCTCTATCTTTGCATCAACCTCACAGCAAGGGCTTTAGGAGGGGCAGCTTGGGGTCATACAAGGACATGGGCAGGCTGATATATTCTGACACAGACGTGTGTGTAAATGTGTGTGTGTGTGTGTATGTGTATGGGGGGAGTGTATACAGCATATGAGTGAGAGTGTGTGTTTGAGTGTGTATGCGTGCGTGTGTGTGTGTGTTGGGGAGGGTAGGTGTATACCACAGTGAGTGTGACTATGTGTGAGTGTATGTGTGTGTACATGCACGTGAGTGATCCACAGAGAAGCGGCTGACACTGACATTCCTTCCCTTTTCTGTTTACAGAGCAAGAGGCCGGATCGAGACGTGTGGGGAGTGGGATTGTGTGTGTGTGTGTGTGTGTGCAGATGTGTGCATATGCATTTGCACTCACAGTGGGAGAGAGGGAGGGAGGTCTTAGAGACTGCGTGTGACGCCTTTACCTTGAGCATGAAGACTCAAAAATCTTCAAAAAGGAAACGGCAAACAAATGCGTTCCTGCTAGTGAGGCCCCTCTAAGTTGCTCCATCTGGGGACTGTTGCTGTTGATTTGAGCTAGGAATGTGTGTATGCGTGTATTTGTGTGTGTGTGTGCATTCAAAGCTGGAAATTCTCGTCTCCCTAGGTAGGAAAAAAACAGCTGACAGCCACCACCGCCCTGCCTGCCTGCGTGCTTGCACTTGCGCTCGACTCGTCAGGTCTGAAGCATGTCTCCAAATGGAGAGGATTCAACGTCTTAGAAGAGTCGCTCCAGCCAGCCCTGCCATCTCTCTGCCAACGGTTTCCAAGTGCTGACCAAACTGAAATAGGAGACGTGTAATTGCCTTGACAGCCAAAGCAGATAGAACATTTTTACAAGGACAGGTAAAATGGGCTGAAGGGTAAAAGTTGCCCAGGAGCCAACACTCTGTTAAAAGGTACACTCTTTGGTCCACAGTTAGTTTTATGGCAAGTTAATTGCATAGGCTGGGAGTGGAAGAAAAAAGGCAATTTGTGTTTTGGCCGAATCAGCAGAACTTAAAACATCATTGCAGAAAGTTTTTTTTTTTTTTTTTTTTTTACGGTCGGTGATTTTCACCCAATGAATTTTAACCATGTGCAGGTCTTGACATGAACACTCGCGGTGAGGGATGAGAGGAACTGTTGGCATGTGCGATCTCGTTAGCATGGCGCTCCGCCTGTTCATCCTCACAAACACAAATGCATGCGCGCGCACACACACACACACACACACACACATATCCCTCCCAACACACTTGTCCAGTCAGTTTATTAATAATAAACAGACGCCACACTCTGCTACACTGTCCGCCAGCAATGCCCGGAGGTGGACATTAATGGGTCCGCTGCTTTAATCACCTACTGCCTCACTGCCAACACCCATCCCCAACCCCAGCGCCCCCCCAACACCAGGGGTCTTCATTTATATGTGGAATTATCAATCCACAGTGGGCCTCTAGACGCCCTGTACACTGCCTGCACCACAGTTGGTGTCGGCTCGTTTGTTAATTACCACTGACGCTCAACCTGCCCCTTTTCCTACCTGTCCGTCCAATTCAGTGTGAGCGAGGGCCACTGCTTGGAGATGTAAAGACTTTCACTGACGCAGAAACAAAGACCAGCGCTGTTTCTCGCCAAGCCTATTTTTCTTCAACAGGAAGCACCAGGGGCTGCCAAGCCAAGGTGATTTTCCGAGCATCTCGATACAGGGCCAGTAAAGCCATTTGTTTTGATATAAACAAGGGAATTCGCCAAGCTGCTCTATTGTGAAGGTGAATTGTGCTGAGTTATATGACCTAGATGTTATCGGATGTTATGGGGCAACATACACACACACATTCAGAGAAACATACTAAAGTCAGATAAAAGTCAGGTCAATATGCCAGGAAGGAAGCGTATTATTACACAACTTTATATATATATATATATATATATATATATATATATATATATATAACACACACACACCAAAGGCTCCTGTCTAACACAATTAAGATGAAGTGAACACTCTCCAACACAAAACCAAAGTCTTGCTGGTAACCTCTTACATCACAAACCAAATAATTTTTATGCCAAGCCAAGAAACATGGCCATTTTAAGCACAAGTAGTCATTTTTGCCTCACACATACACACACACACATACATATGCATACAGTGTGAGTAGCCACACACTACTGCGCTAAAGGAGGTGCTTTTTGGCAAGCACACCTCCACCGTAAAGCATCTTTTCCCCCAGTCTCCAAAACCCCCGCTGTCTGGATTTACCGCCTGTCAGCCCCTGTCAAGCTCTCTCTTTCTCTCTCTCTCTCTCTCTGAAATATCTGTTATTCTTTCATTTCTGGGAGCAGCACACATTCCTCGGGATGAAGTGAGGAAGAAGAGAACTCTGGGAAAGTTGTCGGAACAGAGGCTCGTCTGGACCGGAGGGCTCAGATCCCGTGCTGAGTGAGAGGGGCCTGAGGAAGCTCAAAAGGCTCATGGCCTGGCCCTGGCTTTGGCTCTGAGGCCTCCTGAACTGACGCAGGGAGGAGAGGGATGATGTGGGTGTATGTGTGTGTGTGTGTGTGGGGGGTTAAATCAGCCTTTATGGCGAGGGCTTATAGCTCTCAGGCCGACCCCTGAGCCCTCACTCGAGACGGGGCCCTTTGATGCATGGGTGGTATGGGAGCAGGCGTTCATGCCTGTCAGGGGACCAAGTAGCGACCCTTCTGTTGAGTTCTTCTACAGAAGTACATCATTTTAACAATCCACCCTTCTAGAACGCACACTCTTCCATCGCTGGAGCTGTGAAAGATGAAACCACACTAAGGTTCAGCTCAGGCAGACCATTGGTAAAATGGGTGAATTAAGTCACAGATTTAAGATCGGCCTAATGAAACACTGAATCTTCTAATAAGCTAAGCTGAGAGACACATCTGTGGTAACAGTAACAGCAGTAATAGTGCTAGTTGCTAGTGCTAGTCATCAACCTACTCAATGATATTTGCAGTTATGTGAGGAAGTGCAGCTTGCTGGTAAAGTACATTGCTTCAAGTCCCATGGTGTTCAATACCACTGCAGTGATAGTGGCCATCTACTTCATTCAATTCAAGCATTCAACTCCATGCTATATGGAGGATGATGTGCATGACACAACAGCACACTATAATGACCCAATACGGCATCGTCACCCATACAATCAAAAAGTATAAAAAATGCAGGACATCTGCCACAGTATGCAGACAGGGAACAGGCTAACTATGAATAGACTAAAGGCCTTGTATTGCAGCAGTGCACAGAAAGGGATAAACAACACAAGATTGATTTTATTTGGTTTGGTAGATGTCTATGCCATCTGATTGGCTGAGAGGGCATGGAGTGAGGTTATGGTGGAGGAAAGCCATGAGGAAAGGATGGCATTCAGAGCTTCAAGTCCTCTCCTAACATGGTAGCTGACATTCCACCATGAAATACCTTCCCCAAAAGAAAGCAAAAAAATAGCCTTTTATAACCTTGCTACCAATTCAGGAGAGTCAAATGCTGCTCTCTAAATTCCTCACCATAGCTCTTTGACGGAATCCTTTCTGAATGTTAGCACACTCTTTTTCCCCAGAAGCCCTGCCTTTGTGAGTTATTCCCTATGCATTTCTCTAACCTACTGCATCAACTAACTCATTCTAAGGAGGACACAGAGAAGAGTGAGGAGACAGTGAGCCAGGAAAGGGGGATAAGAGACAGAGAGAGAGAGAGAGAGAGAGAGAGAGAGGGAGAGAGAGAGAGAAAGTGATATGCAGCCAGGGAGAAGTGGAAGTCACTTCATGGAAGTAAGTGATTCCTAAATAACCCAAAGGACGGCAACTAAGTCGGAAGACTGCAGAATACATGCTTTCAAGTAGCCTGGTGCGAAATCTCATGAATGCATGTAACAAAGCAAACACATGTTGCGCTGCTCAATTTTCTAGTCGAATGGGGAAATGGGGAAATTACATGGTTTTGTGTCTGATTCCTTGTGAATACACAAGGGGAGACAATTAACCAGACTAGGAAAGCCAACAGAAACGAGGACACAGAGTTCTATGAGCTTTTATGCACATGTCCAGGATGTGAAACAGCTTTTCTACTTAGTTCTAGATGGCGGACTGCTCTTATGTGTCATGTAGTTTGTTCTGACAGAGATCAAAGCTCCAACAGCCCTTAGCTGACACAAGGCCATGACACAAGGTATGTTGAATGGTCGACAGCACAGCACACCATTTCTTACAGCTGAATTCAATTTCCTCATTTTTCCCCACTCAGTCACTACAGTCTCCATTTTTGACATTCGTACAAATTTAACTTTGTCCAGGCTGATCGCTCATCAAAGCCTCAGGATTTTCATTGGATGTATAAGGTCATTTGGGTCCCTGCAAAGCAGAGCAACCAGAACTGTATGGAAAGCAGAGGGGCCCAGTCCACAGTGTGTTAGTTACTGAAAAGGTCCCAGTTTGTTTACAAACAATCCATTACACCAGATGAAGGGGTGTAACTAGTTAAAGGTCATCTCTTTTAGCACTCTATTAGAAAATTCAGTGAAACCACACATGTCCATGATGTGCACCCCAGATCCTGATGAGCGAGACAAGATGAGGTGAAGAACCAGAGAGGAAGGGTAAGAGAAGAGATACAGCCAAAGGCAAGTCTTTTAATGGAAGTAAATAACTCCTCCAACGGCACTCAATGTTGTATATCTCAGTGGCCATTGAACCCATAATTGTGGTGTTGATAGAATTTTGCTTTACCAGTTGGACTACAGCAAACACCTGGCCTTGGAGGTGCTTCTGGTCCAGGTGTGTTTCTCTCAGTAGGTTTGTTCTAGTCTGCTACTAGACTGACAACAGCCTGCTGTCCACAGCAGCCAGGAAGGTAAACAGAGTAGCTGTTCGAGCTCCATTAGTAAGTCTTGTATGAGTCATCCTTTGTGTTTGACCAGGGAGGAGAGAGAGCTCCAACAGCAAACAGACCTGTTCCCAGTTCAGCCCACTGACAGTCAATTTTTGTATTCTGGCATAGAAGTGATGAGGGTCCTTCAACTCCCTCTAAAGGTTTTTTAAGTTCTGTTTTTATTAATTAAACATTTTGCTATTACATTTTTAGTATTTAATACAGAATATTAGACAGGGTTATTCACTGCTGAAGGGTGCAACTATTTCAATAAGTACTTCAAAGTAGAGAGAAGGACATTTTCTTTTAGAGAATTCATCTCAGTGAAGCCTTGGTAACTCTTGCCAACAAACACAAGCAAACTTGCACAAAGCTTTTTTAAAATTCCTGGTAAAATATTTTGCATTAATTTGAAGAAATCCAGTCGACCTCGCTGGGTTGTCAGGAACAAACGGCAGCCAGCTCTCCAAGTGTTCAGGGCAAACAGCGTCTCAGTGTCACTTAACCTCCGTCACTAGTATCGGCAGTGAAGCATCACTGCGCCAGTTCATGTGAGTTTGTTGCGACACAAGAGAGTGCTAGCCTTCAGCCTAATCCCTTTAACAGCTGCTCTGCTTCCTACCAAAGACAAATATGTCCTTGTAACCTAAACTAGAAAGAGAGAGGAATAGGCAGAGAATTAGAGACAGAGAGAGAGAAAACTGAGAGAGAGAGAGAGAGAGAGAGAGGAAAAGAAAATGAGAGGGGGGGGAGAGAATGAGAGAGAGTGATAGAAAGACAAAAAAAGTAAAGAGTGGAGAGGGAGACAGACAGAAAATACAGAGTCAGACACTCTAGAAAGAGACAGACAGAGAAAAAGAGCAGGGAGAGAGTCTATCACATAAAAATGGACCCTGGCTGACGTGCAAGGAGGCTGCGAAAGCACTTTCGGAGGGGTGGTGGAGAGCGTCCAGCACAATAATGAATACTATTCCTGCGGAACCAGACGCTAATGATACGCTGTCGAGGAAGACAAGCAGGGGGACTCTAACAGTGGGGAGCCCAACCACTAACTGTTTTGTCTGCCCTCCTAATCTTGTTTGCACCCAGGCGCAGGAACCCACGCTTCCGCTTCTCTCGACTTCACTCCTTTCTGCTCTAGCGCCACACAGCACTGCTGAGAGTCGCTCGCTCGCTCGCACAGCAGGCTCCCCTTGTAGATGTGCATGCTAGAATACCCAGCATCCCTCCTTGTTTCCCCCAGTACAGCTAACATACACGATTCTGCTCTGCGTTTTTACACTGGCCAGTAACAACACAGGTGTGTTTGAACAGTTTGAGGTCACTGCCTGGGTTCCAGTCCTGCAACTGACATTAAGAGTGTATGTAGCTCCAGAGAGGAGCATCTGCCTAAAATCAGTCAACTTTTACTTCTTACTTAAAACTAGCCTACAAATGTCCAGGGACATCCAGAACCTAGCAGGGAAGACTTCCCAGTCGTCCTTCTTTCCTCTCTTTTTCTCTCTACAGATCATCAATTTCCATTTCATTCAAGGTCAGGTTCATTCATTCAGGTTTAATTTCATTTACAAATGCTAAGCAAAGCAGGTGTGTGAACAGAGCACAAAAAGAGACACAGTGTGTTATTTTTTTACATTCTAAATCCTCCATGTAATCCTTGCTGTGCTACATTATACAATCGACAGGGACATCACTTTTTATTGGAGGTATGAAGTTTGCACCTGTGCAAGCACTGCCTCGGTAAATCTTTTCCCCAGACACTCACTCTGGCACTTAAGCATTCTCTCTCTCGCTCTCCCTTGGAATGTCCTCCTTGCGGTTTGGGAATCTCTGGCATTCGCATAAGTGCCTTATCTGTCCAACTCCTACACCTGCCACTTCACAACCACCAGCGGCTCCATCTTGTCCGTCTTTTCAGGAACTGACATCACCCCTTGTGCAGACAACCCATTTAAAGGAAGCTACAGAGTCGAATTCGGATGCTTAGCAACCAGGCCTTTGGGAGAGACCTTTAGAGACAAGAGAGAATGAAATCACAAATCCCCTCTTCAAATACACACACACAGAGTCTCCATGCCACCATCAAAACAGTGGGTTATTGTGTCAGTAGTGAATTGACACAGCACACACACACACACACACACACACACACACAAACACACACACACACACACACACACACACACTGAGTACCCACACCAATGGCCCACAATGCCAGAGAGATGTCTTGGCTCAGCAGTGGAGGAAGGAGAAGGAGGACAACAGGCAGGCATGCAGGCAGACAGCGCAGGACCCCGTAGCGCTTAACTAGGAGAAAAGCCATCTGTTCTCCCTTGCTGCTTTGATTGGAGGTTTATCTAACGGAGCGTCGAGCCACCGGCAGGGACGGAGCCCGTGCCCAGGCCCTTCTCAGGCCGCGCTCCATTGTGCAGTGAGAGAGGGGGGTGAGGGTGGTGGTGGTGGTGGGGGGCCGTGGTGCTTTTTTGGCTGCCGCCACGCCGGTTCTTGGCTGCCGCTGCCACCGCTGCCGAGGTTCATTCAAGCAGCGCTCAGCTCAGGGACTATTCCAGTTTCACAGAGCTATCAAAAGAAACACTAAGACGCCAGAGAGAGAGAGAGAGAGAGAGAGAGAGAGAGTGAAAGAGAGAAAGGAGGAAGAGGAAGACAAAGAGAGAATAGGAGGGTTGGGATGCGTAGGAGGGAGGCAGAGGGAGGGGGGAAAGAGAAAGAGAGAGAGAGAGAGAGAGTGGTATACAGTGAGAGATAGGGGAAGAATGAAACAAAAGGAGAAAAAAGAAGAATGAGATAGCATTGCTGTCGATCTTCTTGTAAAAGCCCATTCTTTTAGAGCACTTACAGGGCCACTCAGGGGACTAAGGTACCTGATCATAATGGCTTGTTTATCTCAACACATAATATCACAAGCAAAATCTAATCTGATACATCCATTTCTGTATGCATTTCAAAGTCCCTTGATTCTATATAAAGCCATCATGGTCATCCTGTGCAACCACACATTGGAAACACATTGGAAACTACATTTCTACGTGTGTGTGTGTTTGTGTGGGCAATTGTCTTTGGTGAAGGCTGAGACATGGTGTGGGCATAGTAGTAACAGCCTGAAGGCACCTGATGGCACTGCCTCTCCACCAAGCTCTCTCCGCTCCAGAGGCTCTGCGCGCACACACAAACACACACACACACATATCCAGACACACACACAGCCTCCAGCCATCCCCTGTCACTGGGCCCAGGGGGAAAGACAGGCCTCAGATCAGATCTGGCTTCTCCACGAGGCCTACTGATACAGTCATCTCTCTCTCCCTCCATCCCATCTTTCTTTCTCCCTCTCTCACTCTCTCTTTCTCTCTTCTTTTTTCACTTTTTTGCTCTCCGTTTGAGAAAAAAAGCTTTCACAATGAGAAAAATTAAATGTATAGAGAGCATGTTATGTGTGTATGAGTGTGTGTGTGTGTGTGTGTGTGTGTGTGTGTGTCAACAGGGAGAGAAGGCAAGGAGGTAAGGAGAGTAGGAAGAGAAGTGGGAAAGTGGAGAGGAGGAGAAGTTAAAAGTATGTTGATTGTAAGAGCTCCTGATGGCCTAATCCACAGGCTTTGGAGTGAGCTCCAGACACTGGAGAGATAAATAGTTGATAAATGATGTCCACTCATGCTCTGAGTCATCCCTTTCTGAGCACTGCAAAAAGATTGGCCATTGCCCATCACTCCTCACAACACAAACCACATTTAAAACACACACAAACACACACACACGCGCACACTTCACTTCACAAACACAAGTGAGAGCTTTAAATGCTACATTGTCTCTGAAGTTTTTACAACAAAAAAAGACATGTCCCAACAGCGACATCATTGAATGTAAATGCCTGAAAGCTACGAGCTGTCCAAGAGGACAGGCCTCCTATTATTTGCAGAGGTAAGACAAAAATCAATTTATGTCGCTTCCTTCATGCTCTTGTCTACTGCTTATTCAAATCTGCACCCTGAAATTAAATCAACTAATAGGATTAGGACAGAGACAACAAAACTTTATTTTTATTACCTCTGAATTCAACATCACATTCTTCTGATATTATGACAACCTCTCATGCACTAAGACCGTTATGAATCACGGCTCATGACAATAAATATATATATTACACAAATCTATTCAAGATGCTGTATTACATTCTTATCTAAAACACTTCTGGTCAAATTCAGTGCACCACAGGGTCCCCTTGTGGTCAGTACAATGTGAGCTCGAAAACATCTTGTCTGGCCACACTCTTGGCTCTGGGAATAGAAGACAAGCACAGTGGCTCAAAACAAGCTATCAACTATTACAGTCAATCAACGCGCTGCCCTCAGGAGCATGGAAGGGAGGAGAGTGATTGGATGGCTCGTTAAACTCAACATCAACAACATTCTGCCAGAATGTCATGGTCTGATACTGGATCAACAATCCAGTGAGGGTAATGTGCATATATGTGCATGCATTCACTCATTCACTCACACATTCACTGCATGCATTCACTACACACACACACACACACACACACACACACACACACACACACACACACACACACACACAGTTTATGATGGCTTGCACCTGTTAGCCCAAGTGAGTTGAACCATTGTCCAGAAATGGTTAATTTGCACAGGAATTTGAGGGAACTTAATATAACTGATAGCATCTGCCGCTAGCTCTCTTTGCCTCTCTACTATTATTTATATTTGTTAAGGACGTTATGAAGAGGAAGATTTGCGCAACTATGTTATCTATGATACTTCAAGGAGAAGAGGAAAGCGGGATGTCCCCACCTTCCTAACTACATCCAGGCATGCAAAGGGTCACCTAAACAGATGCCAAAAATATGTACGCACGTACACACACACACACACACACACACACAAACACACACACACACACACACACACACACACTACTGTGACTGACAGAGAGAGAAAGAGAAACATCCCTTGGCAGTGGTGCGCTGAGCCAGCTCATTTAGTAGTAACACCACTCGTCCTTTCATTTCCTCCTTGGGCTCCCAGAGATGGAGGAGAAGAGAAATAGAGAAGGGAGATGGGGGGAGAGAGAGAGAGGAAGAACCTCCCCAAAAAACAAACACTTCCATGGAGGGAGAAAGAAAGAGAATAAATGATCAAGAGAGAGAGACAGAGAGAGATGGACAGGGAGAGGGAGAAACATACAGGTACAGAGGAAAGAAAGGATGGAGAGAAAGAGGGGGAGGACAGAAGAAAGATGGATGGAAGTTAAATGGAAAGACTAGACCACAACTAAGGAAAAGGCAGAGTTCTGTTTAACTAAGCCTGAGAGAGTTACTTCTGAGGAGCGGGGCAAAGCCGTGGGATCTTACGTGTTGGGTAATAAGCACAGGCCCAAACGGAACTCGACACTACGCTTGATGGATCGAGCCAGGCATGGCGGTGGCAGCCGGGGTCTCTGCGGCCGTCAAAACAACGACAAAACACTCGGCGCCCCGTGTTTGCTTTGGCACAGTCCTGCTGCAGGGGAAGAGGCGAGAGAGAGGGGAGATTTCTGATCTCCTCCGCCTCCTTTCTCTCTCTTTCTCTTTCCTGCTCACTCTATCCCCAACCTCCTTTCTCTCTTTCCTGCTCACTCTATCCTTCTCTCTCCATCTGTCTCTCAGCAAGAAATCAAAATGAAGAGCAGACAGACAGATAAATAAAATCGCCTCCTTTCTTTCACAATTCAGGGTGAAAAAAACAGTGTAACCTAGGTGAGTGATCACATTAGTGTGTGTGTGTCTGTGTGTGTTTGTGCTCACTTGTGTCCTGGATACGTGATAACATTTGTGTGTGTGTGTGTGTGTGTGTGTGCATGCCTATGAGTGTATGTCTGCGTACTTGGCGGAAAGACTAAAAATCAGAATGTGTGTGCATAAAAATGTGTTTGAATAAGCACAAGTCTGCTAGCATGTGTTTAACAGAAAGACAGAAAAATTACAATGTCTGTTCGCGTGACGTGTATACACTACGTCTGTGTGTATGTGAATTTTGGCCACAACTAAGAGAGGAAGCCATCGGCAGCAGCTCCTGGCACAGATGTGTGTGTGTGTGTGTGTGTGTGTGTGTGTGTCTTGTGGCCGCAGATGCAGTGGTGGGGATCCAGAGGACACGAGTGCAGGGATTTAGGGGGTCTGTTATTCGGTACAGCCACTAGAGCGCCAATCCAAACCCGCAGCAGAACCTTAATGAAATGTCAACAGCCTTGCGGTGAGGAGCGTTTGGAGGAGGAGGAGGAGGAGGAGGAGGAGGGAAGGAGGGGAAGAGAAAGTAGTAAGAGAGGGCTGAGGATGATGGGAAGGATGGATGGGGAGCGTAGGAGAGTGAGATAGCAGCAGAAAAGTCATTTTTGTCTGAGGGCTTTTTTTTGGGTTGGGGATGAGGATGGAGAGGGGCTGGAGATGAGAGAGAGAGAGGCAGTGCGAGTGTCTGAGCTCAGGGGTGGCGTCGCTTCATTCCCTCTCTTTGCAGAGTGTCTCTCATAACCACCATCGTCTCTTCATCACACAGTGAGCTTCCGTTTCAATCACACTATCGACTTTGCCCACACACTCAAATCTCCCCCTCTCTCTTTCCTTTCTCTCTCCATCTCTCTTTCACCTATCACCCCCCTCTCTCTTTTTCTCTCTATCTCTCTGCCCTCTTCTCTCCATGTTTCCTTCCATACCATCATCTTGCTCAAACTCACAACTTTCAACTTATCTCTCTCTCTCTCTCACACACACACACACACACACACACACAGAGACAGACATCCTCACACATAGCTGAAAACAAAGAAAAAAGACAGACATGCACAAACCACATCGTTCACCGGTCCATGATGCTTTTACAAAGTGATTCACAGCAAATTCACTGCATTCACAGAGAGGAGGGAAACAAACATTTGCTCTCTCTCTCTCTAGACCTCCTTATTCTGAGTCCTGAATGCTTCCTGACTGTGGACAAGGGCAATGCAGCGAGCCCCAGGCAGTTTGGACTGTGGGAGAGAGATCCCTCCACTCTATTCTTCTTGTCTGCTTTTCCCGGCCTCTGTTATGAACTACCATTTTAGCCACTGCTGCTAGACTCACATCAACTTGTGATGTACACATGCCCAGAAGCCTGTTTGTACAGAACACCCACACAGACTAGAAAGACAGCTCCGCATTGTTTGGACTTAGCATTAGCAACAGTATCCTGATGACAAAACAGCAAAAACAAACAAAACAAACAACAACAAAACATCCTTGCATCACACACTACTACAATATGCATAATATATAAATTGTAATAAACTGAGCAGTGTTAACAGCAGTGTGGGTTTAATGATTCTGCCCTATCCTAATGTGGGTATAGACAACGGCAACTCAATTAAGGCAATGCCTGCTCTAATAAAGCATCTGAACTTGACCTTAGACCCCAGATGAGGTTGGATGCATCCCTGAGCTCTCCATCCGCAAACACACTTGAGACATTTATGGAAGAGCCCTTTAAATCTTAACAGCAGTACTAACAGTGAGTAATGGCTGTCAGCAGGCTTTCTATGGCATCATTAAGAACAAGCCTTGAGCTGCTCTTCAGCTCCATGAAGAAGAACTTAATTGGACTCCAGTGCCCCCCGGGCTGCTGGCATAAAACAGCAATTCTGCCTGGCCTTTCCGCAAGGATTATTCTGCCCGGCAAACAGAAGGGCACAGAAAAGTGGGCAGTGCCAGGCTTGGCTATGCCATCCAGCCAGCAGGATCCGCTGGTGTTCAGTTTAAATGAACACAAGAACAGAAGCAAATAAGAGGAGTGTGTGTGTGGGGGCATTCCTAAAGTCAGACAAAGACAGGAAGGAAAGACATAAAAAAAGACATAAACGCAACACAGATTATGTTGCTGTGCACTCTGAAAACAACTTCACTGTGTCCCACATAAGCTTCCCTATGATCACGTATAAATTGAGCTCCCATTAATTCATCTCACTCCATAGCAAAATGGCGTGGCTTGGCATGAGATGAGATGGACCTGATGCTGTTGTTGGGTTAAAAACGAAAGTTACTCGAAGTTTACTCTAACCAACGTTTCCCTATAGCTGAAACACAATACATCAGTTATCACCGTGAAAATACTCATACTGGGTCAGTGGCAGGTGCTGCCAATGTACTTCACCAAAAGGATACCAAAAATACACAGGCAAATACAGAGGCATGATGGGATGAAAAAATGTTATGATGTTTTAAATAAACTGAAAAAGTTATATCTTGTTTTCAATAACAGAAACCTTTTTTGATAATGGTGCACGTCGTGGACCTAAATAGGATCAGTGTAGGGATCAACGCTTTTAGTTAAAGACAAGTGTTTTCCTACATACAGGGCCAAGCATTGTCTAATTCAATTATGTGTTACCACTTGAGCACCCACAATTATTTGATACCTTTCAACTCTATTTGCTGCAATCCAGCAAATTCCAAATGGAATCCCAAGAGCAAAAGGCTTTAGCAGACTTCAAATGAGCTTCAAGTAGCTGCGAGTAAAGAGCTAGTGAGGGGAAAAAAACTAAACAAAAAAAAAACAGAAATACCATGCCTCTCCAACACTCATTCTCTTGTTCACACCCATACATACACACACACACACACACAAACATACACACAAAATACAGTGCCACTCCCAGAGATGGGATGTCAACACAATGATGCCTCTTTAACAAACAAACAAAATGCACAAATGCTTCAGTGCTTCAGGCTGAAAGTGCTGAGCTGGAATCTGGCCTGTGGGTTTCACACACTTGTCTTGTCTGAACTTGCTAGAGACCACACTCTCTCACACACACACACACACACACACACAGTGCTCACTTGTAACCTCTTTCTTGCCAAACCTCTCATGATCTCCCCAGCAGGTTTCCACCCTGCATGCCATAACAGGTAAACCAGGGTGAGGCTTAGTGCCAATACACTGGTGGCCAGCCCTAACCCCTAACCCTCATTAACTTAGTGACTAAAGTTGTATCTGACAAATTGTTTATATACCATAAACACAGTTACATACCATAAACAATACTCAAGCTTCCAGCCATTTCATCAAGCATGTAAAATGGTCTTCTTCCTGTTCCCTGTTCTTCTAGGGCAAGGCCAACAGGCCACAATGCGTAGGTGTCTCTCCAATATAAACATAAACACTGTGTGTGTGTGTGTGTGTGTGTGTGTGGGGGGGGGGGGGGGGGGTGGTTGTTCATGCCACACACAGTGAACCGGAGAGATTCACAGAAACCGGGAGGTTAAACGAGGAGAGAGGTAACTGCAGACTAAGCACAAGAGATGAGCTTATGACGACTCCTTTCCATAACTCTATTTACTTGTTTGGCAAACAGGATGGTGTGATAGACTTGTGCCATTTGGAGCCACTTTCGAAAGCAGCCAATTCACTGAGGTAGGTCTCCTCAACAACAGCTTATAATTTTGCACATATTCACATTGGTCTGATCCTTTATTATGCTGTTACAGATATGCATGATTTGACAAGCCATCACCAACAATCAGAGTTAAAATATTTGTGAGAAGCTTGTGTGTATGCAAAGCTGCAATGTAAGCCAAATTTATTTCATGAACTGTGTTTTAAACATGTGTACTTGGCTTGAGGCTATTTTGAGAAATAGTCTTGAGTTCTGGGAATTCTTGCATGGAAACTGAGTATTTTGTGAACATGGCAATTGCTGACATATTATGTGGGCTTCAATGAAGACAAAACATTATTAAGGTTATTATTATTACCCCCCCCCCCCCCCGCCCCACACACACACACACACACACACACACACACACATACACACTTAAACCTGGGGAAGATTCAAAATCATTTGCCAACAAAGTCAAACCACCAAATGCATCAACAGCCATCAGTTGCCCTGAGTCATTCGGTTTTCATCAGGGTTAAAAATGTGCCAGGATCCAGCTTCCAGTCAAAACTCTGCATTTTGGACAACAAGGAAGCCAAACATAAACATCTAGCATGGCTGTATTTAAGGAAGAAGATGGCAAACCGCTTACCAAACTAAAATAATGTCAAAATAACTCGAGTCATGTCCCTGTAGTAAACAAACACTAACAGATAGAGAGAGAGAGAAACTGGTGCTCCCAAACTCCTTCAAAAGACAGTCATCTTGACACATTATTTATATGGGGGAAGAGTTCCTGGAGCATTTTTTTTTATTTCAGTGGAAAGAAAAAGGAAGAAAAAGATTCTCAGAAATTCTCAGAAAGCTTGAACACATGATTTACCCAACAGACACACACACACACACACACAAATAGAAAGAAACTAGGAACCAAACCTCAGACCAGAGTAAAAGACCATTAGCCTACAGATGATGACCAAGCACCGACTCTCATATACTACAACCCATTTTACATGCCCCGTTTTCCCTCGTTTTCATTTTCCTTGAAAAAGCCTCATTAATTCATGGCCACTTTGTCCCTAAACCGTATGCACTCACTAATGCGTCTCTGAAATCGTTTTCAGCTTTCAACCCGAAAGAATTGATGCCTGTGTGGCAATCTGTCAGGAGAAAGTCTGCCTATCAACAGAGGAACAGGCATTCAGAAGAGAACAGAAGGAATGTTTGGAGGCAAAAGTTCATCCCTGTCAGTCACAAACTGTAAATGTCAGCCCATTGGAGCTGTGGAGAAACACACAAACACACACACATACAAACAAAACAAAATGTAATAATCGTTTATCAAATGAGCCTAAGGGACAGCTGCAAAAAGCTGAAACCAGCCTACAGGACATGGATGAAAAAACAATGGGAATGTTTGTTTGTTTATTTATTTATTTATTTATTTGCCAGGAGACAAAGATGCAAATCATCTTCAGAAATAATAATACTTCAAGGGGTAACATTAATGTTACTGCTGCTGTTAGTGTCACCTCTACCTCCTGAGTCTTTCTCAGATAAACAGCAGTGCTAGCCCACATTCACCTCACTCTCTAAAGATATGAGTTGTCTAGAGTCTAGACAAAACAACAAAGTTCACTTGTCATGGGAAGAAAGACAAAAAACCTAATAGCAAAGCACTGTCACTCCCAGGAGGGCTTTGCATACCAATGAGGGTCTTCAAGAACAGTTGGGTCAGCAGTTTTTGCAGACAAGTCTTACCCATGCATGGGATATCAAAGCTGACAAGACCATCGCACTCAATCTATTCAACAAAAGACAGTGAGCAACCACAATAAGCAGTCTAAGGGGAACTGTATTCTCATAGGTTTCTCACAGAGATTCTCTATTTCATTTTGTCTTTTGTCTTTGTTTTATTGTCTTTCCTAAAGCTGTCTATTCCAGTTAGCTGCTAGACATGTCTGATAAGGTGCAGAATTCAGATTGAATACGAGAAGACAGGTGTGCTGGCTGGACAGTTACAAAGACAGAGAAAGAGAGTGAGACTGTGTGTGTGACACAGAGAGTGTGTGTGAGAGAGAGTGGGAGTGAGGGACAGAGAGTGAAAGAGAGAAAGAGAGAGAGAGAGAGAGATAGAGAGAAAGGGCTTTCAGCAGGGTCGAAGAGAGAAACACCCATTCTGATTAGGTGGAATTCATGATGAATGAAGCCTATTGTGCTGGCTGCTTCAGAGCAGAGTACAGGATTCAGCCATGGATTAGGGAGTGTGTCACAACATTCCCTTCATAGCGCACAACCTGGAGCAGTGCAGTATGTGAGTGTGTGTGTGTGTGTGTGTGTGTGTGTGTGTGTGTGTGTATTGGTAGGGTAGCAGGGGGTGCCGTTCATCCTTGCGGAACAGAATGGAACTTGACACAACGTCTTGGTAGTTGTTCAGCCAATCAGTGTCTCTGTGTGTGTGTGTGTGTGTGTGTGTGGTGACACTTAATGGCTCATGTTTCCAGAGACTTTTGTTGTGAGGAGACAAAAGCAGGTTTTTAGGTGATTAGAACATTCCTCAGCCATGACTCTAGTCTACAGGCAGAGTGGTCTAAACAGGAACTCAGTGCACATGCACACACACACACACACACACACACACACACTTTATCTGACTGTAACATGCATGTGCAAGCCTTCAAACATGTAAATACAGACAGACAGACAGACATAAA
Source organism: Tenualosa thibaudeaui (assembly GCA_027481765.1). Taxonomy (NCBI): domain Eukaryota; kingdom Metazoa; phylum Chordata; class Actinopteri; order Clupeiformes; family Clupeidae; genus Tenualosa; species Tenualosa thibaudeaui. The sequence continues at coordinate 6,698,553 of JAIFZK010000022.1, forward strand.
CACACACACACAGAGAACATGATCTGCCCTTACTCAGATTTGAGTCACAGTGACACGGCATCAGAGACATTTACATTCAGATAAACAGGAGGAATGTGGATGCTTATCTCCCACCTCCCCAGTGAACGTCACAGGGATCAGTGCCAAACATTTCCACAGGTCACTCCATTAGGCTGGGCGCCCTCCTGCTATCTCCCTCAGAGTTGTGCGTACGCGCGCGCACACACACACACACACACACACACACACACACACACACATAATGAAAGACACAGATAGAATGAAAGCCTAAGTGCAACACCTCCCCACATATACACACACAATCTCCAATCATATGTGCCTAATCTCTGATTAAAAAAAAAAAAGAAAATGCTGCAAGGCACATGCTTCTAAAAATCCTGACATACCAACAAGCACAAAAAAAATACAGCTCTAACTTTCTGTAAACTACTCTGTATACATCTTGACCTCACTTCAGGAAGGCCTCTAAACACATGACAGCCTGACAGTTTACAGTAGCAGAAGCGTTTAAGTGAAATGTCCTCTGTAAAATGTTTTCAACATCCAAGAGAATACCAGAATAAGGGAAACAAACAAACCGTATGGTTCAGAGTCATATCCCCTGAGTCTGTGGGCAGGGGAAAATGACAATCACTTCAGGAAGACCCATTACGCACAGAGCTCAGTGCAACACTTATGACCCTCCATCCATCACTTTCAATCAGCATTGAAAAGGCAAGCTGGCCCGCAGGGGACTGGCGGCGGAGAGCAAGCCGTGCCCTTCCGTGCAAAGTGAGATGTGTCTGAAGCTGGGCTAGTTAGCACTGAGGTGTTTGAAGTTGGGCTAGTTAGCACAGAGGTTTCTGAAGCTGGGCTAGTTAGCATTAGGGTTTGTTAGCAGAGGTGTCTGTAGTTGTGGTGTGAGTAGTCAGGGAGTGTGGAAAGAATAGCACAGGGGGTGGAGGAGAAGGGAGAAGAGAGGAGGAGGAGGAGGAAGGCATGTCTGTTGGTGAAAAACGAGTGTTTGTTATTTGTAGGGAATCTGGGACTTTTCCTCCCAGCAGGCTTGCGCTCTAGCCAAGGCCAGGGAATGTGTTGCCTTCTGGACAAACAGGGGGGTTCTCTGAGGAGCAAACAAAATGGCTGCTGCTGCTGGAGGAGCTATGGTCTCAACCTTCTGTCACCATGTCTGTCGGAGTGGATGTGTGTGTATGCGAGTGTGCATCTCTGGGTGTGTGTGAATGAGAGTTTTAGAGAGAGAAAGAGAGAAGGAGAGAGGGGGTGTGTGTGAATTTATGTATGTTTCTTCACATGTGAGTGAGTATGTGTGTGTGTGTGCTTGCGTATAGTTTCAGAGTTTGTCTAGGCGGGGGAATTCCTGTTCTCGGCAACTGTCCGATGAGGTTACGCGGCACTGATTGTGATTCCCTGATGGAGCCAGAGCAGGCACCCTCACATGGACTGACCAGAGGAAGTCCAAATAGGAGAAAGACAAAAGGGCAGGGCCCGTACACAAGAGAGATAGAGCGAGTGTGTGGGAGAGAGAGAGAGAAAAAGAGAGAGCACGAGAGAGAGAGAGAAATGGCTCCGTGGCTCTGGCTTCCCCTAGCACTGTGAGAGAGTTCAGCAGGGTCAGGGACTTGGTGAAATCTGGCACAATCACAAAAAGAAATCACTGAAATCCAGCACCGGAGCCCCTGTTTGCTCTTTAATCCCAGCTCAATATCACAGCTCGCAGTCGTTGCTATACCTCTAGGCCACACGCAAACAGTTCAGGGGACTTCCTCAAATAGGGCCAAGAGGTCTGGCCACGTAGGTGCCAAGGATACAAAAAACACACATACATACACACACACACACACACACACATTACAAAATGGGTGAGAACTACATGATGGAGAGGAAGAGGAAGGAGGACGTGGGAGGGGGTGTGGGTCATGAACACAATCCCTGGAGAACCTGTGCACTTCTGTATCTGTATGGAGTTAAAGCACTGCACAACACATTACAGGTGGCTGATAACTGTCTTAATATCCACCCTCCCAAAAAAGTGCAAAGCAATCAGCACAGGCTTATCAGAGAAGAGCACTTGGGGGAACAAGGGGAAGATGACTAGGAGAGAAAGTGGAGAACAGAAGAGAGGAGAAAAAAGAAAAAGAAAAAAAGAAAGAGATAGAGGAAAAAGGGGAATGGAAATAATAGATACTAACAGACAGAAAGAGAGAGAGAGAGAGAAAGTTAAAAAGGAGAAAATAGGGAAGTGGAGTCCATCACGTTATCAGGAACGGCGACTGGAAGCATGTTGATCAGATTAATATGAGTGTGGGAAAAAGCACGGCTTCAGAACAGAGATTTAATTATGGGATAAGGCCCCTGCGCTCAGGCAGCTTGAAAAACAAGGAGCCGTGTGGCTCTGTGAGCCCCTCGTTACTGACAGGGCGCTAATGCCCACTGATGACTGTGGGCACATAATGTTTGACCACAGGAAGGGGCGTGCCTCAGCCACTCTGACATCATTGACTAGGAACAGCGCTGTAACCAGAAATAGGCATTTGATGGGCATAGCTAGAGGGTAATGGCACAATACAGTGAGCGTGCGTCTACATCTCTGCCATGGTATATGTCACTGTGTCAATATAGGAGGGATCACAATGGACAATAAGTACACAGGCTAATATTTATCTAATATGCATTTGTAACATCTCTGCATGACTGACTGCAACCATGGTACCTGTGCGTAGTGCCAAAACAACAAACAAAAGTAACCATAAAATCACTTCGTAAACACTTAAAGTGAGGAAGAAGAAAGTCAGAAAAGAAAACACAAAGTCACAATGAGGAAAAGTAACCCTAGAAAATACAGTGAGATAACTATAAGCTAAAGTAAGCTAACTAACTGATTCTTGGGTGCCACCATCAACAGTTGGTCTCTGGTAATCAGCAGTGTTCATTCTTTCCACAGTGCAGATGGAAGCATAGCGTGCAGACAGGTCTTCCCACATGAATGAGAACCTGTAAACTCGGCCACGTCATGCTTTACAGTAGAGGGAGGGGAAAAGCACATGGTTTGCATGGAGAGTACTGAGACGAGGATTAGCAGGTCTGAACTAAAGCATTAATTATACCCAGGAAGTGAACACAGAGGGAAGAGAGTGACGGTGAGACAGAAAAGGAGAGGAGTATACCTCTTATAAGAGTGCAAAAAAGAAAGAAAGAAAGATACATATTCAGCTCATCGCTCATTATCTACCAGCCTGGTATTTTTATTGAAGATCTGTGCACGTGCACACACACACACACGCACACACAAACGCGCGCGTGCGCACACACACAGCCCCAGTGCCAAGAGCAAGTCTGAACTCTCACTGGGAGACAGCCGGCTGAGTGGGAGAACCAGCCTTTCAGCATGTGATTCACCTGACTGTGGGCGATGTGCAAACACAGGGCCCACGCGGCACACAGACCAATTCACATGACATGCACTCCAGTCCAGTCCTTGCTGCTTGCTACACATGCAAAATTCATCACCTGGACCTCCATACACAGCATGCAACACAATATCTTACAATGATCAATGATTATGAGAATTCCTGATACTAAATGAGATGTGGATGTTGGGGTTTTATGGAATAAACCATTTTGGATTTCTTCTGTCCAACATGTCAGGAGAGCCCCCCCCCCCACCAAAACCTTCTAAAAAGCGTTGTAGGTAGAGAGACTCGATACTACCACGCTGGTGTGTATTTAGTGAAAAATCAGACAATACAAGATCGCCAGCGCTCAAATGACAACACATCGGCAGGAAAGTGAAATTCAGGATGTGCACATGGGTTTGGGCCGAAATCAATCAGGCGAGCATAGACACACACACACACACACACACACACACACACACACACACACACACACACACACACCGAGAGAAAGAGAGAGAGAGAGAGAGACAAAAAGCCTTGTGTGCATGTGTGTGGGGGCCATTGTATGCTGTTAACACCAGACTGTGAGTCACCCTTCCGTCTGGGGATCAAGCACCGACCAGTAGGGTTGCTGAGAAAGGTGAGGTGATGGTGGAGGGTTGGCGGGGTTGCTGGGCAGTAGCACTGCCAGGAAAGGCGCCTCAAACTCCACACACTGGCTAACTTGACAGGGCTGGATGATGATGATGATGATGACATGGGAAAAAAAGCAGACCAGAGATGGACGTAGTTCGGAAACAACACTTGGCTACATATGTCAAACTCTTTTCAAACAACTGGAGGCGTCAAACTAAACTATCCATCCATCTCTCCGCACAGCGCCTGGCTCAAGGGGCTACTGCTGCTTCTGTCGGGACAGAGGGAAACCGTGCTAATGAGGTATGTCCAGGAAACAGGAAATTCAATTGCACATGTTGTGCAAACCACATGGAAGTGTTAAGTTTCCAAGGTCGCAAACGGTTGGAGATGCCTTGGAGTGGCTACTCCCTCTATGCCTCGAGTCCATGCCTTGAGTGGCTACTCCCTCTATGCCTTGAGTCCATGCCTTGAGTGGCTACTCCCTCTCAGAATCTGGTTCTATTCTTCCTGGTCTGCACTTTGAGCCCCAAACACAAACGATAAACCACTCTGTTGCTCCTTTACCAATAAAGATAATGTGTTAGTTTTACTCTCTCAAAACACACCATACTTTGCAGTAATGCAACTAATTTAGTGCATCAGGCCCATATGCTGACCACTTGTTTATGACCCTATGTCACCCTGTTTGGGTGTTCATTTTCGCTAATTCGGCACTGGGCCACGGGCCTCGCCGTACCAAAATATGCCATAAACAATACAATCGGGCCAAGGTGAACACAAAGCAAAGCGCTGGGTAATGAGAAACACATCCCGGAAAGATTTCAGTCTGCTTTTAATGCCACTCTGAGCCATCTGGCAAGCATTTATGCTGGAGGATTTAAATTTTTTAATCAGTCTCAAAAAAAACCTGAGAATGAGAATAAACACCATAAGTAAAACAAATTGAGGGTAAAACCTACATAAAATTCAGCTTTCATGGAAAAATGTCTCTCTCTCTCTCTCTCTCTCACTCTCTCTGTCTCACTCTCTCTCTCTCTCTCTGTCTCCTCCTACGCTCTCTCTTTTTATGTGCATTTCCATCCTGACTGGCAGAGCAGTGTCTCTTTGGAGGGACAGCTGATGTGCTGAGACAATGGCATTTCTACCATCCCAAGGCCAAATCTTTCTGTCCCAAAACCAAACCTCCCAAAGGCACTCAGTTCTTGTTTACCCGTGTGAAGAATCCACACAAAAATGGACGGAAATCACTCTGTGCCTGTGGGTAAACAAACCAGGACCACAGTCACAAGGAGGCCAAGGCAAATCCCTGGCAAAGGCCATGTAAATGAGCTATCCAAAAGGACGGTCCTTTTCAAATCAGGAGAAGGGGGAACGAGGGAGTGAGAAATAGGAAAGAGAAAAAAAAAGGGTTGAAAAAGGAGTGTTTTGGAGCCGTGCATAAATAAATCATGTGAACCCAAAGGCTAAATACCACGACGGAGTTCAAAATCCCACCAGCAAGCGGAGCATGACGAAGACAGGAAGGAGGGGAGGACGGTGAGGAGAGCGAGGAGAGAGGGAAGAGAGAGAGGGTTTATGTGGGATGTGTGTGTGTGTGTGTGTGGTAGCTGGTGGAATGCAGGAGAGCGCACTCACAATCAGCGAGGGTGTCTGGAGAACACAAATTCAATCTGTCACACAAAAGTGAGCCGTTTTGCTGCTCATGCAACTTTTAAAAGGGCTGACTGGCTCCAGAAGCAAAGGTTAATGTAGACGGAGCAGCAGAGGAGAAAGAGAATGAGAAGAGAGGAGAGAGAAGGGGAGATGAGAGGAGAGAAGAGAGAGGAGGAGGTGGGGTGGGAGAGGGGCGTACCCTACGTACGTCTCCCCAAATTGCCATTCGGCGCCTGGAGTTAAGGCAAAGGCATGTACGCCAGGGGGATTAAAAGGGAGACCAAAGTATCGCTGACCGAAACTTTGGCGGCAGTCAACAAAGCTGAGCATCTCAGGGTGACAGCAACACATGGAAGCCAATTAGGATGGCACTGAATAGGGTTCAGCCACTTTTTAGAGGAGGGGAGGGGAAGAGCAAAGGAGAGGAATACTGATGAGGACCAGAGGGATAGAGATAGATAGAGAAAGAGAGAGAGAGAGAGTGAGTGAGAGTGAGAGAAAGAGAAAGGGGGTGAAAGAAAGAGAACGCGGGTGAGAAAAAGAGAGAAAGAGAGAGAGAGTGGGGAAGAAAGAGGGGGGGGGGGGGAGACAGAGAGAGAGTGAAGAAGGGAGGTAGGGAGGGACAACTAGGGCTGACATTTTATGACAGCAAGATGGCCAAATCGCTTTCCTGAATAATAGCTTCATATGACCGGTGGGAGAATTTTGGATGCAGTGGGGATGAACGGGTGGAATTCCCTGCATGCTCTGAACAACACCTGTGCAAAACAATCAGTAAAATTGAGCTTTCCCTGAGCAATGTGCAGTGGCAATGCAAGCAGGGCCCATCTGCTGTGTGTGTATGTGTGTGTGTGTGTGTGTGTGTGTGTGTCTGTGTGTCTGTGTGTCTGTGTGTGTGTGTGTGTGTGTGTGTGTGTGCATGTGCGTGTGTCCCATCTATCAGTGGAGTAGACCTGTGAACCCAGCTAATAGTTTCAGCCTCACCCAATGCTGCTGTGACTGAACCTTTTGGGAGTGTCTCCCAAAAAAAAAAAAAACACTGGAAACTGGAAACACCTCAAAGCCATACATGCATAATTTCAGTAATAATTTCATAAATCAGTCACTTCAGAACCAATACTCCATTAGCTCCAAGCCCTGGAATGTTAAGATACCTCCCATGTCTGTTCTTTTCAACAAACATTTACTCAGGTGTATGCCAACAGCCATTGCATGGAGGTGATCTGCTCTGCTGTGCTACCTCTTTCACTTTGGCCAGAGACCCTTACTCTGGACAAGGGAGCAGGATGAGATTGAGAGGAAGGAAGACCCTCTTTTCTCCACTTCATGTCAAAGAAGACGAGATACTGGAAAGACCCTTTCCTTGCACAATCTTAGCATGGTTGGGATGATTACAAGACCCAAGAATGAGGACCAACAACATTCCTTCATTAGGCTCTAAATACTTAGCAGGCTGTGCTCCTGATAGCATCAAAGACAAACACTGACACTGGATAAGCTGGGTCGAGTTCATATCATGCCCAACCATCTGTGATACAGAGACCATTCTCAACACTCAAGCCTCTCAACACTGCCCTGAAATATGACACAGATTCCCATAACACTGAGGGTCAGATGGGGCCATTCACATAGCAGCTCAAGCCTCTCTCTCTTTCTTTCTCTTTCTCTCTGTCCCTGGAACACATCCTCTCTTTATCTCTCACTCTCTCTCTCATGCTTCATTTATCAAGGCCAAGTAGGCAGCCACTTCCCAGTTCATGCCCAGCCATTAGACCTACCCTCAGGAAATCAGAAGCTCACTGGTACAGTGCAGTCTCCTGACAGCTCACTAGTCAAATAAACTGTGTGCATTTGCATCCATCAACACGGTCGGTGAAAGTTGAAACAAAGTATTTGAAGGAGGGGGATGACTCTGTATGAACCCTTTGAACCCTTCCAACAACTTTTCAGAAAGGTATTTTGGTTGTCTGCATGCTGACGCCCGAAGCTCAAACAAACGTTCCCTAAAGTGGGTGGCTTAAACTGAAAAGAATTAGTATTGTTGAAATAGCCATGTCACAGTAGGCCGTCAATCAAGAATGCAGCAGGACCAAAAGAGAAGCATGCATGTCTTAACTATTATTATGCAATTGTTAATAAACTTAAAACCTCCCTATGCAGGATTGGACATTCCTTCAATGTTTTCTCAGTTTGTGCCAGATTTGTGCTCACGTTTGTCTCTACAGACCTCCTCCATCGCTGTTGTGATGTTGTGTTTATAGCTAGCTGGTGCGTGTTTGTGTGTAGTGCTGTACAGCAATTTGTTACTTCATGAGACCTGCTAAATGAAGTTAAAATAGTTGCATAGCTCCTCTTTAATATTTGTATGGTCTTATAAGACTGGCTAGGTCTTGGCTAGCAAACTAGTTGATTTCACATGGCCCATCCTAAGCACACTGGAGGCAGTCGGCCTAATAGGACTTGCTATGGGTTTGCTATTGAGCTACATTGTGTTCTGTTGCTAACTGAATTCCCATGAATTAACACATGGTTTAACAGTCATTTACCACTTTCTCCTCTGGAATGGGGTATTCTTGCATCAGTGGCACCATTCCTGGCAGTGTGAGTTTTTTTTTACCTGTGACAGCACTGCTTCGAAAGGGCTGAGTTCAGGGTGTGTCCACATTGTCAAGATTCCTCATTGGCACGGGGCGGTGAAGTTTGTTGTGTTTGCTCTGGCGTTGCCAGAGCACCCTGTTTGCTTTTATGACAACGTACGTGTTTTGTGGGCAACGTTTCCTTCGCCTGCCCAGGCCCCAGTGCACACAATCAGCGGGGGGTGCCACCTTAACGCAGACTTTCCCCCATGACATCATCACCACCATCTGCACTGAGCACAGCTGATTGAACATTACCTTTGAAATTCCAAGTCACACCAAGGACTCTCATGGCCTAAGCAAAACAGCACACAGTGAAGGCATTCATTTGTAGAATGATTCAGCTCATGGTCTGAGCTAAAACTACAGATACTGATATTGATGATACTGGCATGAACACCTGAAATTAACCCAAGAGTCTTACTTTCTCTTTGACCTTTTTGACAAAGTGTAGTAACACTAATAAAATTGTGAAACAGGCCCCGTGTGACACAAGAGTTTTGCACAGTGAGGTTTAGTGTGCTACAAGTGTGGCTGTCCTTTCACTGGTTTTGTATTCTATGAATGGCAGTAGCCCCTTACAGGACACTGATGCCTGCAGAGAAAGCACTGTCTCCATCCACAGTGCAGAGTGGAGAACTTTAATCTGGCCTCTCTGCTCCATGTCTCTGTTATCTTTAGGGGCCTCCTGAGCCTCGTGCCTTCAGTCCACCTCTAAGCCTGGTGTGTGTGTGTGTGTGTGTGTGTGTGTGTGTGTGTGTGTGTGTGTGTGTGTGTGTGTGTGTGTGTGTGTGAATTTGAGTATGTGTGTTGAAGGGGTGTCTGTAAAGCAATGACACACACACACACACACACACACTCTTACTGATCTCCAGTGTGGCAGTCTGACACTGGGGCCACAAAAAGGAATCTCAGGCCTGAAAAACAGAGAAGTGAAAACAGCCTGGAGTCTGGAGAGAAGCAACAATTCAGACAATTTCCCTTGTGAACACCCCCACAGGTCATTACTCAACAGGTTTGGGTCAGGAGTACAAGAAAGGAGGACATCCAGAAATCTCTGCCTAACCTGTCATTCTGCATGCAGCAACACACACACACACACACACACACACACACACACACACACACACACACACACACACATACCACAGGTGGCAACACACAACTGAGGGAGCAAATAATTACCTCTAAACTCTCTAAACCTCTCTCTCTCTCTCTCTCTCTCTCTCTCACACACACACACACACACACACACACACAGATTGCTGAGGTTACTACTTCAAAGAGCATCCTTTTGTGTGTGGGCATTCTTTCTTCCACAACTGGCCCAGAAGAGCTGTAGATCTTCGGCAGCAAAGCCTACACATAGGGAGTTTCATGACAGTGATTTATTTGGGTCAAAATTATTTTCCCATTCTTTTTGTGCTTAGTAGTCACATTCCCCTGTTAACCCCCCCCCCAAATACACACACACACACACACTGTTGCTACATCACTTGCTTCTTGGGTCCCTTTTGATGTGCGTGGTTACAATAACTGTAGACAGAAAACACACTCTGGTCTGGTCAGCACAATCTGACCCTGATCAGTGCAGTAATGCAACTTGCCCCCGGAATCATGATATACATCGGCCGCCAAATGCCTCAGATACTTCATTTTTCTACGCCTCACATTAACCTACCCCTCCTCACTCCCCCAAAAGGAATCATATTAGATTCTCTGGGCTATGTACAAGCAAAACAAACGTGTCTTTAATGACTTAAAGCCGAGCTTAAATCCTCAAGCATGCACAGGAATGCCAAACACCCATGAGGCGCATGAGGGGAGATAAAGGGGTGGGGGTGGGTGGGTGTGTATGTGTGTGTGTGTGTGCATGTGTATCGGGGGGGGGTGGGGGGGTAACCTGTGCATGACTGAATTCCTTGGAGTTGTTGCCCGTAACCATGGAGAACAGGATCTCTTCGAAACCCACTCGAAACAAAGTCCAAGAAGTGCCCGTCTGTTTTAATTTTTTTTTTTAATACGGCAGTGTTTGATTGTTGTTCGCTCTTGCCGTGTGTGTGTGTGTGTGTGTACCCGTCACCACTTTCGCTGCCACTTATCGTCCGGAGAGCAAAGTCTGAGAAGTATCCATGACGACGTGAGGTTAAGGAGGAAGTGACCCGTATTGCATGGCTTGCAGGCTTCCAGCTACTGCAAAGAGGCTGTTTGGGGTTTTTTGCCGTGGTCCACCATGCCGATGAGAAATCCGACCTCTAGCCTACATCAGTCATCTTTTTTTTTTAACTGTAATCTGGACCTGCTTTGCTCTTCTATGCTTCAATGTCAATGAAAACAACAGAGACAGACAGACAGAAACTGAGGAACAGACAGAGAGAGATAGAGAGATAAAGGAGGACCGAAAGAAACAGATGCAGGAAGACAATATGACAAGAAAAAGCTAAACAGTAAGTGAGAGGAAGAGAAAAACAGAGAGAGAGAGAAACACAACGTCCAAAAATGAGGAACAAATTAAAAAGAGACAGATATGGGAAAGGGAGAATGATAACAGTGATAAAAAGAGAAAGAGAGAGAAAGAGAAAGAAAGAGAGAGAAAGAGAGAGAAAGAGAGCGCAAGGCCTGCATTATTCTACTGCAGTGAATATAAACAGACAGGATCCCCGAATGCCTAATCACGCAGAGTGGCCTGATTAACGCTGACTCAGAAATCCCTCAACACAGCCAAACCAGCAGGAATGTTATACTTACACTCGCCTCCCGGAGCAGATCAGGGTGCGTGCAAACACACGCTCGCACGAACACACACACACACACGGGGGGGTGTTGGGCAAAATCCTTCCTGTTTCAATCATCAAGTGTTCCCCTAGTCTCCCATTTGGATCTTAATTAATCCTAACAAGCAATGTCAAACACCTCTGTGACAGGAGTACAATGAGAAAGCTAATGCTGAAGTACTTCAACTGATCACCATGATGCAGGACACTAAACTTTCATTGACTGAAAAACAGACTAGAGTTCCATCTGGAGCAGGTATTAATTCATAGACGGACAGTGACATTGTCTTTCTCCACCTGAATAAATGTGCCTTTGTTCAGTTCATCCCTTGCTCATCCCCTGCACTGACGTGACTCCAAAACACAGATCAAACTCCAACCCTTCAACTCTCCACACACACACACACACACACACACACACACACACACACAGACACACACAAACACCCTGGAGGGGTTAGTAGGTCAACCAAATTCTCTTGAATCTGGTCTTTGCGGTTAATGAGTGACGACTCTGACAGTGACAAGTCGGTGTGTTATTTCTCACACAAACAGAAAACTCAGTCCCAAAACACAAACACACAAAGACAGTGCAAGGCTCACTGCTCGCTGACAGTCTAGAAGCAGAGCATTTGAGACGTGTATGAATGTGCATGTGGGTGTGAATACACGTACATATGTGTACTTTACATTGCTTTTGTATCTTGTGTTTTCATTATGTTGATGTTTCCATGTTCTATGCTTTGGTAACACAATCCTCTTTTTAAACTGTCATTACAATTGAACCATGACAGAAAAATGGAAAGAGAGATAAAGAAAGAAACTCCGTAAAGAAAATGTTTTCTTCCTCGTTTTTGGGCCATGCCTGTCAGGGAACCTTCACATTGCGGAGCAGAGTGAAGTGACTGTGCATTCTCCGAGAGCTTTATTAGAGAACATTCCATTCTTCCACACAGAACCAATCCCCCCCTAACCCACCCCACCCCACCCCCCAACCACCACCACCACCACAATCCTCCTCTCAACTCCCCCAAGAAGTGACTTACATCCAGGGGTGCTTGACACAGCGTGAGAGAGAAGTTACATAACCTTGCAAACACTTTTTACTCTCACATCTCTGCTCATCAATCCAACACTGACAGACCCAGACCAGGGCAAAAAGATCTGAAAGCTTATCAGCTTACTAGCCAGAAATCAGCAATAGTTTCTCTTCATGGTTTGGTAAGTACACATCACTGAGTGTCCAGAACATTAGTGCTAATGATTTCAGCCTTGAAATCCCCTGCCAGACTTGTCTCAGCTGCCTTTCCACTTCCTTCAAAGATTTGCACTGTGAGTATTTTTAACATTTTTGCAACACTCACCTATCAGGAAAGGGTTTTTACAAAGGCTGGAATTTTAAGCACTGCTCAGTAGAAACTACCCAAATTCCCAGGCCAAACCCATTAGACTAAGGGCTGTATTTTAGGGTGTGCTAAAAGATTTCTCATGGAAAAAGGGACAAGAGGCCTACATGAACACCTTGTCAGGGCAGCCAGTCTGTAAACCCCTTCCCGCCCGCTCCCCTCAAACACACACACACACACACACACACACACACACACACACACACACCCAAACACCCCTTCCCTATCTTCTGGCATTCCCCAAACACTTAGACAAAACACAGGGAAAGTCTCAGTTCCTGTAACACACACTATTTTTCACCCAACAGAGGTCCACTCAACTCTCATTAAGGAATGAACAATACAAAGCAAAGACATTCCTCAAGCATTGCTTAGTTGTTTGGGCTACAACTTGGAACAGCGTAAGCGTAGAGCTTCATAAATTGCTGTTCTGTTCTCAAAACAACAAACAACAAAATGGCTGATGACTAATCCACTGAAATATTTGCAGTGATGATAATGTGGCTTTATTTGGCTTATAGTTTAAACACAAAAGTCACACAACACTCTCCAGCCAGCCCATTTGTCTATTATTCAGCATCAATAACTATTTCACTTACTTACTTGGACAAAGCTTGACAGGAATGCATGTAGCCTCCCTGTCTTTGACACAAAAACCCTTACTAAATCCTCCACTGCAATTTCAAATAGCCAATTGTAAGTGTCAGTAAAATGGGGGTATTTTTGAGCGATAAGATGATAAAATTGGCCAAGCAAATTCCTTTGCTTGTACTTCAGACATTTTTGTTGTCATTTTGTTGCTCTTGCTGCTGCTGCTGCTGTTAAGAAAAACAACAAATGATCTACAGCATCAAGGGAATATGTATATAATGTATATAATAACTTCATGTCATGCAGATTTGCCATCACACCATTTTCAGGTGGACAGTGTTTGTAGAACATTCTTCCACATGGCTGACCATCTCTGAAAGTGGAACGCAGTGGGACTCTAGGATAAGGGGCCTCGGCCTCTCCCTCTCTCTCTCTTCGTCTATTTCTAATTTGCCTATTTCCCACAATCCAGCAGCTGCTCTTTGTGAATATCTCCTCCTCGCCTGTGTTTACAGTACCACAGCCATAGTGGCGTTTTATCGCTTTCAAAGGCTGCTAAAATATCACGGCTGGTCTCCCATAATGCATCCGTCCACCACTGAAGGGAGTCCTCATACTCCTCATCCAGTTCTTCAAACCCAGACTTGTCTTCCACTTACCTATTCCATGCTGTATTGCACTCAATTTACATACTTCTGTAAACAAATACACTAGCTGCTGACAGACTCACAAAAAAGCAAAAGCAAACACTGGGGTCGAGAGCCATGACAACATTTCTTTCAAGAAGCTGTTCAGCTGATAAATGATACATCCAAGTCTGCACAATCATAACATGTGGCAAAGAAATATCCTTTCACCACTGAAACACGAATGGGGAACAACACCCCCCCACCACCACCACCACCAAAAAAAAAAAAAGAATGAGTCATCAACAGAATATTCAAAACAAACCCCTGCAGAGAATAACTGCATCCAGATACGATTTGTCTCACGCTTTCTTGCATTCCTCAAAGCAGCCACATGGATGTTAAGCAAGTGAAGGGGGCGCATTCTGCCCTCGACAGCACATTAAACCTCGACTCACCTAAACTCAAAAGCTTCTCTGTGGCTTGTCACTTTGACCTGTTTGCTCTGGCCTGGACACTCTGAGTGGACAGATGCCAAATACGGTGGACATCACACTTTATGTACAAAATGGGTCATGAACATGTTGAGGCTAAGCCAACTGACAAACAATGGCCCTGCCATTATTAGTGCTTGGTCGGTCTAACAGCTCTGAAATAAAAATAAACTCCATCCCTGACACTAGTGTCCAATGTAAAAAAAGACATTACTAGGAACACAAAACAAACTCAAGCTGACCAAAACGAAAGCAACACGAGCATTCTTTGTGGTTTCTATGACTATTTTCCAGCGACCGGCAGTTGAGAGGAAAGGGTCATTTGGAGGGCCAATGATAACATAATAAATAAAATTTATTCTAGTTTAGTCACTAGCCTAGTTCCTAATGGACACAAATGATGCTTGACACATTGCAAAGTAAATCACGTTCTTTGAGGCTATTTCCACAACCAAGGACCCATAATTCATACACAAAGCATTTAGAAATCCAACAGAGAGAAACAATAAGTCATAAATCAGACCCTTAACACTTCTATGGGACACCCCCTTCATCATCAACACTGTGGGTACACTCAGGCACACACACACACACACCTCTATTGCATTTTTAGTTATCTTCACGCCACCTCTTGCTCAAGACATTGAAGAACCCCCCCACCCACAAGCAAACACGCTCTCACACAAAACACACAGAAATGAATAATTCCTCCCTCCAAAGTTCAGCATTCAGTCATTAAAAGGTCAAAGATAATCACAGACACAGACATCACACATCCACACACAAAAGTGAACACCACCCAGGGAATGTCAGGGGGGACTATTAACAGACAGCCCTCTTCTGCTGTTAAAACAGAGTTGTAATCTGCAAATCAAGAGGCCTCTTACCTTCAGTGCAATGCTCATGATAAGCTGGCCATGTAGGCACCAAGGATCTCACCTATGGAATCATCATATAGACAATCATCTTCCCAATGGGTAAGCAGATTTTTCGTGCATTTTTCAATGAACATGCCTTGGCCTTCTGTCATGTCCCTCATTTTGCCAGTGGGCAACAAGAAAATTTGACAAACGCTATGAATATGTTGCCCAGGCAATTGGGCAATTTACATTTTTCTGCAGTTATGACAAGCCCAGCAAAACCATGGAGCATGGTTGTGAATATTTGGCATGGTTCGTCGCACAGTTTAAAAAAACTCAACATTAACGCTTGGCCCCTGACCAGTTCCCAAACTACTTAACTCTGGCACAGAGGAGTGCATAATGACAGGATGTTCTGAGCCAACTCAGACACTGGTCAGTCTCCAACACCAACTACCTAGAGGGCAACATTTACTAGAAGGCTGACAGAAGACTCCAGAAGCCAGTCTCCCATACCATAACCCCCCACAACAGCATTCCTTATTGCATCCAGTTGGGCCAAATTCGGGAAGTGTCTGTTGTATAACCGTGACAGCAGCCATTCTTCAGAGTAGGCGCTGGCAGGCCTATGGGGCTACAACAGCATGTTTTCATCAGTGTCTGTTCTTTGAATACAATTCGCAGACGCTGTACATGATTTAAGTGCAATAACAAAACGCCATGCCGCCTGCATTTGCCGCATAGTGATGAAGACTTGTTTTCATTTCTGTGCCAGACAGAAGGTCTTTATAAACACTTGACTGGGATTGGGGTGTTTGCTGGACATTTTTGAGCGATTTCACATAGCGTTTTGTGGAATTGGAAGTTTTTTCTCCCGGCCTTTATTTTCATCATTGTAATTTGGTTAAGAGGGCATCTTGAGATCTGTTGCGCTTTGCAAACATTCCTTATCCAAACTCCATTAATCAACTTTCGCGCTGAGAACAATTTGATTGATTATCGGATTTTACATTCAACAATGACACAATCAGAACAATAGCACTGACTAAGATTACTTGCAGTACTCATGAGCCGCTGCAGCTGTTGCGTAAAGCTGTGCGCTCAGGTGTTCCCTTCTTGTAACATTAGGCCTCATGCAACCCACAATGTTTCGAACTTGTTAAGTTACACTACGCCCCGTCATGTTACACAATACCCGACGCAGACATTAATGGTATGAAAACAAGTGAAATCACTGTTATTGCTGCCAGTTTGTACTCACCTCATTGGACGGTATACTGACAACACCTGTAGACCTTCGTTTTTCTCTCAACTTTCTTTTCTCGATCTGTCCCTTGCCTTTCCTGGCACTGGGCCCGGAGCTCTTCTTCTCTTTGCTTTTGCTAGGTGACGGACTTTCCTTATCGCTGTCATTGCAAGTAGTCGGACTGGCTTCTGTTTGCGGGCTGCCAGGCACTTTCTCCGGCTTCTTGGGATTTCCTGTTTCTGCACACCTGGCGGATGTCAGGTGTGGGTCATCGTCTGGCCTCCTGAGCGCAGACGATGAGGACGACCGGGCCATCGAATAGGATACACAATTGCCAGACGCGGAGCTGCCACGATCAGGATTGCCGTTGTTGTTTAACTCGGTGGTTGGTGCCGCGCTGCGCGTCTCACTTTTGTTACTATTGGTCCCCAGGGAAGTAGAGCCTGTGCCGCTGCCAGGGCACACGCCTGTGGCCGCAGCTATGTCCCCAAGCATTTTTGCCCGCATCTTCTCACGCTTTGCCTTCCACTCCTCTAGAAAGTCCGTTGCAGCATTTGATTTAAACCCACCAGTTGCCATATTTCCTTCTGTCGTTGGGATGTATTGTTTTCACGGGTGAGTTCACTTATACTTGGAAACCACGCCACTTGTTGAATAATTGTAGCTTCCGTTTGAACGCTATTCCCGGCAGTTATACTGCATTCCTCCCAAGTAGGCTTGAGAAGGTAATCTAAGTTAGATGGCAAAAGAACACGTTACAAGGTAATGCCATTTTAAATATTTTAATGAAATAACGTAAGATGAATTAACTTAATGAACATAAATCAAGTACTTCTCTTTGAAACTATATATAGTTTTATAGAAACTCATATGATGCGGTTGTCAAAGTCGAGGAACACCCTGGCAGTTTGACCTGTTGCGCTAAAAAGTAACAATCCAACACAGTCCATCCTAACGTTACCTTTTGCTGACACGACAGGGAAGTTTACTTTTCCAACGTAATCGACTTACCTCACAGCACAAATTTTCAATAGCATGTGTCAGCGTTTTTAATCAAACGCGTCCTCCATTCCAACAATTTTGCGCGTAAAATCTAAGAACTGGACTCACCTGTGCTTTCAGCAGCGTAGTCGTTTTCTCAGGTTCTGTCGGAACAGTACAGAAAACTCACTAGCCAACAAGATCAGTCACACGCGGGCTCGAGAACAGTGCTCTGCCCCTCTCCCGTGCAGAGGCCGGGTCGAGCGTTTCCGAAGTTTCACGAGGGTAAGCCGAACTAGTACGAGCTCTGACGAGCAAGGGCGAAATAAGCTCTTGATTGTATGTACAAAGTAGAATCCACATAGCCTTTGTGACCTTTTTCATAAATAAAATATTATACACTTCGAACTGTTAATTAGAGCAGACAGAACATACAGGCTACAGTTTTTTTTTTTAAGAAAAACAGACTCGCATGAGCTGTGCATGCCTGTGTCTCGATTTGCCAGTAATGCCGAGGGAGTCGCTCTGAGTCGCAGATGGAATGCTGAGGTTCCAGTACATGCCTGTGACAGTTTACTATTGATGTAGGCTACTACACGTCACTGTGTGATCTCCCACGCAGATCCCATGAAGTGCAACCACTCAAAAGGAGAGTCATCCCACTGCCAGAACATTTTAAGAGTAGACGTTTGTTTTTATTAAACAGATGCATATCACAGTTATCAATCAGGGTAGCTTGTTTTTACCACTGGTACTACTGGTTCATGACACTGTCAAGAAAACGTTTTTGAAATAGATTGACATAGAGGCATTCACTTATTTTAATTTTGTTTTCAAAGTTTCACAGGGCAGCACTTAAGTGCACACATACAGATCCCTCATTATGATCATTTCAATAGCCCACTAATGAATGGAGATATTGTGTTGATACTTGATAGCCCTACTGATAACATTTAAGGGCTGAGTGTAAATGCTGTGCACTGTACTGGCTGGTGGGAAATAGGGACAAATCCCAGTGCCTTTTCACTAATGTGGGTCCATGTACCATAAAGATCATTTTAGGTTTTTGCTAGCACTATATGCTTATTATTTGCCTCTGCTGGTGTAAGCACACATCATGATGTGTCTTTCCCAGTATGGCTACACACTCTGTTATATATATATATATATATATATATATATATATATATATATATATATACACAGCTGTTATAGATATTGTTATGTGCTTTTTTATTATTCATATGTCCCAGCAGATCAAAATCTAATTTTATGACACGCTAATTTAACAACCACAACAGTGTGTCAGAATTATTGATAAGGGAATGTGTGTGTGTGTGTGTGTGTGTGTGTGTGTGTGTGTGGGTCTGAAATAGTTGAAAAACCCATAATCTATTCATAAATCAATAAAAATGTTTAATGCTGATGTGAGTAGATGGGCTGTTAAAATCAATTGGGATTTAATTAACAAATATGGACTAAATATGTGTTTACAGAATGATGCACAGAAAATAATTAATTCAAATTCAATACATGATCTGTTTTTGTAGAAAAGTGAGGGCTATAAGAGTGAGCATGTCTCTTTCCCAGTGCACACATTGTCAAGAGAAGGAAAAGTACCTTTTTTTGGGAGCGGAGCGAGGAGGGGTGGGGGGTGGAGGGGTTGTAAGCAGGAAACCTAAAAATAGAGCTGATCTGAGAAGTGAGGTCACAGCGCCACATATTTAACATTTTTCAGCCTGCTTTTGTGAAGCAGAATGGAGGGCGAGATGATAGCCCCTTGTGTGGACCAACGCCAACTTAACTTTTCCCTACTTCAATCACATTTTTAAGAACTCACATGACAATAAAGGTAAAGCTGGATATATCTACTCATTTGAACTCATTTCCCCATAGAAGGACTCAAGGTTCTTTTAATAAACAGCTGGGACTGCTTAATAATTAAACAAATCATACTTCCTTATTATGCATCATACTTCCTTAAAATGTAAACTTTGATTGGTGCCTAGTTTTGGAAAACACATTTTACACACACACACACACACAGTCCCAAGATGTATCTTTTACTCTGTCATGAGTACCACAGATAATAGCCCTGGTAAATGTAGTACAGAAAAGTACACTTTTCAAAAGTGTGCTTAGGGCCCTGAAATGCGCTTTTTAAGATCTTCTGTATGTACTGAGTGAACAACTATGCATTAACGGCATTGTATCAACATAATGCAATGCCATATTATTTTAAGGCAATCACTTTTTGCATTGCTTAAGCCTTCAGAAAACATATGCTTATACCATCTAAAATGTACTTTAATTTAACACCAGTGTGTTGTAATTGCATCAAAAAGAGCATATAAGTAAAGCTCTTTAGGACAAAATATACATTCCTTACTTAAGATATCTTAAAAGATATCTCTTTTTTCACTTGGGTAAAGTCTACCTGCAATAATGCTCACCCACTGACTGGGGCATGTCTAGCCTGTCTTCATGCCTCGAGAGTTGGGATGAAGGCCCATGGTCAGAGATGGACGTGGAAGGCATCCAAAAGTCCATGGTTTATTGGTGGTGCTGAAGTGCTATGAGGGGCTCAATTCAGACTCACTACATGATCTGTTTCCAAGAACATTGACTTTACTGCCTGAGTCTTTTTTCCTACTTTTGTTGTTGTTTTGTTCAAAAAGGAAGGGAACAGTCAGGTTTGAACATTCTGTTGTTGATACAACTTTATACTAGAAAAAGTAAATGCCAGATGAGGTTGAATGAGGTGATGGAGAAACACCTGGTGGTGATCCGTCTACGCCAAACAGAGAGGAATCTGCTAGTGGAACGAGGGATGTTTAGATTTCCATGAAGAGAGAGGATTGGTGCAGGTTAGCCGCTGACTTTACGCTCTCAGAGGACCTGGGGTATTCTCGGTGCAATGTCTACCAGGAATCCAGGCCTCTCATTCGCCATGTGTGAAACACTCACTGACGCCAGCTGCACGGCCGCTCTTCCTCGGCCTTCCAACGGGCAGAACAGTGCCATCTGCATAGTGCCATCTGGTGCACCGAACAGTCAGCAGGGGAATGAAGTGGGTCAGCCAACTCATCCACTGTGACATCCCTGTCCAGAGAGTGCATGGACGGTTTGGCTGTGTTTTGCATCTGGATAGTGCCATGTTTAACCCCTGGAATACTACTACTACTGGCTGTGTTGTGCTGTGTGTGTGTGTGTGTGCGCGCGTGAAGATTTTTTTAGGGTCTCTGAATATTTTCAACACCTGTAAAGGTGCTGAAATGCCACCAGAGTAATTGTCAGGGAGGTGTGGTTGCGTGTGTGTGTGAGAGAGAACGAAAGAGAGAGACAGAGAGAAAAAGAGTGAACAGTGACAGTCACAAAAGACAACCCTTTTACATTTTAGGAAAAGGTACCTGGAAGGAAAGTGTGGAAGATAAGTCACGTCAACCATCCCTTCATCCAGATTTGCAGTGATGGAAAATAGGAAGAAAATGAATTGTCTGACATGTGCATGGGAAAAGAAAAAAAACAGGCCAGGGAATTTGCCATTGCATAATTATGGTATGTGTATTCACATCCATCATTCTCCACCTAGGATAAGTTTTTAATTGAAATTTATATATAGGCTAGTTCACTCTGGCTACTCCTCATCCAGTTTGTGTGCTGTTCAATGGCTGTCCTCTCAAAAATATTTGCATAACATAATGAGAGTTCCACATGTTTAAGCTGGAGAGGACAGTGGAGGCAAATTGAGGCCGTTTGTCTTCCATGAGTAGCCTAGGGCTTTCGCATGTCTGATTCTGAAGACAAGGGTTGCCGATGGTTCTGGGCACCCCCCAACTCCATCTCCCAGCTGCTGCCTGCATGCTCCCGCTACTTACGGCTTGAGTCTGCAGCTTCAGCAAAAAGGTCCTGCTGAACGGGCGATGAAAATTAAGATTTTAGACAGACGAGTGGAAAGAGTGTGTAGAGAGACAAAAAATGAAAAAAAAAGAGGGATAAGAGGGATGAGTGTGGCGGTGTTGGCAGAGGTGCCAGAGAAGCTAATGCCTGTTTTTTTCCTGGATGGTTTCAGACCCTAGGAAGCGCGTTGGCTCATCGCAGAGCCACAGTGTAGGATCAACATTGATGATGAATCATAAGCTTCATTACTGAGGTTTTCGCCCAAATATGTAACGGGGGATGCGAGGCACGGCCAGAAAATAGTTTGGGTAGGAAATCTCAAATGTCTCTGTCTGCCCCAGAAAAATAAATCTAGCTTTAGCTCTGGCTAAGGAGGCCTAGTATCAAATCAAATTGGGCATACACACACATCTTGCACATCCACGATATTTAATATCATCCACGATATTTAATTATCACTGATGTGCAACATTAAACCTTAAGGTTATGTTATTATGTTATGTTAGGTTATGTTATTATGTTAGGTTATGTTATTATATTAAATGTGTATGAATGGTCTAACAACATAAAAAGCTTGAAATCACAAAATGCTCAACAGCAATTTGGGGGGGGGGGGGGGCTGCAAGGTGGCCTCAGTTGCAGGGAGGTCTTGAAAATAGTAGGGAGGATAATTTTTCAGAACAATGATCCTAATTTATCATGTAAACATTCACAAACACTTGTAATGAGAGCTTTTTAAAATACACACTCATTCATCTCTATTGTAAATTAAATTAGTGAGTCATACAACATTCCTTCATTATTTGGATTTGTGGTGAATTGTTGGATCTCTCAACTTTCAAAATATGACATGTAATAGTGTTCATAAATGAGGTACATTACAGAATGCTGTTGTCACAAATGCAAACCCATCGTCATTATCCAACTAACAAATAAGCTTTAGAATATTTAGACCTACTTGGAAATGTAGGGGTGGTGACAGAAACTTTCACCTGACAGTCCTACTGTATTGACTGTTGCACATCTCAAGTCACTTTGGATAAAAGTGTCTGTGAAATGAATACATGTAAAAAAAATGAAGTGTTTACCGTCTGGGATTGGTATGGAGATCTGACAGTATATGGTAATCTATTCCTCCTACATGAGTATGGAAGAGGAAATTAATGGACTAGGCTGTAGCATAGCATAGTGATGCATGGTTCCCCTCAGCATGCGTGTGGGTGCAAATACTTTTTTTTCCTTGGTGCTGAGAAGCACATGAAGCAAAATGAAGTGCTGATACTAACCAACGCAAGATCACAAAAGGCCATTTCTGAAAAATACATACATCATATAGTTGACATGAATTCATTACAAACACATACTATTTACATAAACATGTACACATAGCTCTGTATGTAAACACAACCTCTGCGTTCTAATCTTTCAGATAGTCTCATAGGTATGCCTCAAAATTGAATCCAGACTAGTGTAATTTTCTCCAGGTTTGGTTTGTTGAGAAATGAATGAATATATTACTGTAATTAAATCCGTTTGTTTTTGCAATGACTGAGGCAATGTTTTTTTTATTTCCCTTCCTTGTCTTCTCTGTGTTTTTGCCTGGGATCCTGTCCAGCTGATCTTTTCCCCATCAACTTTGGTCAGGTTCCTGATTAGGCCAATCTGGTAGAAGAGGTAGCAGCATTGGACAGGCGTAAAGTCCCTGACGAACCAGGCAAGAGGAATTTGTAAAGTATCAACAAAAGTGGAGGAAAAGGATAGAAAAA
This sequence comes from Tenualosa thibaudeaui, assembly GCA_027481765.1. Classification (NCBI taxonomy): domain Eukaryota; kingdom Metazoa; phylum Chordata; class Actinopteri; order Clupeiformes; family Clupeidae; genus Tenualosa; species Tenualosa thibaudeaui. Next base: position 6,721,541 of record JAIFZK010000022.1, read on the forward strand.
CACATAGATAGAAAAATACAATCAGTTGTCTTTTTTAAAGTTAATAATGGATTACTTTTCTCTTAGAAAGAGCTTGGTATGCTTAATGAAAAGCCTAATCAGACAAGGGCCATTTAAAACACTAAATCCTAAGTAACATAACAGAGATGTGGCATTCAAGTACACCTAACTTTGCTTTCTGTTTAAGAAGAGACCAATAATGTAAAACGAAGTGTAAAGAACTTTTTGGAACTCCAAAACGAAGTCCATTTGCATATAATTGAACAACTTGACTACCATGATGTGGATGAATGAGAATCTTTACAGACAAGGAGCTAATTACAAATGGAAATATAACAGTCCTCTAATGAAGTGAATGTGAATGATCAAAGTGAATGATATGCACTAGCACAAAGATTTATTTGCAATCTAAGATCTAAACATTCTTCATAAAAGTGCAAGGGAGGCTGAGAAGTGTTTTAAATTTAATGGTCCATGGCTTTCAGTGTGTTCAAACAGTTAGGAAGCTTTTTCCAGTTCAACAGAAATCAGTGGAGATTGAATGAGTGGGCAGAAAAGCACCATCTAGTGGCAGACAGCAGGAGCTACATGTTGGTTTCATTCTAGAACAGCTAACCCCATCCTTCCATCCATGTGGTCACTGATGCATATTTCAATAGTTTAAGATAGGGACATATTACATAAAAACAAGGCCAATAAGGCCCCCCACACCTCAGTGCTTGGACCCTAATAATATTAATTATACATTCAAATAATATTAGTCAAAGATAAGGTAAGAGGGGTTTTTAAAAATGACACAGAATGTTTACAATGTACACGTTTTATTTTTATTGAACTCTTCAGTGGTTGGTAGTCACAGCACAGCTTGCATGTATGAAGCCACACGCCTATTTTACAAGATAAATTGAATATTTAAAAAGGGGAGAACAAAAAAGAAAAACAAAAATAAACTAAACCAATGAGGAGACAGCTGACAGTCCAACTACAGCGACTTTTGTGTTCTGCACTACAGTATTATTTTTTTTTATCTTAAAAGGCCACTGAAAACAACAAAAAGCAGTAAAAACAGGGTTACCATTGCATGGACTTGACTTTGACAAAGGTGGCAAGGACTCCTCACATGGCATTGACAGTGCATGTAGACATCTGTGGAACAGGACTGGGTTAGCGAGAACCTAGGGATGCTTTTGTTTTTGTTTCTTCTTGAGTTGGGAGGGGGGAAATAAAACAATTCAAACACCTCTGCTAATACTACAGATTAAAAAAAGGGGGAAAAAATGAACACTCTTCCAAGGAGACTAAATACAAATGTGTGAAATGTAGTGAAGCAATTATATTATCATTCTCATCTCGCAATGTTTGTGGAACACTTTAAAAACTGAAAACAAAAGAATATGCACTGAACACTGCGGCTGAAGCCCTTTAGAAGGGAACAGCTCTAATGCATTTCAATGTCTTTAAGCTATAAAAGATGATGAAGGACGAAAGAAAAAAGAGAAAGAAAGAAAGAAAGGAAGGAAGAAAGAAAAACGAAGTTTAAAACACACTTTTTTTGTCCTCTGAAATTTTTATATTTTTAATAAGTAACAGACGGGAACCATAAACGCATGCCATGTGTTGGTCTCAAACGATACATACAGGTATATATACAGTTTCACTCAGTACCTGCTAAAAACATAGTGAGGATTTAAGAATATAAACCAACGACTACACTACAAACTTAAAAAAAAAAAAAAAGAGAGAGAGAGAGAGAAACAAAGTAGAAAAGGAAGGAGGGGGGAGTAAGCGATGGAGGTTGGGGGGGGGGGGGGAGTGAAACCTTTAATAGTGATGGACTCGTCATTAAAGCATTTTTTTTTATAAGAAAGAAATGCATATTGCACATACAGTGAAAGCTTAAATTCCACCAGGTCCACCTGTTTCAGTAAAGTGAGAAATTTAGTTTTCCTCTCCCTGACAAACATGCCCGACACATCGGTTCAACCAGAGGCATGGGGAGAGACATACACGAGTGTGTATGCGAGAGTGAGTGAGGGAGTGTGTGTGCACAGAAGGGGAATGTTGGAAGGTCAGAACCTCCGGACCTTTGGGGAGCTGTGAGGACAAGTGTGGCACTTTGGGCAAAGGGATGGGGTGGTAGAACACATACAGAGGGCTTGAGGGAAACTGGGAAATGCCTACAACTCCCAAGATACATTGAGGGCTTGAGAGGGAGACCTGCACAACATCTGAAACCCCTTTAGAACACATGTAAATGTGCAGGTTAGGGCATTAGGGGGGAAGGGGGTTAGGGTTAGGGGGTAAAATGAAATGAAGAAAGAAAGGGAAAAAAAAATTCTGTGGCACAAAAAAAAAAAAATATATATATAGGTGGTGAATATAACTGTTCTTCTGTGACATCCCAAGAGATCAAAGCAAAGTGTTTCTCATTGTCTTCCTTCTTTCATTTATATACAACTAAGGCTTATTGGTTAAATAGTTTTCGAGGCGTTCCCTGCCCACTAGGTTTTCATTGACTTATGTTTTTTTTATTCTCTTCTTCTTCTCAATGCTGTTCGCACCGCTGTTGCTTGTTGTAAACTCAGTGGTCCTGTCTAGCGGTCAGCGGTGTAAAAGAAACATAATAATTATATACGAACAATCTAACAGGGACACGAGAGAGGGAGTGGGGGGGGGGGGGGTGTGAGTGTCGCAGTGGAGGTGTGAGGAAAAAGGAGGGAAGAAAATTAATATATAAAACAGAGAGTGGGGGGATAAAGAAAAAAGGAGAGAATAAAGCAGGTAAAAAAAAAAAAAACAAACAAAAAAAACAGAATGGACTGATCAGGAGAGAGGGAGCTTTTCTTGTCACTCTTGTCTGTTTTGCAATTAATATCTAAATGTGCAATACCATTAGTTTGCCGCCATGGGGGTGGGGCGGGGTGGGGTGGGCACAGACACAGAGGGAGGGGGGGCAGCGGGTAACAGGGGGTTGGGGGGTGTAAGGTTCTGTTCTATTTGGAAAGCTTGCTAATAACTCGAATCAGGGCTCCATTTTCGTCCTTTAGTCTCTGGTTATCTGCTTTCAAGTCTGGTAGCATCTGAAAGACAAAACAGAGGGGAGGGGAGGACATACTGTTAGTACAGTGCCTTGACGCCGTGCTCAGGAGGGAGGGCCTATTAAAACCAGTTCTGGTGCAGGTTAATTGCACAGCCTGTGGTTGTCTATTGGCAAAAACCCACAATGCTAGGCCTGTCTCATTTATAATGTGTCTCTTTCTCTCTCACATACCAAGTGCAGTGCAGCAATCACACGAGCGAGAGAGAGAGAGAGAGAGAGAATACACAGCAGTCCAAAATCACAAAACCAATACAAAACAAAAAAACAAGAGAAAAAAAATGACAAATCAAAAACACTGTCAAACAGCCATGCATACATGGAGCGAGAGAGCCAGAAAGAGAGGAAGAGAAAGAGAGAGCTGAAAATAAGTCACGACATGGGCAAACTCCCCACGAAAAAACAAACAGGGCTTCTTTTGTCTGTCAAGAGAAAGCATCAACAAGCACAAAACTAACCAGAATGAAAAGAATGAGGAAAAAAATAAAATAAAAGCTCTGGTCAAATGCCACTTCAGTTGCTATCTGCAACTGCAACACAGCCTGATAGCATTCAGAGAAAAGAGTCTGCATTCACTGAATGCTACGGAAAAGTCACAACAAAAAAAAAAAAAAAAACACAGGACTTGATACACAATTTTATCACCCACATCAGTACATTCCAATACAGGGAACCATGAATGAGCTCCTGACAATGGACTCTATGAGTGTTTAACTGGAAGGCACCAAACGTATCAAATATCAGATTAAAGTTGCCAAACTCCCAAACCTCGTTTAGATGGAACCCTGTGAATCCAAGCAGTAAAACCCAATAGTGCAGAATCTCTGCAACATTCTGCAATACACTAAAATGGTCCGAAAATCCATCTTCATACATTCTGTGCCATTCCTCATAATTATCTTTAAATTAACCAGACCAGATTAACCATTAACCATTACCAGATTGTGAGTTTATTGTGTCTGCAGTGGGGTTACTGACTGAAAAAAAAACAAAAAAACAAACAAAAAAAAAAACAATAAAATGGGAGTTCATAAAAATGCACTTCACTGTACACAGTAAACGTGGGCTGGCTGGCGACAGCGGTTCTTTCCAACAGTTATTTCCACGACAGGCTAAGCTGAGGAATTCTGGCACATTCAAGGGGGCCATATTTAAATTCCAAGCCATGAAATTTCACTTCCAAGCCATCAACAGCACGTTTATTACATTCCTTTCGCCTGGCGCAAGTCGTACAATATAGCTGTAATGCATTTGGATCTTAAAGCCATGCAGACTTTTGCCGCAGGCCAGACTTCGGTTTAACAGTTGGGAGATCAGGTCTGGAAGACTTTCTATGAGAAAGACCACATTACACAATCTGTGTGTGTGTGTGTGTGTGTGGATACAGGAAGGCAAAGAACTCAAAGATTCATCTGTGGGTTGAAAATCCACAAAAAAGCCACTTCATGCAAGAAAAGCCGGAAATAAGCCAAACCAATGCAACTGCAACCAGTCAGAACAGCTTCAGAACACCACACCAGAGGAGGGGAGGGGTCAGGGTGGGGCAGGGAGGAGTCAAGAGAACGAACAAACTTGCAATGTGCGTCATTACTGAAAAAAAAATTATAAACTGAATTTTTGTTGTGTAAAGACATGGTTCTGTTAATAACAGCTGGGCACGAATGGCACCCAGTGTATGAAATCCATTTAAACAAACAACCAACCAAGCAATTTATACGCTCTAGATTTTGTTGGTATTTACTGATGTATTTATTTCTTTTTTAGTAATGACCACACCTAATGGGGAAGTTCCCTCAGCCAGCCCTCTTGTGTGGTGGAAAATTTGGGGGAAAGTTTAGCCAAGGGGCAAAGGAAGGGGGGTGGCTCAGGGGGGGAGGTAGGAGGAAAAGGGGGGTGCACCTGCCTGTCTAGGGGCGCTGGGTGGAGCACGAATGGAGCATGACAAAGGTGGGAGTGATGGACAAGTAGGTGGAGAGTGCGAGCAGTTTGAGGAGGTGGCTGTTGTTGTTGTTGTTTTGGGGACATGGGATAGGTCAAAGTTGGGTGGGTAGGTTTTTTTTTTTTTTTTTTTTTGGCTGGGTTGGGCACATGGCGTGGCGAGGCGGGGCGGAGAGCCTACAGGTCCACTGCGGGCAGCGAGGAGCTGCAGCTGGTGGCAGTGGTGGTGGCAGCAGACAGCTTGGCCACCACGCGCGCCAAGGCACGGTTCTCCGCCTGCAGCCTCTCGTTATGCTGCCTCAGCGCCTGAACCTGCTTTACCTGGTGGAGGTTCTGCAGGAAAACCACAACACAGGAGAGAGAGAGAGGGATAGGGAGAGGGAGAAAAGAAGGACAAAAACAAGAAAGAGGTGGAGGAGGAAAGGTGTGGACAGAGAGAAGTTAAGGGAGAAAACAGAATGAACAAAAGAGTACAGAGAGAGGGAGTGGGGAATAATAGAGAGGGGTAGAAAAAGATTTAGTAGTGACAGCGAGAACTCGGACAGAAAAGCAGGCAGAATCAAGAAAAGTGGGGAACACAAAACAATGTGCAGACAAGATGGAGAGAGAAAAATTGTTGTTAAATAACAAGAAAAAGAAAAAAAATACATAAAAAAATAACCAATCAGGTAGACAAAAGACAAAAAAACCCAGGAAGACAAAATATGATAGGGAGACTGTTACAAAAAAAAAAAAAACAAGGACAGGTTTGTGTAACAGTGGAAACGGCTCAAAGTCCAACACTGCCATCAGAGCTATCTAGTTATCTATGTAAAACAGCTAAAGAGAGAAGATGGCATCGCTGAATTGCTCAGCAAAACAGAAACCCGCAGAGGGAGAGCGCTATCGAACAACAGATCCAGGAAATGAACAGCACTGGCTGATTCAGACATAATGGATTTTGTTTTGTGTTTCCTGAGAAAGAACAACCAGTCTGACATCGCATTTCAGAAGCTAACGAGTGCCGTCAAGACAGATAACTGTTGTTTCTGAGAATGCAACCAGTCATTTTCAAAACAATAAGACTCGCTGAAGTACATGGACACACTGTTCTGCAGGATGTTGAGTACTACAATCACACTGGCACACACACACACACACACATACATTTGTGCTGTATACACACACACACACACCCACACACACACACACACACATACACTTTGTCAAATCAACACATACAATTCACCACTGCGTTGTCACAAGGCTTATGTTGCCACTTTCAACAGAGCACCATTAAAACAATAAAAACTTTCAGCAAGTTCCTCTTCTTGTTACACCAGTTCCTAACTGTATGAATAAGTTCACAGAGCCTTAGTCTGTCACCCATTAACATTGGTACTGTATGTTGACTAGACAAGATTTTCTTCTGTAGCAAACAATGGTGTCACTAACAGACAATTCTCAATCCCGCCAGCCATATACATATTAGATCATATCAGATCATGCAGGTAATGATAGCATGAAACTTGGATTTACTCAACATTTGAGTTACAAAGTAACTAGTTACTGATCAATTAGTTATGACTAATTGATACACAATTATATTCGCCCAAGATGATTTCAAAGCACTGTATTGTCAAAGACGGATTCAAATCATTCATCTCTTATGTAAGGTTTCAGTCAATACTGAGAGGTGCATGACCCATGAGGCATTGTGTTTTATGTAAGCATGGTAAGTGTTACCTTGAGTTCCTCCTCCATCTCAGAAATCTTCCTTTCTAGAGCCCTTCTTTCCTACAGGGGTGGAGACACACACAGAAGAGTGTTTACTTAACAACAGTCTTGCATCCGCCCACATAAGCACACGCAAACAAACACACAGTGCACTGTGAATACATTGCCCAGAACACAAACACAAAAACACACGTACACACACTGCACGCACGCGCGCAGTATTCACACAGACTGCATCCACAGCAGTCTGTAAAAGATTTCCCGTTGGACTTCAGCAGTTCTGACCCTGAGGTGATGCCCATCCAACACATGAATAAAGATTCACGTGGACTAGGCTGTTTTAAGGGGGGTCAGTAAAATCCAATTGATGCATAGTTAGGTTGAGGTTAAGGTCATGGCTGACTGGATGGATGGATGCAGTTTGTAATGAAATGGCACATAATGAGCAGAGAACTGCTAAAGGTGGGTGAGAGAGAGAGCGAGAAAAACAAGACAAAAAATGAGAGAGAGCAGTGTGGAAGCTCAGAAAAACAAGCAGGATGGTGGAGTATGATCGAAAAACAATAGCTGAGGGTGAGTATGGGAGGAGTAGCTTAGTTATTCAGTTGGTTAAGTCATTTCTAGGCATTTTTGTACGGGCAACCTCCCCCAAACAAGCGTATGGTATGGAAAGTATACATTATGACATGGGGAGGACAGGAGAGGTGAACCATGGGGTTTTTTCAAGACATGCATAGCTAAGGGCAATGCATGGCTGCCTTCGTCCAGGAGGCCATAGCCATTCGTTTGCACATGCAGGCAGACCTGTCATGTGAGGGCATGAATGAATAGGATTAATATGGCCCTGGGAGGCGTCTAGGTGAGGCTATGGCACAAACATTATTAGAGGGAGAGACCGCTTTTTCACAGCCTCAAAAATGGATGTACCTGGATGTAATTGGGGGGGGGGGGTTGAATTAGCGAGGAGGAGGAGGGGTTTAACAGCCTGAGGGGGGAACTGTTAAAACTCCAGCTATGGTTGTGAAGGTGACAGTGGAACAATCGTGACAAAAAAACAAAACAAAAACAACACACACATTTCAGGTGCGGTTGCTGTTGTCCAAACAGCACATGCAGAGGACAAAAATATATTAATTCTCTTTTCTCACAACAAAACAGAGGAGTAAACAACAACAACAACAACAACAAAAACAAAATACATGAAACACACCCAGGCACATCATTCACACAATCACACACACAAAATCACAAGTAAACAGAGACTGACAGTCAACAAAAGTGAACCACAGGCTGCCTTCGAGCTAAGAAACACACAGACACACACACACGCACGCAGGTGGACAGGAGGGAGCTGTGATTGGCTTGTACAGGAGAGAGGGGTGGAGTGGACTTCCACCCACCCCAACTCCCATATCAGCTAAATGGGCTTGTGTGAACAGCCAGGAGGAGCATAGCCAAATGAGCTGGAGGAAAACTCAGCTTAAAGAAGAACCATACCACTCAGCTGATACTGAGGTCTGCTTGAACCCTTCAGACATAAACCAGTTGGCAGTGGATTATCATTTAGCTTTTAACATTCTCTTGACACATGCAAGAAAATGATCGCTGTCTGTTTAGACTGCACAAACTTTTTCTCTCAATGGTCAACTGAACTTTAATATTTCACATGTTAACGATGTTGTTTATTTGAAACGGATTAAGCAAGAAAACTCGAACTTTTAAAAACTTTTTCAAATAAGTAGTAAGAGTTGGAATGAGCACTGGGCATGTTTGTTGTAACAGTAGACAGTAGACTGTAACAGTTTCTGTAGAGATGAGATAAAAAAATAAACAATAATTCAAAAATAAATCTTTACCCTTTTCTCCATCTCCAGCTGCGAGCGATCAGCAAAGCGTTCCTGCCTCTGCAACACAAACAAGAAAGCCATGACCGAAGTGACATTTGCAGCAGCAATAAGCTGCTTTACTACAAAAACACACACACACACACACACACACACACACACACACACACACACACACACACACACACACACACACACACACACACACACACACACACACACACACACACACACACACACACACACACACCACAAGAAATCGTAATCACTAGCTCCCCAAGTTCTACTGGATGTCTGGATAGAACACAGCAGGGGAGTTAAAAGAACAGTCCAGACAAGACAGAAAGTGTTTCCTGTCTAGCAGTGAGTGAATCCAGAGGCTTAACAGTGCACAGCTCACCTTGTAACACAAAACAGCACCAAACATTCCAACTCTTTTTTTCTCTTTTCACAGAAGTGTCATTACATAGACCTTGTTACATTAGTCTCAGTCAGTACAGTACATTGTTTCTAAAGACGGTAGCAGAGCAACCTCCATGGTAATCATGGAGAATGAATGGAGAATAAATGTAATGTGTGTGTGTGTGTGTGTGTGTCAGTGAGAGAGTGAGAGAGAGAGAGAGAGAGAGAAAGAGAGAGAGTGTGGATGGTCATTTAACTGCTTTCCGACAGCAGTTCTTGCAGTAAACCAATGGTGCTTTTAGCAAAACGCAGTCCAGTTAAGCACCGCACAGCCGCACATAAACTCAGCTGCCTTCAGCTGACATTCTGGACTGGGTTGGCCTGAACAAGAGGAGAGGTGAGGAGAGAAGAGAGAGGAGTCCCATCTGACCTGTGTGGCCTTCTCCAGCTGCAGCTTCAAGTCTGCCAGCTCCAGGTCCGTATCACGTAACTGCGCTTTCAGCTTCTCGTTTTCTGCTAGGATCTGCTCGTAAAGCTGTGGGGAGGGGGTTGAGGTTTATGAACAGTGGCTCGCATCTAAAAGGCAGCCAATGATGCATTGGGCCATCTATAAAGACACAACTGAAGCAGCACAACAGCCGAATATTCTGCAGATATATGGGCAAATGGATCAATGATGGTAACAAGCTACTGCCACTATGAAATATTTTTCCTTTTAGCATTCTGAACATGTAATCACACTGTAAAAGACAATATATTTATGGGCCTTAAAAAAATAAACAAATAAACATGAAGACCTCATATAAAGGCAGCCTATCTTCACATTTCAAAACATTTCAACACTTAAAGCCCTGTATTTATACATGAATATATTACAACCATATTGTAACATACTTTTTCATTATTATTATTTTAAAAAGTATTTATAGGTGAAACAAGAAGCAAAATGTGCAGTTGGAAAATGGAGAGGAAGGGGGGAAAAAAGCGAGTACACACCACCAGCTGATCTGGACATGATGACGTCATTAGACCTTGCTCTCTGCTGCGTCTCCTTACCTTCTTATAGTCAGTGCTGTCGTCTCTCTCCAGCCGGCTGCTGTACGGCCTTCGCCCTTCGCCGTAGCCACGGCTCGTCAGGTGCTCGTAGCGGTCAATGGAGGAAGTGTTAGACGAGTCGTTCCTGGAGCGCCGGCCACAGCGATGGGAAAGGGAAAGAAAGAAAGAAAGAAAGAAAGAGAGAAAGAAAGAGAGAGAGAGAGAGAGAGAGAGAGGATAAGAGTCAGTGAACGTATGCCGTCCAAAACGAGTGCCACCACCCAAAACAAATATTACAGAGGGCAAGATAAGAAAGGCAGAAGGTGGAGTTGGGAGAGTGGCTTAAAGCCTGTAGGTAAATAAGGTGACTAGAACGGGTCCAGTGTTTGTGTGGGGAACAGATACAGAGACAGGCAGATAAGAGAAAGAGATAGAAAGAGAGAAAGAGAGAGAGAGAGAGAATGAAATAACTACCACATACCTGGACAGCCGGTCACTCTAAAAGAGAAAGGGAGAGGGAAAAAAAAAGAAGAGAGGAATTATCAGTAATGCCTTTACCTGCTGCTGAGAACACAACTCTGCATGACATTTTCGGAACGACTTTGTTTTCCCACTGTCTAGACAGCGAGTGCGTCTGGAATGCAGATTAATCAATTAGTGTGGAGCACGTCTCTCTTTGGTACCCCCCCCCCGCCCTCCATGTTCTCCTCTAGTTCTGCCCAGTGGCGGCAGAGCTGACGCTAATTTCAAGACGTATCAGAGGGAGAGAGCCGAGACGTGTAGGACAAGCAGACATGCCGCTTTGGCAGCGGGCTCCCCTGCTTTCGTTCACTCCAAACGGGGGAGAAGGGGGGCTGAGGTGGTAATGGTTGTGTGTGTGTGTGGGGGGGGGGGGCTTCCTCTCCAAAAGGCTGTGTGGCCATTTAATTTGGAATGTGTCTGGCAGACATAACCCTGTGTGTGTGTGTGTGTTTGTGTGTGTGTATGTGTGTATATATATATATATATATATATATATATATATATATATATATATATATATATATATATATATATTATATACGCACGCTGACAAAAGAATAAGCCAAAATATGACGTTCAATCTTCTTCATGAGGCATACACAGGAAACATGCATCTAAATCTGTCTTTCCCATACAGCCCCTTCTTAACCTCCACACTTCAGGCCATCCACTTGAGATGTGGAGGAGCTGCCAAAGAGCTGCTAAAGCCTGATTCTGCCCGGCCTCAAACCTGCTCTTTCATCCCCTGCCAGAGGTCTGGAAATAAGGGGCAAAAGAGCAGGGTAGGTGTAGAGGGGGGTGCTGATGACTGTGCTGCTGCTGCCACTCAGTTTCATCTTCGCCTATGCAGAATGACCGTTTCGAAATGGAAACTGCGGCACCTTTGGAGCCACTGCGGAGCAGCAGTGGACAGGCGCTTAAGAGGGGAGCTGGTGAGGGTACCCCCAAGGGGACAAGCTTTCAGGAAGAGAGGCGTGGTGTTAAGGCGATTCCTCTTCCCGGAGGAGTGAGTGTGTGTGTTTTTTTTTTTCTGTGTGTGTGTGTGTGTGATTGCCAGGAAGCATTGCGCCGGCACTAGGCTTCTGTCAGCACATCCAACTGCACCCAGAAGCGCACCGAGTACATTGAGAGGAGGAAATGGGTGCTTTTGTTTTATTGACATGAAGCTTCTAAAGAGCTTTGGGAGAGAAATCTATGAACACAGCAGAACGGCTGTGTAGTGACAAGCGGGGAGAGGGGGCAGGGAAACAGACTGAAGGAGCTCTTCCTGATGCGCTTCCCTCCAAATAAAAGGAGAAATCCGGTGTGAATTCGTCAACAGTCCTGTTGTGTGACATTGCTATCGATTGATTCACACTGGATTTCTCCTTTAAACACTGCTATTCTCTTCTGGTAAAACCAGCCAGGAGATCATAGCATCCAAGCAGCCTACTCTAGTTTGTTTAGTCAGTGTACAGTGTTCCACAAACTACAGAAAGTAGGACCCTGAAGTGAGTAACTTCATCTCAACACTGAAAACAGCCCAATGAGACCCTTTGCTAATAAGCCTCAGGCTGAAACATGCAGCTGTTTAAGTTGGGGATATCAGCAAGTTTTGTGTACACACTGCATCATTTCTAAAATACTCTTCCTTACATCTACAGTCACTTGCAAACAAGCTGGGTCAATAATTCTCTCTCTCTCTCTCTCCCCCTCCCCATCTGTGAAGCTAATGGTCCATTTCCTCTCGCATGACTGTGCCCCACCCCAACTACAAAGACCCTGTGCTCTCTTCTCTCTTGCCGCTCTGGTCTGATCCAGATCCAGACGTGCTTCCACTTCGACCATTATCAAGCCACTCCCTTCCTCAGTTAGCGGCCAGACCAACGGCCAGCTCCACTTGATTTTGACACGACAGCAATGCTCATCACAGGCAGTAAATATGTCAGTCACTGCACTGCACAGCACTGCATCCACTACTGGTGTAGGTCTCTTTGACATGTAGAATCAACGACAGGGTGAAACAAACAGCTAAATGAACAGAGCAGGATCTTTGTCAAGCGGACAGATTTGATCTGGATGCTGACGACAAACTGAAATTGAAAAACAAACAAGAACAAAACTAGATTATCATTGTTTGAAATCAATTACAGCTAATTGGCGTTTGCTACAGTGGAGCCATTGTCCAATAAGAGCAAATGAACATTAGCCCTGCCAGATTTGTGGATGGCCAATTACAAGCTGCGTAAACAAGCGCATTCTCCTACAGGCTCCTTGCATTCACTTGCTTACTGGACTGTGTCAGAGACGGCTTTGGGTTTTGCAGAGATCACCCTGGCAACGGAACAATTACAGGAAGATGGAAAAGGGGAAAAACAACTAGTGCAGGTCCAAAGTCAGCAGAAATGCCAAGAGCCAGTGTGTGTGTGTGTGTTTGTGTGGAAAAAGTCTTTTCCACACAGAGGAGAACTCTCCAAAATTGGACAAGATGCGAGAGTGGGGGCCAAACACGGGTCCTTGACTAAAGAAGGTTAGATGGACCAATTCCACCACTTTTCACTGTGCAGCTCAAAAGGTCGAGCATCAGCACAGGTCAGCTGTGTGTTGGCGTGGTCTAAGAATATCCCCACCCCACGCTAGACAGCGTTATGATTACACTGCTTGCTATGTGACTGTCTAGTTGTTCCAAGGATTACAGACAGGTGACGACAAAAAAAGTGGTTACCTGTGGTTCGCCTTTAGTGCTACCTTCTTCCGAGTCAGACTGCTGATCGGGATCGTTCTCATCGCTCTGCAGGAGAGAGGGAGTGGTGGGGGAAGAGGGTAAAAGATATGGAGAGAAAAAAGAAGGTAAGAGAGAGACAGAGAGAGTGACCCTTTATATTCTCCAGTAGAGCACAGAGTAGACTGCTAAATGGATTGGGACTCGTGGGCTTTTTAGCTGTGTGTGTGTGAGCTGCTTGCATTTGATACAGCCACAAAGAGTAATGCTATAAAAGCCCTGCCTCGTCCAACACCACTAACCATACACTCACTCTCACACCAAGGAGGGAGCATGTGGTGAAGCCAATAAGGGCTTGATAAAAACAGCTTCCATTACACTCACTGAGAGCTCTATGACTCTTGTGTGTGTGTGTGTGTGTCTCTTCTTACATGAGTTTGCAGTAGTATGACAGCATGTATGAGCTCTCCTATAAGGCACATCTGCTGCTCTTGAAGAAATACCAGGCAACATTTTTAGGTTAATTTACCTTGCTTCGTAGTCACTTCTATGGTTAACACTTTGACACCTTGTCTGTCAATGTAACTCCACAATTCCTATGCTTTGGTTTGCAAACAAATCCACATGGTGAGAATGCACAATGTTGTTGCTATTTTTTCTTTTAAACCTGCATCTGTAGGGGGAGCTCCAGAGGGAGGGAAAAAAAAAAAAAAAAAAAAAAAAAAAATCGCTGGTACCACTATAAGGTTAAAAAAAATAATAACAAATCGCAACCTTGCCAGGTACCACTATAAGGTAGCAGGTGTATGCACACATAAAACAACACTCTTCCATGCAAGCACACAGTAGACTAATACATCTTTTGTGTGAGAGTGTGTCTGTCTGTTTGTCTGTAAATATCAGTGTAGGATTATGTATGCACGTGTGTGCATTTCTGTATGTGTATGTCCTTACATCCTGAGTCCAGCATGGGACTCCAGTGGAGCGCCTCTTCTCTCGGGGGCGCCGGCGGTCTCGTACGGAGCGCGGCTGAGACTTGTCCTCGCCCTCCTTCTCCTCCTCCTTCTTATCTGACTCTGGGAGAGGGGGACCAGAGAGGAACAGGAAGAAAAGCAAAAGGAAGAGGAAAGGAAAGGAAAGAAGAAGAGAGAAAGAAAGAAAGAAGACTCTGTCAGACCTCATCCAAGGGAGAGTCTCCATCAGATTCACCGTCATCAAAAACACATTACACAAGACAGGCCAAGTAAACATCAAGGACTTTTCCCAACCGTGATAAATCAAAACACAATGGGCTCTGACAATTCTACACCCTCGGGCTACTCACTATCTGCATCTATTTCCATCTCGGTTACAAGCACAGGTTTTGGTCTTGTGCCCACAGAAACAATGTCAAATTTCTAGCCACATGATCCCAACACATGAAAAGGCTCCATTCATCTGTGGGCCATATGCAGTCAAGTTCATTGGGGTCAGACAACTGAATCTCTCCTGGACATCGCAAAAAAAAACACTTTGTTTATTACACACAATTGCTACTGTAATGCACCAAACGCACTGTGTTTGGCTGGCTGGCGGGTGGGGTGGATAGTCCTCACTCAGAGCAAACAGTCAGTGAGTGCTCGCATGGAACACAAAGCTCGTACTGTGGTCGCCGCTCGCACATGAAGAATGAGGCCTTTCTATTCTATTCTTCAGATATTTTATGGGTTTATTCTACCAGAGGCAGAAATACTGGAAGAGTGGAGTGAGTGAGTGAGTGTGTGTGTGTGTGTGTGTGTGTGTGTGTGTTTGGATGTACTGTACATATTCCATTTAAAGCAGCAAAATCCTCCTTTCTCTCTGGTTGCCGTGCATTAATAAGCTTTGGCAGTGCAGTCCGTGTGAATCCCGCACCGGGGCTGACTTAGGCTGGGCGGAATTCAGCTTAGTGTGTCTGGGCTCGCACGCTCACCTTCACACACAGCCTCTGCCTCCACACACACACACACACACACACACACACACACACACACACACACACACAAACACACAAACACGTCTGGGAGCCAGGGTACAGTATGTGTGTGACAGAGTGCAAGTGTACTTTTTGTGTGCAAGTCCGTAAGTAGTGTGTGTCAGTATATAAGTACTGATAAGAAAATAAGTGTGAGTATAATACATCTGGGAATTGGCAGCTCCATCAATGCAGTGTGTGTGTGTGTGTGTGTGTGTGTATGTGTGCGTGCCTTTTCCTGTGTAATGTGTTTAGGTCTGGGCAATGTCAGGACTGGGAGTGAATGTGTGCTTGAGCCTGTAACTACCCATGAGTGTGTATAGAGCGCGCGCGTGTGTGAGAGAAAGTGAGTGAGAGAGAGTGAGAGTGAGAGTGAGAGAGAGAGAGTGAGTGTCAAGATAGAAAATATATTTGTGTGAAAGCAAAACAGAGAGAGTGTGTGCAATAAATGTTGCTATGCCAGAACAGATGGCCTGAGAAAGTGTGTGTGAGAGAGCGAGCTTGCATGCGTTTCTTCATGTCTCCGTGGCTGTGCATGAAATGCATCCGAGCCTGTATAATGCCAGTCCTGCTGACTGCCCTGTACTTGAACTCAAGCAAGTCTGCCTACAGGGTCTGTTTAACTCCCTCAGCCTCAGCAGGAGGGCACAAACTGGGCTTGTTTGGCTTGAACTAATTCACCTCGTCCGACTATGACTGACCTTCTTCAGCCCACGAGACAAGGTAACAATGGAACCACCATGAAGCCAGTTTTATGCCACGATGGCATCCATTTGGAAGAGCCTGGTGGATGCCTGGGTGTGTGTGTTTTCAGTGGCCGTACTTTTGTACATTTCTTTGATGTTATTGTCTGTGTTTTTGCCACGGTAAAATGAGGAGCTTTCTACATAACATACATAGCTACAGTTATAAATAGAGGTGTATATGAGGACACATGCCACACTTGTTTCTTTTTGTGTTTTTGGTACTCCATTTCTTATGTGTCTGAGAGGAAAAGACAAACAACATTTTCTCACTGGCCGTAATGACAAGCTCTGTGTGTGTGTGTGTGTGTGTGTGTGTGTGTGTGTCACCTTTCTCTGCGTCACGTGAGGAGCGGCTATAGGAGGAGGTGATGCCAGAGAGGCTGTTGGGGCGGTTGAGGGAGCTGGAGGAGTAGAGCGAGCCACTAGAGGAGGTGGTGGTGGTGGTGGTGGAGGAGGAGGGTGTCGCTGAAGAGGAGGAGCCAGGCCGGTAGCGCTGATAGGTCTGAGGGAGAGATGGATGGAAAGAAGGAGAGGGAGAAAAAGAAGAGAGAGAGAAAATGAGTGTAGATAAAGGTTAGCCTCTCAGCACTACAAGATGGGATCTTGGGCAAAACTGAACATGGTTCTAACATGTCTTTAAATGCACTGATTGGTCAAAACCCTATTGGAACCGTGTTGAACACATCATGTGCAAATGAACAATGGGCCCAATAGGTCTACATACACATGCAAATACAACCCCCCAGTACAGTGCGCACACATGCGCACACACGCACGGCAGACGTGCACACACATACCTCGTCGAAGCTGCGGTAGCGTGACCTGTAGTCATCGTCTTTAGCCTCCGTCTCCTTCTTCTCCTTGTCCTGCTTCTCCTTCTCGTCCTTCTCGTCCTCGCGGCGCGTGCTGGGGCGGCTGCGCCCAATCGTCTTCTCCGCTTCCTGCAGGTCGGTCAGCGTCACACCCTGTAGGCCACACAAATGGTCAACGGTGAATGAGAGGGGTATGGGGTTTAGTGTCTTCCTCAAGATCCTCAAAAGGGTCAAGAGAGGTTGGGCTCAAATCAGCAGGAGACAACTGGTTTACCTCCCACTGCCATTGTTCAAAGACAGGTTCAAACATAATTAAAAGTCAAATAATCAAGTGCAAATAAGATCTTTAGCTCCAAATATGTCAGCTAAATTGGACTTTTTAATAGACAACTAGTCTAAAGTATAAAATAAGCCATCAAAACATTCTGCTGTTTAAAACATCTGTTTGAAAGGGGGGAAATTGCTAATTAAAAACAGCTTGTAAACAGACGTTCTCATATAAAAACTCTAACTGTATTTAGCAAATAGCCCCAAAAGCACATTTTTAATTCTTAACAAGCACAGTGGAGTGCTACTGACAAACTGAAATTACATAATGTTAAATTCACAACATACAGCATTTCCAAAATGGAGGCCATAATTGAAGAATATCAGGAATTAATCCCAATGCTTATATTTGTACAGCAAATAGAGGAGGATAGAACAACTAAATTAGGTGCAGTTGGGTTCCCACCGACTGCTATTTTGAACATGGGGAGCAGACTTGCCTGGGTGGATCTTCTGGACTGTCTGGCCTGTCTGGAACGGGCCTTCCTCTGGGACTCCGACTCTTCATCCCGGACAGGAGTGAGGTATGATCTGTACACACACACACACACACACACACACACACACACACACACACACACACACACAGGAGTGAGGTATGATCTGTATACACACACACACTCTTCATCCCAGACAGGAGTGAGGTATGATCTGTATACACACACACGCATTTACGCAATGGCAATGGAAAGACGATCCCCTGTGACTCTGAGGCTATGGAAGTAAGCATGCCTGGGACTAAGGAGGTTAATCAGACTTGTCTTTCCACTGTTTGTCAGCGGTGATGAAGTGGGCATAATATTGACACAGCATTTACATGGGAGTTCAGCTAAAGCACTATTTTCAAACGCGCTTCAGAGAGATAAGGGCTGCACAAGGAAAAACAGGCCCGGTAGCCATGGAGAATTTAAAGCAATTAAACATGGGGTCATTCACAGGTCAAGAGCCGGTGAGGGGGGGAGAGGGGAGGGTAAAATCAGCCTCTGGCTCTTGAGCCAGTAACCGTGAGCATATTTAGTGTTTTACTTTCACACTGAAGAAAAAAAATTATGGGATGTAATGTAGACTCATAGAGGGATTGGGGACAGCAGCTCCTAAAACAGACTTTTTTTCCTTCCCCCTCTTCTTTAAAAGAGTCGTCTTCTCTCCTCGACCAAAAATATGAACTCATTCATGACGGCCGGACTGGTTTGGCGTCGGCTCACACAACCAACCACCCACCCACCCACCCCTCCACCCCCCGGCCTTGAGAAAATGCGCTTATTCCGTGGAGAACGACCTTATAAGGAAAAGTTCTGCGAGGCAGAGAAAATCTGGCCCCAGCAGGTGGTTCTTCTCCTCCGGGCCACAAGAGGCTCGGGGCGGAGGCGGGGGATTGTGAGCCTGCAAGAGGAACCGGCTCGGCTGGCTCCGGTCAGACAGGCAGCCAGAGACGCAGGCAGAGGGAGCAAACAGCTCACCACAGGATGTTAGGGTGCTGCTGCATCATGGGATACTCTACAACTTCACCTATGACTAACACGTGCTGGCTTGTGCAAATGTGTGAAAGTCAGTCTGGTTCTGAATTTCGGAATAAAGAATGGCTTGGTCAATTATGATCAGATTCACTGATAGTCTGAACAAGTACTTCAGTCACTGAGTTACATACATCAATAACAAAAATGTCAGTTAGGTAAAGGCATTTAGCTGTGCAAAAATGCAAAGAAATGTGCAATTCTGCAAAAAAAATGCTCTGCTCTTTTGAAAAATAAAGTAAAAGTTATGCTCTGTGCATGTCTGCCGGTGTGAGGGGTTAGTTTAGGCATGTGTATACACAAACATAAACAAGGTTGTGCATCTGTGAGTGTATAAATATGTATGCACAGAGTGTGTGTATGTTTCAGTGTGTGTCTAAATATGTACGCATGCATGCATAAATGGGCACAAGAGCGTCTCTGTGTGTGTGTCTGTGTGTGTCTCTGTGTGTGTCCGTGTCTGACCTGCGTCGCTCTCGGCTCTCTGAGCCTGGCACAGTGACAGTAGTGGAGGTGGAGGTGGAGGTGGTGGTGGTGGTGGTAGTAGCAGTGTTGATGGTGGGGATGACCGCGGCCGACTCCCTCTCTCTCTCTCTCTCCTTCTCCTTCTCCTCCTCCGCCCAGTACCTGCAACATTTGGACAGCGACTCCATGTTTTGTGTGTCCAAGTCTGCGGCAAATTGGGTGTGTTGTGTGTGTTTTTTTTTTTTTTCCTTTTTCAGTACACATCTAGACTGGTGACACACCAACAAATGAACAACATTTTTACTTTTTGTATGAACTTGATCTCTCCTCTTGTGATCCTACTCATTCACAGCTGTATAATATCTTACAACTGATCACAATGGAGAGCAGCAGCCGTATGTTCCAAAGAAGTCTACTTCTGTTCAAGAGCCAAGTGCTTGCTTCATGTTAAGGTACTGGTCTGTGGCACTGTGCCCAATGAGAAGGGCCTTATGGTGGTACAAAGGGTGATTTTTATTCTTTTTTATTCAAACTGAGCCTTACAGGATGCTGCGTAGGGGGGCGAGGGGGGCTTATTGCATTCCACATACATGATTTGGTAAAACTGCACCGGTCAATCAATTTCTTTATTTGAATAACCGTAAAACAAAGCATCAGGTTAAACAGGGGAGAATGCATCACTGATGAAACAAGACAGTTTTTTTGTGTTTCTCTCTGCACAGAATGACAAAAAGAGCTCAATTTTCATGGAGCCCAGAGCAAAACTGCAGAATTGCCCAAGGAAGAAGCCAAAAGAAGAGGCCTATCTGACTCGTGGGATGATTATACCAAATCATTGCACAACCTGTGCTCCCCAAGCACCTCTCTAAGTTCAAAGTGGTTCGTTCTGACCCTGCGCTACCGTTTTCTCGCAACACAAGAAGTGTCATGGCCACCACTCTCCTCGCTGAAGCGTACCTGCTGGAGATGCTGGTGGCAGAGGGGCGGGTGGAGGTGGAGGAACCGGAGCTCAGGCTGGACAGCAGGCTGCGGTGGCCCGAGGGGGAGGTGACGCTGGAGGTGCCGCTCAGGGTGGAGGAGGAGGTGGTGGTGGCAGAGGAGGTGGTGGAGGAGTCTTCGTTCCTCCGCCCAAACGAACCGCTACGCACAGAACACATACAGAGGGGGAGTAAGAGAAGCAGGATGATGGAGAGGACATGAAGGAGTGAAAAAGAGTAAAGGAAGAAAAAGAAGAGGAAAACCTCCCATGAGTGATGAGCAGAGAGAGAAAAGAAGAGAGAGGGAGAGAGAAAGAAAGAAAAAGAAAGAGAGAGAGAGACCCTCCCACGGGAAAGCAGCAAGATCATCCTTGTCAGGTACGTCTTCCAACTAATTCCAACTACGACTATGAATGAAATGCTCCATCATCACAAACTAATAAACTCCCACATTAAAACATCTCCAAATCAGTATTTGAACACCCTCCCACCCGAGAGAGAGAGAGAGAGAGAGAGAGAGGGGAGAGAGAGAGAGAGAAGATGGCATAAGGTGTGTTAGTTGGCAGTAATGACTGACTGGTGGAAGTGTTTCTGTTCAGAGTCACTTAACTTGAGAATCAAGTCAAGATAGGGGAAAGGTTAGTGGGGGGGGCGTACAGGGGAGAAGTATTGAAAAGCGTGGGGGGGGGGGGGGGTTTCTTGAGTTCAGTGGTACCTTCGGTGAATGCTGTAAGACTGGTAGTAGGACGAGGCCTGCCAGGGTTTAGTGTTACAGGTGTTAGGGTCCAGACTGGAGGCTGAGGGGGACTTGACCGGCACGTCCCGCGTGCTGCAGCTCCGGCCCAGCGCTAGTGTGTGGGACGTGCTGGCGTGCAGGAAGCAGGAGGGTGGGGTGGGGGGAGGGGAGAGAGGATGAGGGGTGGGGAGTTGGGGGACGGGCAAGAGACGCGCGTTAGCTGGAGAGCACAAACACACACTTGCGCACACACACACACACACGCACGCGCACACACACACACGCACGCGCACACACACACACACACACGCACGCGCACACTCAAGCGCACACACACATATATATGTGCACATATATATATGAAAGGGAAAATAATAACACACACATACATAAAAGCACATTATGCAAACATTACTCACAATCATTCACATCCACATACTAGCAAAAAATGTGATTTGAAACAAATAAACATCCTTTGCACGCACATTCAAAAAACATCAGAGACTATAGTGGCACAAACACAGTCACACATTAGCAAATAAAAATTACAGAAAAAAAACAACAACAACTACTTAAGCTTTGCCGCAGTTGTGCTTGCTGAAGTGTCCTCCATCTTTTAGCTATGTAGTTAGTTGATGTTAGAGGATGACACTTAGACAATTAACTCTACCGTTGAGGACCACCATGCAGGACAACTGCGGATGCTAGCGGGGCTCTGCGGTGTGTGGCAGGAGGGTGGGTAAAGCATTGGGCTCACCTAACTAGCTAGCTGCTGAATAAAGCACATGCATGCATATTTACAGTACTGCATTAGCAATAAACACATAGAAAACATGGATACATATATATCTACACACATTTACAACACTGTATGAGTGAAGATTGAGGGAGGTGCCACGATGGTCTATTGCACTGACTCCAGCACAGGAGCTTGTTAGTGTTACTGTTACTATCACTAGCCCTGAGTTAGGCTGCAAGAGCGAGGATGGTTACAGAGACTGAGCCATCGAGGACTCAAAGCTCTGAGGCTGCTTCTGAGGCAATGAGGAGCTAAATGGAGAGGCTGAAAGCGAGGAGTAGAGGCAGAGGGAACGGCTATTAGCGTTCTCTTAAATGGAATGTCCAGGCAAGACCAGGCATTGGCATGTGCCTTCAGAAATATAACTGCTTTGACTTCAGATAACTTGAGATAACTATTGCATTCTGAAAGGGGAGAGGTTATGGCAAACAGAGCCCCAACGGAAGGCTGAAACCGGGACAAAAAAGGTTAGGATTCTCCCCACCGGACGGTCGTCGAGGGCTAACCTGCGCTGATAGCTGGAGGTTCTGTTCTGGGAAGCAGTTCCTTCACTGTTCTTCAGGTCATCATCCCAGCGTCTCCTGGTGTAGGAGCCGCTGCGTACCAAACTAGCAGCAGAATCCCTGGAGAACCAGAACCTCACAATAGAACCCAGGTGCTCCACACATTTTCCAAACAAATAAGGATTGTACAAGTACCTGGCAGGTTAAAACTCAAATTCTGTAGTCTTAACATGCTACCTATTGATCTGATTCAGATAAGTGACTGTACAATATGTGTGAAGAGACACTAGCATTACTAACTAATTTCAGGCATATTTGTTACGTAGTTACGTTGCGTTTCTCATACAGTATCCGTGGACATTTTCTACTACCAAGTTTCTCCTTTTTACATCTTATAAACATACAAGCTAATAATCTATATATCTCTGATGTCATAGAATGCAATATAGTTTTTTACTTGTACTACATTTGTTACAACTCCATCCTCTCTTATCTGAAATTGATGCAATTTTAAGCCCTGTAGTTCTGTATTGAACTATTTTATCATGTTGGAACAAAGTTGAATTTGAGCCCATTTTAAAATGATGCATCAATAGCTCATGTTGAAGGCTAACTGCTAACTCTGTGTGTGTTTCAGTGACACGGACACATGACACTGGGAGACACAAAACACACATATATAAATAAATACACACACGTAGCATGCAGAGTGCTCCGGATTGTATGTGTGTGCGTGCACACGTTTCCAACACTGCAGAGAGCAGCAGAAGGTGCTCTTGTGGTAAGGTCTGGACAGGGCAGGACAGGGCAGGGAAGGGCAGTGACTATCCTGTCCGTCATTTTTGTTCTGTTCTCTTTCACCTGTTCTCCTTCTCGTCGATGTCAGACGTGCTGGCCAGTCTCCTGGGAATGGTGGGAGCCACATAGGCCAGCCGGGTTTTCTCCTTCTCCTTCTCCTGTTGGAAGTGAAGCTTACATCTTACACCCAGAGCACATCCTCACTTCATCCTCATGTTAGCATTAGCATTCGTGCTCATTCATTATCCAGGAACGGCTTCATCAATTACTGATGTTAAGGTTTGTACATTTTCACTAAAGCCTAAGTATTGAATATACACAGCTACAAATGCATCAGTTTCACAATAATAGTTATCTGACCTTCCTATGACCCTCACACAATGACCTTTTGACCTTTCCTATTTCAAGCCCCAAACTCATTCCCTCCCATAGCTCCGACTGACTGACCTTCTCTTTGTCCTTGTTGTCCAGCGAGGAGGACAGACGGGGGCTGGAGGCGGAGCGCATCACGCCTGCCATGTCCTTCTCTTTCTGGGTCTCCTTAGTGGCGGTGATCTCGGCCAGGGCGCCGTAGCTGCCCGTCTTGCGCAGGCCCAGGCGCCACGAGGCCGGCGACTCGTCCTTGCCGTCGTCCTTGGGCGAAACTTTGCCACCGGACGAAGCGAGCTGCAGTGCAGGAGGGAGGGATGTGGAGGTGAGTGAGGGGAGGGGGGTGGGTGGATGGACAGAAAGGAGAAAGACAAACACAAATTAGATTCCACACAGAGCAACAGGGATGGTGAGAATGAGGGAGGGAGGGAGCGATTATGACAACAGGGCAGACTTCTGTGATAATTACTGGGTGTGAAGTCTGGAAGGGGTGAGGGGTGGGCCAGGGTTGGGTGGCAGAGGGTGGGGCAGTATTTGGGAGGTGAAGCAGAGGTATTCTCTCTTTCTCCCAGCGTCACAGGAGAGCCAGAGAGGGATGACTCCCTGCTGGCACGCCATCTTAGACAGCAGACAAGACAGCAGCAGTACAGGGCAGGGGCTTGGATTACAAACATGCATCTGGACCCATGGTGAACAAATATCTCAGTGACGTTTGCACAGAGCGAGAGAATACGAGTGCAAAGCCACTCTGTCCACCGTCCCAACCATTTAGACATTAGTTTTGTTAATACAGGTAAGATAATGTGGTAGTCATACATAGGTGTATATGTGACACCCCATCTCGTGTAATGTGGGCTGGTTGTCCACTTGAACATCGACAGCGGTGAAGTCACACAAACACACAGAAGCACGCAGCAGAGATCGGTGAGTGGGGAGTGGGGAGTGGGGAGTGGGGAGTGAGGGGTGGGGGGTATGGCTCAGAGTAGCATCAATAGCAAAACAGACAGCAGAAAACAGTACAGACCACCACAGACAGTGCAGACACCAAGGCGCAGTGCATCAACCAGAGACCCATGCAGAAGACACCCACTGACGGGAAAGGGGGAAGGGGAAGGGGGGAAAATAAGCGTCGTCTTGGACTTGTTGGGCTGAGACGGTTAGACTGGACATCATTGGGAAGATTAAAGGTTAAAAATGAAAAAAAGAATAATGGACATCAAAGGCACAGGAGGGGATTGTGGTCGGGATGGTAGGGGGGGGGTAACATCTCTGGAACACACCGATGCCTCACCATAGCTTTTTTGGGCACAAGAGAAATGCCAGTTTTGCGCAAGCCTTGACGCCACAATGCAGGACAGCCTGGCTCCGCCACAGGTGTGAGGGGAGTAATAAACTCAGACTTTAAGCCAACCCAAGACAAGAGCAACCGTAAGAGAAGGATGCAGAGTTGGACAGAGAGAGAGAGAGAGACAGACAGAGAGGGAGAGAAAAAGAGAAAGAAGAAAAACAGACAGAAAGACAGGACAGTTGGGGAAAAGAACGAGAGAGAGAAAGAGAAATGAGCGAAAATAAAGAAGCAGCAGCAACAGACACTTCATGGGTCAAGACAGCGAAATTAAGGGAAAGGCAAAAGACTGAAAGATCACAATACTGGCTGATGAGTAGAAAATAAAACACACACACAAAAAAAATCAAAGCTGCAAGAGAAAAAAAAAGAACTAGGAACAAACACAAAGGAGAGAGGATATATATTATGCCTCAAAACACAACACTTTTATTTTTGACAGTCTTACATCATTTTTCACCATCTTCTTCTTATGGAAGTTTAGGATCAGCCTATACAGCATGTCCACACTATCCATGACTAGATACGTTGTATGTGCTTGAGGCATAAGAAAAACTGAAAAGGGGGGAAAAAGGCAGAAATAATGATTTTCCTTGTGGGGAAAAGGTAGAGGGAAACATGGGATTTCTCTGTGGCACATGGTCGAAGAGCTACATTTGGTGCATTTGACCATTTATCACACCACTATACTGAGACTGAGATGTTGAGGGCATGATGTTATTTGTGTGTGTGAGTGAGACATGGGCCGCACAGGGTGGTTGACTTCAGCTGAGCGCTCAACAAGACGGGCCCGTCTGAAGAAAGCAGGTGCAATAGTGACTGCAAATTGAGCACCTTCCCTGTATGTAGTATCGAAGTGTCAAGTGCTAAATCCAACCTTGGGGTAATGCTGCTATGATTAATGCCAAAGTGAGCCAGATATTTCAACTGCTTTTAAAAAAATATTTAAGAGAAAAAAATATATGTACCCGTCATAAATAAATAAATAGATAAATAAATAAATAAATAGCATCTGCATCAGGTGTGCGCAATCAAACACACAAACAAATCTGAGCAAACACACACTCATACACCGACATGTGTACACTGCTGTTGTGGCCTATGGATGCACATGTTCACAATGATGCTGGTGGCCAGTGCAGCAAACACACACACACAAAAAGACGAGGGAGACGGGGAGGATTCACAGGGAAGGGTGGGGACATCACAAACGAATGCACACGTCAATGTGAGACTGACAACTCCTCCATTCAAATTCAGTTTGAGACTTGCCTCCTCTGCAGTGCTCTCCTCCACGGATGCAGAGGCCACGGTCTCCTGCAGGGGGCAGCAGACACACAGGGAAACGGGAGCTTGTGGGTGCCATTTTAAGAGCCAGGTTTTTTTCCCCCTTTTTTTCTTTTTCTTTCTTTTTTTTTTGCTGCTCAATGGGTCTGGCAAGAGCTGGGAGCCCCCAGACTGCTTAGCTTAGTGCTTCCAAGTACTACTGGGAACTTCATCCTACCATTCTCTCTTTCTCTCTCTCTCTGCCTGTCTGTCTGTCCATCCACCTTTCCTCACTCTTTGCTCTATCTTGCCATCTTTAGTAGAGAGCTTCTCACCTTCATAACCTCTCAACAGGTTGTAAGTGTGGGGAAGAAACACTCTTTACACAAGTGTTTTCCGCTTTGCATTAACTGCCTGGCCACTTGATGGTCATGTATTTAAAAAAAATAACACACACACACTGCGTGGGAACGTCTGACCAATGTCACCTGTAGGACACTTAAGTAATCACAAAACATAATTGAGGGCTTGTTGCCAATTTGTTTAACCAGAGCCACCTCATATTTTAAACTAAAGTCTTTGAGGTGAAACATATTTAGTATTCTCAAGTAACAGTTGTCAAATATAAAATCCCATTCGTCTGAGAGCCATGACTGAAACCTGCTGGAGGTGACATTTGGGTAAAAAAAAGAGGGGGCAGAGAAAGTGAATAAGAGGCCGTACCTTCTTAACAGGCGAGGTGGGGGTCACCTGGTTGGTGGGGCTGGTTGGCGAGGGAGCGGGGGCCGGTGCCGGGGTCGAGCTGTTGGTGTCTCTGGCCGGGGCAGCTGGTTTACTCTTTTCTAAAAGGGAGGAAACAAAATGTAAGTGACGCCAACTGGTTGGTCTGTCATTTTAACAGCTAATAGACCTCATGACGTTTACAGATGATATTCAATTTGTAGTATTCATTTGGACTACAATGTCAATGGTAAGATGTTATATGGTGTGTGGTGTGATTAAAACGTGCACAGAATGCATGCATATGCAAAATAACAATGAAATTTCTACCCAATAAAATACCAGACTTTAAGGTAAATGACTGATTGCTCCAGTTTGATAGTGGGTAAGTGTTTGTCACAGACCTGCTTCATTTTCAGACTCTGAATCTTCCTCCTCCTCTTCCTCGCTGGAGCAGCTCGACTCGTCCTTCTTGCCCTCCTCTTCCTCGTCCACCTTCTCTGGCTCCAGGGTCTCGATGCGGGGCGCAGTCTTCTCCGGCTCCAGCAGGAGAGTCTCTTTGCTGAGAAGCCGGCCGGCAGACAGACAGACAGACAGACAGACAGACAGACAGACAGACAGACAGACAGACAGACAGACACACACACACACACACACACACACACAAAGACAAACGGAGACAGAAAGACAATAGGGTGAACCGGCAATGACCCACAGCTCTGCTCAGACATAATAATGCAATCAGCGTCTACTAGAACCTCAGACAATGGGGCAACTTCAGGACGTCACAAGAGGAAGAAGAAACTAGAACAAAGAAGGAAAAGGCCTTTGGGATCACCAATCAGTATGTCTAACAGGTGGACACTCTTTACCTCTTCAGTGGTTTCAGTGACTGATTGTTATCCCCAGTGGTGGTCGTTTCGATCAAAGGTGACTTCTTCACAACCTTCTTGTCGCTCATAAGCTGAAACATCACAAAGAACATGTTCATTTCATTGACATGATTTTGGATGGAAGTCTTTCATATGGAGAAAAATCTTTCTCTCTTAAGTTAACCAATAGTTTTCCATAGTAACTTGAAAGGCATGCCACAGAGAGCAGAAGAAAACAAACAAACAGAAAACCATGGCAGGCGTACCAGATTCTGTTTCTTCTGCAGTTCCTCTAAATAGCCGAGGACGTCCTCATCGGCTACATCAAACGCTGTTTGACCCTGAGGGCAGAGAGGGGAACATTCTCCACATTCAAGCCTTTACCATTGCGCACAGCCAGCTGGGCCAACATACAGCCACATGGGGAGGATGGGGCCCAACTCACAAACACAGAATCAACATCAAACATCATTATCAAGTCATTTACAGAGGAAATCCTGCAGCTAACAAGAGAGGGAGTTGTGGCATATCACAGTTCTCCTTGTCGGTTGAGTGCTTTGCCAAGGTCAAAGCGATGCAAATCTACCAGTTATTCAGTCACTGTTGCACCTTAGACTAGCAAGCCCCTTAAACTGTGATGGCTCACGCCTCACAACTAGTTTCCAAAGACAAAATAAACCACCTACCACTTTATTGATGACTTCCATGTCACACAGGTGCTCGACCAGTATTCGACATGCCTCCTCTTTTCCCCAGTGGGATGCAGCGTGGAGGGGAGTCCAGCCGTCATAGTCTTTAATATTTACATCATATCCTGCCTGGATTAAAAGCCTGGGCAACACAAGAGATGCAGGGGAACAAGATGGAAAAATAAGATCCGAGATCAATGCAAAAATGCAAACAACCTGCTTTTTGTTTGGATATGGATATATTTCTCTAAACTCAACTGCAGATGACCAGGACTCGAATTTACTGATACTATGCAGTGATAAACAAGAGAAAAAAAGAAATGAATCGAGTGTGGCATCTGTATACAGACTGTATAACAACTACTCCATCCACAATGGGGTCACATGGTGTATGCAACACAATTCAACACAATTTTGATCACCACATGAATTTCAATATTGCATATTATGTACAGTACACATGCTGTCTTAAGTGCAAACAGACAGACGCAACAGGACATTATGTCCACCTTTTCCACCCGCCACTCACTATGTTTGCTATAAGAATCACCACTGACACAAGAGGTGAGCCAGCACGTTCTTTTAAGAGGTGGAAAAAAACGTGCTGTTGGGGGTTGGGTTTATTAGCTTGCTTTCGGGCCTGCGAGTGAACTCACTTTAAAACCTCCGTGTATCCCTTGGCAGCGGCGACATGCATCGCGGTGCCTCCCGACTTGGCGTGCCGCGCGTCGTTGATCTGCCCGCTGTTGAGCCACTGCCGCGCATCCCGCAGCATGATCCTTTCCTCCTCTTTCCTGGCCGCCTCGATGTCCACTCCTGGAAAAAGAAAAGCAGGGGAAAAAAGGGTGGAGGGGTGGGGAGAGACACAGTCAGTCAGATCCTGAGCTTTAAACATCTTCTTTACAATCCCACAAAGTGGGGCGCTTCAACAAAGGCCAGGAAACGTGCATGATATTTTTACTGAACCTCGGGGAACTGTGAAGTGTTGCGGAGAAAACTGGAAAAAATGAATCAGGGTAAGCCATTGGCCCGCTCTGCTTGAATGTAGGTCTACACTGTCTGTCTGTTTTTCAGACCTTGCTCCTGCAGATGTTCTCCACCTCAGTGTGTGCGGTTTGGGAATTCGTGCCAGGGAGCGAGGGGGTTCCCAATCCTGTACACTTTCATTTGCAAACTATCACAAAAGGATGAGGATACAACTAAAAAAAGCCTTACGGTGCAGAAAGCAAACCTGGCAGGGCATTCTGCTGCTGTCTCATTCTGTATATGGCTTTAAGATTGGAGTCAGCAGTCTAAGGCATTTGGCTCGCTTAGATTAAAATGTATTACGGGAGCAAACAAATGCCAACCATTGAGTAATCAAAGGTTAAGAAAACAGCCACAACTCCCTCAACTCTGCTACTTGCTAGTACAAGAGGGAGGTCAGTGAAGATAATCCATCACAGCAAGAAAAAAAAAATCCCCTCTGTTCTTCAAAATTAGTCTCCTTCACTCCTCTTTCCAAAGGCAGTCCCCTCAGAGCAATATCTGGGAGAATGTTTGGCATGTACTAGGACACCACTCGTTACACGCTAGAGGGAGGTGTTGAGAGTCTGACCTCATTTCCAAATGGCTGCCTGTCCTGGCATTCCAAAAAACTGCATGCATTTTGAAATTTTTCAACATGCTTTTTTTTTTCTTCCAACGTGGAAAAAAAGGAGACTTTCTTTAAGTCGACAGGTAATTCGGGTAACTAGGTCAATGGGCCTATGCTATATATGGTTGCAGAGCGTTGAGGCATGCGTCGTCTTGTCCATCCCCAAGTCTGCGCAGAGGGCTTAAAATGCAGGTCGTCAGGCTTCTGCCTGGAATTGACCGTGCAATACTACGTAAACAGACCAAAGCTCTCTGGGGCTGGGGCCAACATTTCAGCTGCAGGTACAGTATTAAAAATGGCTCCCATTCGAGACTACTGAAATGCAGACAGAGACCGGTTTTGGAAATGACACATTAGGATCCGTGCCCAGATGAAACCAAAAATGTTAAAGTAGATTTTAAAACAGTTTACAAAAGCCTTCAGCCTTCATTACAATACTTCCCTCCAAAAAACAAAGAGGAAACAAGATTTTAGTACTGAAGACAACTGTAACACTACAGCAGTTTTGTTTTTTGAACAAAACACAACCAGATCTAAAGAAATACAGACAACACAGACATACAAACACTCATCAGTAACAACAATCCCAAAACGTGACATGTCCGGGTTCTTTTCTGAGAAACAATACCATTGTTGTAATGAAAGCTTTTCTGGTTGACTGGCAGGTTGGTTAGGGAGTGGTTAACTTGTGTGAAGTTGTGGGGGCATTTGCCAAAGGCAAGGAGCTGAGGGAATGATAGGGACGCAATTCTGTCAGCTAAAACATTCCGACACAAATTCACTGACAAGAGTAAAGCTTGTGTGCAGTACAGACTTCAATCATGGGAAGAAATTCAAATGGGAGGAAGAAAGGGGGATTGGGGGGGGGGGTTGGAGGTGCAGCAAACTGTCTGGCAAGTAGCTTCAAAGCAAGAAGCCTAACTATGTTAGAACTAGTACATTTAAATCCCAGCTACCAGCCCTGTTAATATAATACAAACAGGTTGAATTTGTGAATAAATCACCAGAAGCAGTAAGGGAATGGTTTATGTCCATCTTTTCACATGTCTGGGCCAAATGACCCCCTTAAACAGATTGTTGAGGCTGAACTGTAAAGGCGAGCACTGAACTGCATCGATCCCGGACGAGCCCCCAAACAGGGTCAGAGTTCAAGCCGCATGGCACAGCACCGACAGCACTCACAGAGGCCATGCCCTTCTGCTCCTACCCATGTGACGCTGTTACAGTGGTTCAGTACTGTACTGCCGTAATGGTTTTCAATTAGTCCCTTTATACCACTGTGAAGCCTAGTCTGCACACAGCTCTGTGGGACTGCATACTGTTATATAAAAACATTAAGAGAAGCAGTGTTGGAGAGGCCATTAGGCCAAACAAAGCAGCAGTCATACCATGAGGTCACTGATCGTCCCAGCAACTACTTTACCCTCCATTGCACAGAGGGATGGGGGTGATGAGGGCCAGACACTGATCTCAGTTAGCAAGTCATGCCTCGTGTTGTTAAGGTTATTAGTACCCCTCTGTAACAACTGTACATCATAATGGCTTTTTTTTTCTCAGCTGACTTACAAAGGGACCCCATTACTGCAAAAGTAACAAGAAAAGCAAAGGTGGAACAAAAGTCCTCAGCCAGAGCACAGGGGAACATGCTGCTTCTATAAAAAGCAGGAAGACTAATTGACCTCTGCAAGACCACAAAATAGCAGCCTCTCGGATAATCTGGCCCACATTCAAAGCTGCTTTTTTAACAAGGGAGCCTTGCACCCTGGGCCAGTGCATAAAGGCAGGCCTGTGAAAATAAACAGACAAAAGCCAGCGAACCAAAAAGCTGACTGATAATCACGGCCTTTTCTCACCACAAGCCTCTGTTTGGCCTTGCAAGCCAAAAAAACATGGGTGTCTTTGGACACATCCAATCTACATTTAAACTAACAGGAAGGAAATTTAACAAACAAGCACTCCCAAACAAGAACTTCCAATAAAAAAGCAGAAGTTTTTTTGTTTTTTACCGCGTGGGAAAAAGGGATCTTCTCATCACCACCTTTAACAAGTGAATCACATGGTCAAGAACAGGGGTGAGAAATGGGAACTATTGTCTGGAGCATTGGGATTGTCAAGGTTTTTGCTGTTCAATACAAACCCTGATTAACCCTCTGGAGTAGGCAGGGTTCGAGTGGGTATTTGTTCTGGGGTGGGGGTCATGGGGGAACTGTGGCCCATCCGATGGATGAATTTAACCCCATGACTGGAGGTCTCTCTGTTTCTCTATCCCACTCACACAGAACGAAGCACAAGACAAGAGAACCAAATCACATTACAAGCGGAGAAGCCATTACACAACAGCGTTATGCAACTACACCTCTGAGTGTGGAGAATGGGGCTCTCTCTCATGTTGTGATAGGACCAGCAGCGACAGCACTGCAATCCAGCTCTATATGGGCCTGTCTGTGCAATACTCGCACAGCTTGGCTGGACACAGAGTCCAACCCATCAGTTCATGCTTTAGCCTAAAATAGACTTGAGTCAAACAAACAAGAGTGTTTGTGTTGACCTGTTTAAAAAGCAATCCCATCAGGAAAAGTTGGGGTTTAAATTAGATTAATTACTTAGATACATTTTTTTATTTGAAATTTAAACAAAAAAATTAGGAGAAAGAAAGAAAAAAAAACAAAAACAAAAAAAAAAAACACTTAGCATTTCCACAAATGCCTCCTGCAGTACACAGTATGTGACAAAAGCGGAGCGTGTCTTTCAGCACAGGATACCGGATGGTTGCTGGCTGTATGCAGTCAGCCCAGCTCAAAGCCACACTGTGTCCGTCAATCACCACAAATAAAACCTGACAGCTGCCATTGGCTGGGATGTGGCAGATTCCCTTTGAGTGTGAGTTAAGCTGTGGCCGTTACAAAATATACTTTCAAGGATGGCTACATGCTAACAAACTGCTCAGCAGGCTGGGAGTATTTTCGTAGCATCCCAGCTGCCTGTTAAAGCCTTCTAGACGGATGGAGTGTTGAAGGATCTGCCTTGACCATGGCAGACCAAACAAACCTTGCCCCAGATCCCCAAGTTCTTGCCCTTGACTCCCTCCGACATGTATAAGGGTCAGGTTCAGGTTTCGGGCACAGGGAGCAACGGCTTGCTCCCGTGTTACGCTCTCTTACGAGGCTCTATCTGCACAAACAAGCTGTGACAGACATAGCCCCTTTCCCTCCCAATTTCTCAAAGGAAACCTGAGACAGCGGCTTGAGGGAGGTGAGAGAGAGAGAGGGAGGGGGTATTTTCATGTAGGGAATTGCAACTTCCAATGCTGCCTACTCACATACACAAACCCATGCAAATGGACAATATTTTAATGCATGTTGTGTTACGCAACATTTTCCTTCGATGGCTCCAGAAGACTCAGAGGAGAGGAGGTGTCTCTCGGAACACTTTCGCACAATGTCAAGTGGTCCAGGCATCAGACCTGGGAGGGGAAAAAAAGACCTACTCCCACATATGTGAGGTAAAGTGCGTAAAGCCCTGGGCAAATCAGGAGGCACGGCCCCCTACCACGCCACAATGACTACGGTTATCACCTCCCACTACTTAGTCTGTGAGAGGACTGGAGTCCTGCAGTGCCTGGGGGTCATCGCCGCATGTCTGAACAAAGCCTCTCAACTGACGGCACGGCTTCATTTCATCAACTCAAGAATGGCCGTAGTCAAAAATAGAAAAGGCCTTCCATCCAGTTTAGGATCATCTCAAAAGGCCCAAGTGAAGTGGGATCACATTCCCCCCTCCTCCCATTATGTAACTCTGCCCAAGTAAGCAACCACACAAGAGCGAGTGTTGGGGGCTGAAGAGTGGTAGTCATGGCACGGTTATGTTCACTTGATTTCTTAAATCCTGTATGACGGCACACGGTTGACATACCTGGACATGATGTACACTGCATGGTATAACAGCAGGGATTCCAGGATTGGAAGATAAGAGGGGGAAAGAAAACGCCCGAGAAACTGTGTGTGTGTGTGTGTGAATGTGAAAGAGAGAAAGAAGGGGGGGGGGGGCTGCTGCTGGTGTTTGTGAATGTTTGCGTACTGGAAGGCTGCCAAGGCCTCACTGTCTGATATGACTGCAGGGTGCAGTGGACTGGCTGCACACACTATGATCCAGTGCAAATAGGACCCACCCCTGTCGTTTCCTGACATGGGTATCAATTACCAAAGCCTGAACAAACGTGTTACACACAGTTGATAAGTCACACACATGAGGACAGCAGACCAGTCTACGCTTGAGGAATCACCAACATCCCGGGGGGGGGGGGGGTTATTCACCCTCGCCTATCTGAGATATCTGTGCATCTGTCAAGGGGAAGGTCTACTGCCTTCACAAGGGGAAGTTGGGTAACTGTGGGCCGCACCTTGTCGGTTGATCTCGTTCTGCAGAAGCTCCTCCATGGCCTCCTCTTCAGCGATGTCCAATGGCGTCTCCCCTTCACTATTGACGACGCCCACACTTGCACCCTGACTGATTAAATACCTGAAGAGACAGAAGCACAAGGTTAGCAAAAGTATGTTGTTAGCTCTACTACGCACACTATTCATAAATGCTTGAAATGGATCCAGTAGGTTCCTGAAAAGCAGAACAAAGAGCAGGCAAAAAGATACAGTGAACACAAGGACAATTTAAGTTTGTTTGTCTATTTTGTAAAGATTTCAACATAATGTTGCAGAAAGTGGAGATAGACAAAAATACAACAAAAAAGGGCAAACCCTGGGTACTTACTCAGAATATAAACATAAATGTGTGGAATTTCTGAAAACAATTGCTTGACAGAACAATATATGAGCTACTGAAGGAAAATTATGGACTTAGTCTCTGATGATCAATAAAATGTATACCATAACACTGTTGGTGTGTGTTTAGCTTCGAATTACCGGTTAGCAACTTGAGAGTAGTGTTGCCTTCTGGAGAAACCTAAGGGCGACTCTTTGACCTGGAAAAAAGGTCCTGAAGAAGGTCCTGACATGTAACTCCACTGACCCCTACTGAGGCCTCCAGAAGGTCCCAAAATCTTCATTACCATACAGATGCAATTAGCAACTTGACTAGGCATGCCTTCAATGCTCAACTGCTCATATATTGCCCAATCCTGTGCTGCACAGACAAACATTTTGGCCTTTTAAGCAAAGAGTTATTGGAAAGGCCTCTGTGCAGGCCAGCTCTCTGACATTATTTCTCTGAACACACACACACACACACACACACACACACACACACACACACACACACACACACACACACACACACACACACACACACACACACACACACACACACACACACACACACACACACACACACACACACACACACACACACTCTCTTAGGCTGCTAACAATTAGACTTGTTGCTGATGTGGGGAGTGAACAGCCCCTTTTCATTTCAGAGATGTACCGCTTCTGAAACCAGAGATTTCTGAAAGGCCCTCCTCAAAAAAAAAAAATGGGGTCCGCAAACCAAAGGTACACATTTTATCACATTAGCATTCAGCAAAGCCTATTTTGGGTTTCTTTTACAAGCCCCACGGGCTTTTTGGTTAGCGGTCCACCCTTATTGGGGAAGGTCTGTGGTACTGGGTATTTGGACTTTTGAAGGATTCTGGTCGCTGCCTTCGAGCATGGCGTTTTCCTAGCTAACAGGGACGGGAGGAGTTAACCCACATGTGTTCCGCTGCCATGCTTCTTGAGGATGTCCGCTGATCCTCCGCGCTACAGCCTTGAGAGCATGACACTAGCCTATGCTCTGAGAGTGGATAAGCCGAATCTTTACACACCTCCACGTTGTCCCATTGTACTGAACCAGAACAAGAAAGCCCTTGTCTTGCTGAACAATAGGGTGGGGTTACTGGCCCTGGTAATAAGTGTTAATGACACAATAGGAGACAGGTGCAGAGTGCCACTCACTGATAATAATTAATCTCAGGCCAGCCAGCTTGGAGACAGGAATTTAAACTGTGATGTGTTCATTTAGCCAGGCGTAAGTCGCAGTCAATTTCAAGAAACCAGAAGTGTCGATTAATGATTTGTGGAGTCACAGTATTGGGACGGTAAGCTTACCAAAGTGTAATTATAAGAAAAATCTATGTTCTTCTGAAACATAATGCGCTGACATTTTAAGGTCTCAGCACTCCCCCACCAGTAACTGGAACAATGAGTGGCAACGAAACACAGAAAAGGGTCACTGGAGCTTTGAATGTCCACTGATACAAATCTCAGGCGTCTTATGTTCTCCAGAAAGTTTCCCTCTTCTGACTCTGAAGAATAACGGAGAAGGCAACTCGATATCAAAACTCCAGTTTCGTCCAAAATAAAAATATACCTGACGTGTATCTGTCTCAACAAGAGAGAGCCCAGCTTTGACGTCACTACATGGTGTTACAGATATAGCGACCACACAGAGACACCGTCCTTCTCAAAAGAATCCATCTCAATTTAAGTCTCTCCCTGGGACTGAAGGGTCCCAGAAGTGGGGTGGACTATATGAAGTATACTGGGAAGGACGTGGCTGTGTGAATCGTTGAATCCAAGAGCATGTTAGTTTTTAGACCTGTCAGTCCTTTCTTTGGGAAGGCCATTAGCAAAGTAAAGGTCTAAGAGGAACAATCACTACATAAGTAGCATATAAGTCTGTTAGCTTCATGACATCTTTTCTTAAGGGGTTTTATATCTGCTCATTTCTCAGAGCTACCGGTCCTCAAGACTAATGAACTTCATGAAAGATAATTTACTTTCACTCAGATAATTCAGGCTACAGTACAGTTTCAGATCCTTTTAATCTAAAATTAGAATTGAATTAGAAATTAAACTTCTATTCTATGTCAAGCTATGTGGTAATGACTCCACTACACCAATGTCTTGTTTAAGAAACTACCCCCAACAAAACTACCTCAAAATACATACGATTTGCAGGCATGACCAGAGACAAAATACATTATTGTCACATTTTAATATACAACCCAAAACTGCTGACTGTTACCGTCAGCGAACAACTACTGAATAGTGCTGGTGACCCCATTAAGAGACATGCCAGAGGAACACCAACACTATTACATGCATGACAAACACCATAACCTCTCGAGGCAGTCAATTTGCCTGAAAACAAAAGACCTAAAAACAGACTATCGATCCAATACCTCTCTGTGTCCACCTTTTATATCGGATATTGATGTGTAGCTCAGGGGGTGGATGACAGGGCACAGGGAGAGAAAAGCCAGAAAGCATAAACTAAGGACCATCCATCATTGGAGAGGCGGTGTGCAGACAGGGGTCACTAATAGAGCTGGACTGGAGCCCAAGGCCTGCACTTAAGCATTCAGCTGAGCCAGAGGACAGGACGCTGGGGGAAACACTGCAGTAGTCTGAGACTTTTGCAATGAATTTATACAAGCTAACTAAGGCAAGGTTAGCACTGGACCCAACTTAGGTGGAAGATCTCTTGTGTAAGGGATTTAATATTTTTATTTAACATTTACTTATTTATTTATTTCACCAGAAAACAGTGAGCAACAGTTAACAAGGACGTCTTTTCCATGCATGCATGACCAATGACCAAATTAACCCATTAGCCCCAAAATAAAGGCTCTGTGAGGAGGTGCGTGCACTTACTCAGCTATGTCCAAGTAGCCACAAGAGGCCGCAGCGTGAAGAGGGATCCAGCCCTCATTATCAGGTTGGTTGATGCTCGCTCCGTGCTCCACCAGGAACATCACCATGTCCACATTATCATCTATGCAGGCCTGGAAAAAGAGACGGAGCAGGTGAGAGAGAGCGAGAGAGACGTGTTAAATGACAGCAGGAGACTAAAGAACTGAAGCTTTTTTTTTTTTTTTTGAGCAAACCCATTTGACCCTACCAATATGGACGGCATGCAGATTTAGTGTATGAGCAGGACGAACTGCCAGCTCTTTGAAGGATGCTTGCCTTCTGTTGGCTCAGACAGGCTTTCCAGAACGCAATGGAATGCTGGCAGCAATAGCACTTCCAAGACGCAGTGACATAGTAAGGCTGCTTGGAATACCACACAGCAGAAAGGATAATTTAGTGAACTGCATGAGATTTCTTTTCTTCCAATTTTGTAAAATGGGCTCAGGGCAATTTCTTGCCCCAAGACAGCCAATCTTATCAGTCTTTGGTTTAATTTTCAGTCCTTCACAAATTTTTGGTCCTTTATCAGAGGATCGAATTGTGTTTTCGGCAAGCGCTACTCATGATCAGTGCTGGCATAGAGCCCCCCCCCCCCCTTCCATGTCAAGTCAGGCAATCAGAGACTATGAGCCAAAGGCAAACCACACAGACCGTTGCAACAAACGGGCCTCCGCAACGAATCACAATACTCTGACACTCTTGAAAACATTAGCTCATCAACTTTCAAAACCTCAAAAGAGGAGTAGAAGGCTGTAATTACAGCATGCCACAACTTGACTAACACCAATAGGAGGAGAGCAGAGAGCTGCAGCTGCAACTGTGCAAGGTGCTAGCCAGAACCAGGCTACAAATGTTTTGCAAAAACGATCTCTTTTGAAACAAGCATTTCATTTATTTTTATTGCCTTTCACACAACTGCATTTATTCATAAAAATGTGATGCTCAATGTGAGCATTGAAGAGATAATAGATATAACTGTTGTTAAGTGTTAAAGGCTGTTAAGTGGCAAGTGTGTGCACAATTCAGGAGCTTGATGAAGTTAGAACCATCATACAGTATATGTGTAATGTGCTATTCATTAAATAGGCCTAGTCTTATCTTGTAGCTTGTAGAGTAGGGGTCTGTATTGCTCAGTAGCTCTTACAATGATGGCTGATGCTTACTAGCCCAGTAGATAAATGTGATGTGAATAGAGGACAAGTGGCCATTTTTAAAATCAGCCACATCACCACATCATGGATTGGGAAGGCCTCTAATGAAAAGAGTGAGCAAGCAACCAAGCAAATGATAGATGGAGGGAGGGAGGGAGAGAGAGATGGGACGCTCGCCTTAGGACAGGTGAGGAGTGGCTTCTCTTTGTGGGCCAAGATGCCTTAGGGCCCGGGGCATCCCCACAGTTCAGATGTGGCAAACTTAAAAAGCAAATGGAAAAAAACATGTTTTTTCATTTTTGTCTCAGAGAGAAGGCGAGAGAGAGAGAGAGAGAAGGATGGCCTGATAAGGAGGTGTGGAGTGGAGCTGAGGCTCGGAGGTTGACATATCTGAGGAGAACTAATGAAATAGTAGCCACAAAGCCAAGGCAGAGCATCAGTCTGTCACTGCTGAACTAGAAGCCCCCCAAATTACACAACACAAAAATGGAGGAAATCCACCCCTCACACCACAACTCAGCATTAAGTGTGTGCACCTCCCAAATCAGCATACACAAACCCACACCTCCACACAACTTTCAGATTCCTCTTAGACCTCTGTAGATTGTAAGACTTAGGACTCTAATCTCTTCTCAGAGTTCCCACAACCTTCTCTTTTTTTCCCCTTTCTCTTTCAGGCTCCTCATAAAGTCTGTCTATGGGTTGCTATGACTACCAAGAGGACAGGACACACACTTACTTACACACACACACACACACACACACACACACAGCCTACACGCTCAGGGCACACGACTTTCTGGCTGGAATCCTTGTCCAAATTTGGGCCGTTTGCTGCGCCATACATGGCCAGGGCCAACACAAGTCGGCGGGGGCCTCTGCACTCTTATCTGGACCAGCATGGGGGCTGCATGGGTGTCCATGCGGATGCCTGATAGGGATATTCCCCAGGTGTGTGTATGGTGGAAGACCCTTAACCCCTGTCTGGCAAGACTGTAAGTTAACTCTTCACCCCCCCCCCGCACATACACAGATACAAACACTCTCAGAGCAGTGAGCGAGAACTGAGTCTAGTCCTAAAATGATCTCTGAACATTTACTTTCTTTGCTAACTTCTGTTTCATTTAAACCACAGGAGAAAACAACAAAAAAAACTTTACAGCTAAATGTCACAAGGACTACAGATTAAGTCCCAAGGAGGACTAACTACAGCCTATGATATTGCCTCCAATTTATTTTTACTTGGATCATATTCATATCT
Source organism: Tenualosa thibaudeaui (assembly GCA_027481765.1). Classification (NCBI taxonomy): domain Eukaryota; kingdom Metazoa; phylum Chordata; class Actinopteri; order Clupeiformes; family Clupeidae; genus Tenualosa; species Tenualosa thibaudeaui. The sequence continues at coordinate 6,761,460 of JAIFZK010000022.1, forward strand.
ATTCTAAAAGGACTCCTAAAAAACAGTGGCTAAAATCACCACTACAAAAGGTAGGAAGTATATAAAGGTCAAGTATTTTCTGGAGTAATTTTAACAATCATTGCGGGCAAACAATTTTTTTGCTTTAAGAGTTGGGGAAGCGTGTGTGCCTGCAAGAGTGAGCCATGCAAATGTCAGGGCAGCACTTGAGCACTTGGGCGACTTGTATGGATTTGTTTGCATACTTGCACAACTCCTCGCACAAGCTGCACAAGATATAGGTTATCGCTCTTCCTGCGTTCTCTCTCTCCCTTCCTCCCTCTCTCTTGCTCTCTCCCCCGCCCCCTCGTATCTCTCTCCCCCTCTCTCGTCCTTCTCCTTTCCTTCACTCTAGTCTCTCACTCTTTCTTTGGCTAAAGCACCAGCCGAGCCCCTTAAGGCAAACAGGGCTGATCTTCCAGCTCTCCACTGGGCTTCGCTCACTTCAGCAGCAACACCACCCCCACCACCACTCCATCACCCCTGGCCCACCTCCTCCCACAAACTAACAATGGTAATCCTTTAATAGCAGTAATTGTTAAAAGCTGGCAGGTGTGGGAAATATCACTCGCACCACTGAGGGGGTGGTGATGGGGGGGGGGGGATGCAGTTAAGCAGCAAACTGGTACACACAAGCACAGCAAAAAAGGGAATATTAGGCCTATAATAATCTGTTAAGATGGAGAGAGCTGAAAGCTACTATTTTTCCATCCATCGCAGGATTACAATTAACTCTCATTTTGACTTAAGTGTGAGTGAATTCAATGGATTCAATTCAATCCTCATTCATGTCGACGACAATTTATATCCTGGCATTCTGCAATAGAGGAAAAAACGCCCACACTACTTTACTCAACCCGAAATTCTGGCAACGTCACCCAATTAAAGATACACACACATACACACTGTTCCCTTTTAAAACCAGACAGTGACAGTGGGACATACTCTTCAGTGACATTTAAACTAACAAGTGACAGTGGGTGCACTCTTCTTGACCTACTGTGGGGGTGGCACATCAACTCCAACTCAACTGTATGGCTTGCATCACTTTCTCGAGGGGTGACAGCTGGGAGTAGCGGGGGTTAAGGAGGCAGAGGCGGGCACAAAGCGTGCCTTTTACTGGCCCGTGCTTGAGCCTACAGGCCCGAGGACCTAATCTGACCATTAATGTTGGCAAGAATAGATGGCATTGTGTCCCCCAAATCCCTCCCCTCTCCCTCTCCCTCTCCCTCTCTCTTGCTGGCCGGCTGGCTGACGGGGCAGGCGAGACTAGGCCTTTTCCAAAGGGCAGCCAGGCCACAGGACTTAGACAGCCGCACGCCGCAGCAACAGATTTGATTGGATAGTAAGTGTACCACGAGCCCTAAGCGGCTCTACCTCAAGTAGTGGCTGTGTGGTGGCTGCTGGGATATCCTACGACTGAGCTAAAGCCTAGCGCAGCACTCCTGTGCACCAGACGCATACAAACACATTTGGGTAATGAGATCTGTCTTCTAGCATTGGAGTCAAGTAGCAAGACGGGCTGAAAGACTGCAGGGATAAAAAAGGACAGGAGTGCCCATGAGGGAAGACTGGGACTGAAAAGAGTGGGGAGAGGAGAAAAGGAAAGAGAAAGCGAGCAGAGAGAGAGAGAGAGGAATACAGAGCGAGAGAGAGAAAGCGAGCAGAGGGAAGTAGATTACCGCAGATGATTCAGAAGGCAAGATGAACAAAACTTTTGAAAGACTTGCAGGCTTGAGGCACACTTGGACATTGCTATCCAATGCCTAAAAACTCAACAACCCACTTTAGGCTTTTAACTACATGGTGGGCGTCCAAGACTTATTATGGTGATTCAGCTCTCCTTGAACAGTGCTCACCCCTTGTGTCCACAAGCTTATTGTTACGGGCATGGATGATGGCCTGTGATCACGGGTGAAGCATGGAAAACAAAACCACCCCCATCAGCAAACTGGTGAGACTAACTGGGAGAAATAAATATAAATTAATAAATATTTTTGGACTTTTTGGATATGATTTCAAGAGAGGCTGGAGGGGCTAAAGGGCCGTTGGACGGCTCTTGTTCTGAAAGCGAAAAAAGTGCTCCACGCTAAAGAGCTCGTTTTCTCTCCCTCCCCCTCTCTTTCATATCCCCTTGTCACTGCGTGATGGAAAGTAAGAGAGGGCTAAAAATAACCTGTTTCAGGCACCATTTTAAGATGAGAGTGCAGGTCTCTCAATTTGTCTTTATTCCTTATTAACTGCACTCAGTGTGCTGACAGATATGACAGGGTATACGTTTCACTGCAAGTGAGGACGGTGCCAGGTGGCTGGGCAGGTGAAATGGAGGCAATTCGAGATCCACGAATTGCATGTTGGTGTGTGTGAAGAATAGCGTCAACAAGAGGAAAGACATGGGGTTCAGAGGGACTGATGCAGAAAGAAAAAAATAGAGGGTGAGATTAGGGAAAGATTGGACACTGTTTTTTTTTTTTGAGCGAGGAGACAGACTAGCATGTTAGTGGCTGGAAAAATTGGATATGATTCCCAATTGCCATCACATTGTTCTCACTGTGCACAAGGGCAAGGCCTAACCCTGAACTGCTCTAGGAGAGACTGACCCTGAAGTAACTGATGAATGAAGGTCACTCTAGATAAAACCGTCAGCTGAATGATTACATAAATAAAGATGAGCAGAGGGCAGGAATGATTCAAGCAGGCAACTGCGGACAAAAGAGAATCCAGAGAGAGACAGATAGAGACCTGCTGATTAGGCCTACTTCAGACTCTACACAGGAGGCTGTAGTCTAAGCTGACTGGCCGGTCTCAGATGCCATCCTTGGGGGGCCAGACCGACACGACACAACAGGACAGGACATGGCCCAGCACAGCGCGTCCCCCTGGTCAGGCTGATATTTATAACAGCAGCATGACTTCCATTAGTGCCAGACTGGGTGCTGACAACACTGAGCTACAACCACTAATGGTATGGGTGCACTGACAGCCCTATCTCTACCACCTCCCCTTGCTAGGCTAGATGACCATAATACCCTGCAGTAGGATCAACCTACAACCACTGGCCCTCAGTCTAGCAATATCAAGTTGAGTACCGTTCGTTAGGTTTCTTGACCACATTTATTTTGTTTTTTTCTTGAGAGAAGCAGGCCACCTTTTTCTCTGGTGATTTAAAAAAATAAATAAATAAATAAAAATTGTGCACTTGTAGTGTACTCCATATGCTATGTCTTCAGATGTGCCATGTAACATAGTGGACTAGGCCTACTAGCCTATTCAACAATCTTGCCAGCATTTGTTAAATTACTTGTGTGAAAGATATGTCACTTTCTTATTTCCTTTTTTCTGCTGTAAGTGAAGGAGGAGATCTGAGGAGAAAAAGGCAACGACCTAATTTGAAAATGAAGGCAACTGGGTGGTATACAGAACTAGGACATTCATGACCCATTAAATGTGAGTGTTGCGGCAGAGATCAAAACTCAATTCACTGCTAACATCACACAAATGGAAATATCACTGTTGAAATAAGGTTTTCCTCTTATCTATCTCCTAACAGACACACAATGACCTCTGCCCTTGTGTGTATAATCAAAACTTTGGCATTGGAGCAACATCATGGTTTAGACTAAATGGAATTGCTAATGGCTCAGTTTATTTCACAAGAAATAGATATTTTTTTAATGCAAACCCTGAGCAGACAAATACAGAGTGACAAATAATGATCAAATCTGAAAAGTGAATGAGGGATTAACTTATTGATTCATCAAATAGTTGGTGATGAGGCCAATTTAATAGCCATCAACTAATCAACTGAGCAAGTACTGAAATTCTTGGAGCCCTGAATTGTACAGAATGAATACAGGACATACACGGTACCTTTAACACAGTGAACTTTGCCCTTACAAATCAACTTTTCTGGCCTTTACCACAAATTCTTTACACACTACCATCAAGCACTAGCATCAAGCAGATGATACAACTCGACCTGTATCCAATATTTGACATTCTTGCAGGACATAGTTACTCCTCTAAAATAAATCCTCCAACCACACAAAGGCACTCAAACAATGATCTGCCTGTCCATCTTCGAGGGGGGTTTCAAAGGAGGATTTCCCTGAAAAGCATCTGACTAATAAAGGGTGCAGAGTTCTGGGAAGTCTCTCCTGAAAACACACAGAGAGGGGCTTTGAGATGATCAATCTTACCTTCAGCCATGGATTTGTGTGTGTGTCTGTGTGCGTTTTGTCGATATAATTAATTAACGTAACAAAGTTCTGGGAAAGCACTGATACGGGCTTTGCCACCACCAACAGACCTGTGCGGTGAGTCAACCTTTCCTCCATGGCCTCTTTCCTCACGCACAGAAATTCCCACTCAATGCCAAGGCAACCAAAGAAGTCAGCCAAATGTAGCATTTTTAACACTTTATAGTCATATAGTACACTTAATGGGATTGTATAAGAGAGCTAAAGCCAAGGAACTCACAATTTGCACATAGGCCAAATTGTGGCAGCCTGTATTAAAGGAAAAGGAAACCAACCTGGCTCATGATCAATTTTCAGGGCAAAAGAAATCTCTTTTTGGATCATGGTTAAGTAGTCAAGTGCGATGTGTTTTCCTACACAAAATCAGTCATGACGGCAAAGCTACATTTTGTTGACATTTCTCTCCTACGGGAATTAGCCTGAACTTACTGATACATGCTCTATTGCAACACCTCATCCTACCAGGTGAGGTATTGGACCTGTGGTGATGTGACCCGTCTGCTCCTGCTTACTCAACCACTTCAAACACTTTCAGAATGACAGAGTCACACTCTCAGTAAAACCTGAAGACAACATGCTAAAAAGCAACGCACGCATGCATGCATGCATGCCCACAGACATGCACACACTCAGTTCTCACTCTTTGGCTCCTACCAGCGACGTCCACAACTCGCCCGCTTGCTGTCCACCCACCCGCCTACCCACATGTCTGCCTCGGAGGATCTGTAAACAGTGTGGGCGCCCCGCCTGCTTTTCAAACAGTGAAAAGAGCACTCATAAATCACACACGTGCTGTTTACATCGTTCCTGTGCGCTCAGGTCTGCTGCCCGGCCCGCGCCACAAGGAACCCACGTCAGACCGGTCCGAACTATTTGAAGGAGGCATGAAAGGAAGGGAGGGGGGGAACACAAAAAAAAAAGATGCTACTTTTAAAGATAAGAAAGGAAGAGGATGATGTGTGTCTGTGTCTGTGTCTGTGTCTGTGACATTAGTGGTGAGTTAAAGGGGGGGAAAACCCTGACGCCTGATCCAATGAAACCCTATCCAGTGCAAACACTAGACACCTCGCGACTTCACCACAGTGTTGGGACAGTCAAATTACAGCACACCGCAGCGCCAGTGATGACAAAAGACAGATAGCTAAGTGTGTGTGTGTGTGTGTGTGTGTGTGTGTGTGTGTGTGTGTGTGTGTGTGTGTGATTGAGGAGGCAAGAGGTGGAGAAGAAAGAGTGTGTGCAAGACGGATTCAAATACAGAGGGGAGGAGGGAGAAAGGGGGAGAGAGAGAGCGAGCGAAAAAAGTGCAACAGGGTGTGTGTGTGTGTGTGTGTGTGTTCTTAAAGAGCACAGTACTCCAGTATTCATATCTGTCATCTTCTGATACATCCTCTGGGAAATGAGTGCTACCAGTTAAGTCCCTAAGTTGGCCCATCCATCTTTGAGTAGTGGAGGATCACTTCAGCTGTTCTGGTCCAAAGTGGCCTTACATTCTGCCAAATGGAGCAGCCAAAACCCTTGCAGAGTGCACACACACACACACACACACACACACACACACACACACACACACACACACACACACACACACACACACACACACACACACACACACACACACACACACACACACACACACACACACACACACACACACACACACACACACACAAAGAGAACCTTGCCCTTGTAACAGTACTAGCCCAGTTGAAAAGTTCACGAATCAAACCCCAGGACGACTTCTTTTTAGATCACCCTATGCTGAGCGAGCGAACGGTGACTACCAGGTCCATCTGCAGGGAAGGGCAATCAGGGGTCTGCTCAGGGCATCCGCTATCTATAGATTAAACTCCATAAAGCCATGCAAGGCGGCCAGGATAAATATGGAGTAGATTAGGAGGCCAAACAATATGCCAGCCATCGGACTGGCCCCGTTAATCCTGGGATAATGTGCTGGAATTCCTGCTGGAATGGCGGTGAGCGACGGGAAAGATGAGGGAGACATGGAGAGAGAGGGAGCATGCAAGAAAGATGGAGAGAGAGAGAGGCAGAGAAAAAGAAAGAGAGACTGACGACAACAATCCATTCACCAATCATGAAGCAACATTCAAGCGACATTCCTACTCTTTGAGAAGAAGGACCAAAGAGGAGGAATAACAGAGGAAGGGACTGAGTGTGAGAGAAAAAGAAAAAGAGGCTAGGTAGTAGATCACACATCATATACTTACACTTCTCCACACACACACACACACACACACACATGCACGCACGCACGCACGCACGCACCCCTTGACTGATGCCATGGAGACGGCACGGGAAAGAGGACAGGAGTTCAGGCTGGTCGGATCCCTTTGTTAGGAACATAAATAAATAAAGAGCTGGACTTCATTTAAAAACACACAGGGGTGGCTCTGACCACTCCAGAGGCTGACTGACAGCACAGGCAGGCAGGCAGACACACACACACACAGACAGACACAGACACCTTGCAAGGATGAGTAGAAAATGATGAATCTCGCACAGCTGAGAGCAGCGGGGCCCTTAGGGCTTCTGTCGGTCATATTTCCTGGCTACTGATTGGCTGCTGTCGGCTACGGTTGTCATGACCCGTTATGGTCAAACAGAGGGAATGACCGCAAAGACTCAAGCTCAGGCCACCGATCCTAGATCTCACAACACAGGTTTATTGTGCGAGTGTGTACATGTGCGTGTGTGAGCACTTGTCTCCCTCTACCTCTATGGAACACTGTCACCTATGACATGTAGAGCCTCTCTAATGGCAGAGAAGCACAGGCAATCAGAGGTCTAAAGCTGAAAGTATATATGCTGACATCTGAATAAGTCCTAGCAAGACAGACGGGGAGCTTAATGGTTTACACACTCCATGCAGATGGCATAGAGCCTCATGGAAGCTTGTCCAGAAGAGAGCACCCCCTCCCCCCCAAACACCACCCCTGACCTCCGACCTCCAGCCCATCCCACGCCTGCCTGCCTGGCCCACCCCTTCGCCCCTTCACCCAGCCTGCACGTGCATCTCAGAAAGAGCACGCTGGGCTTTTTCCAGCCTTTAAAAGGCACTGCGTGCACAGCTGCAGCAGGAACAGTGTGAGCATGCTTACTCTCTCTCCCACTCTCTCTCTGTGTATGTGTGTGCATGCGTGTGTGTGTGTAAATGTGTATGTCCAGAAGCTCAATGTGAAGAGGAGCAATTATCTCTGGGAGCGATCTTACGGCAGACCTCCGGGGGCTAACTTCAGCACCACATCAAGGAGCGGACAAGGAGGATCCCTCCCCGACCCCAAACCCCTCTGCTCTCCCCTCCTCTCCTCTCTTTACTGTCGGCCTGGCTCACTTCCTCTAGGGAGGATCTGAAGATCACAAGGGCCCAGTAGTCCTCTTCCTCTAATCCCAAGGAGCAGTTTGAAAACACAGCCTCCGCAAAGAGGAGAGCAGAAAAGGGCCAAAGAACAGTAGACGGAAAAAGATTTCATCGCTTTCAACATCAGCAAATGACTTGCAACCCAGTGGGCAGGGACAAAAAAGGAATATTTTGAAGCATTTAATTTTGCACACACTTGCATCTCTCATTTATTAAATACATAATCAATCTAAGATGGGCACTGGAGTTGGTATAATTTTAGTGAAGGTGGCCTGTACTGTGGCGTTGATGCAGCTTTAAGATGCTGAATGCCGATGCCCCCAACACACACACACACACACACACACACACACACACACACCCCCTGACCAAAACAAAGTTACGTCAACACTTTTTGCTTAACTGATCACTGTTGCCAATACCCACATGAGCAACAGAAGTTCACCTTCACTGCTGTGAGGGCAGCAGTGTAGAGAGGCAGGAATGGGCCGGTGCACTGTGATCTGAGTGCCAGTGGTTTGGCAGTGGGCTGCTATCCAGCAATGGCAGTGAAGAAGAAAAGAGAGAGAGAGTGAGAAACAGAGAGAGAGAAAAAAAAAGGTACTGTGTCTGCCATCAGAGCTGCCCTGGCATCCCCGAGAGGTGACTGTCCTCCCGGCACTTTTCTGCTTTCAAGGAGATGTTTTTTGCGCAAGCCAGCTGTCGCCTCAGAGTTGGATCCACTTTGGTGCTCGCCACTCTTCACCCGGCTGCCACCGTGCTTGAACGAGATGAGCCATTTCTCATCCTATTTACACTTTCCAGCCGGCCAGCGAGAGCCATTATTCTCTCCATACGCACCCCCCGCCCACCACACACACACACCGCCTCTCTCCCTCTTCATTTTCTCCTCCTTCTATCATCCTTAAATGCATGAGGCCAGTTTTTTGAAGATCAGCAATCACTATCTCATGAACACAAATGACTGAACTGTACATATCTACATCACTAACATCTCCTGAATAGTCAGGTCACGGTTAAATGCGACATTGAAAAATTCAAACCATCCTCGGGCAGGCACACTGCTGCCTTAACTTCAGCGTGAGCAGCTGAAAAGCTGAGGAAGTGACAGAGTCATCCCTGAGCACTAAAGACAATCACTGAGCAAGTGTGAGTAACTACAACACAAGCTGACATAATGACCACCTCTGTGTCTGACTCAGGTCAGACGCACAACCCCAGAGACTCACCAGCTCTTCTTTTAGCCTCGGGCTGGAAAACGCAAAGACCAAAACAAGCTGAGGACGAGCAAAAAAAAAAAAAGAAAAAACATTTAAATAAAAATCTCTGGTGTCAATTGGCCATGCCACACAACAAGGACATCTGTATCAGCTGGGCTAATACTAAGAGGTGGAGGGATGCCAAAATAGCACTCTACCAGCAAAGGACTTATTCCACTATAACAATTAGCCTAACAGTGTCCACTGTTGTGGAATGGTGAAGACGATCACGATGAACTTCAAAGAGCTACTCTTAAAAGCTGTGTGGGTGATCTCATTGCATGACTGTGCAAGGGAGGAAGGATGAGAGACAGAAAGACAGAAAGAAAAAGAGAGAGAAAGACAAGACAGAGAGGGAGAATGAGAGAAAGAAAATAATAGTGAGATTACAGCATTTGTGTTGCAGACAGGCCAAAATGCCCGGGTGTAATTCATCATGGCCTCGTGGCCCAGGGGAAGTTATCAGATGTGGCGGGAAACCATAATCGTTTCACCCATTGCTTTAGTGAGTCAGCGGTCAAAGCGAGCCCCCCCCAAAAAACACACACATACAAAAGATCTATATAAATAAATAAATACAGGAAAACACAACCAGAAAGGCTTTGTTTTGGTTTGACTCAGAGGAGCTCAACTCCCTCCCTTATAAAGCCGTGCACAGCGCTCAGAGGTGAGGATCTCCTTCGGTGGCCCCATACCCCTGGTGGAGGGCCCAGGGCCGAGAGGCCCCGATCAGACGCATGGGGCCCCTCTGATCTCCTGATAAACCCCTGCAGAGCAGCCAGGGGCCGAAACACTCTCTGAAGCACTTGCGTGAGTGCCCAGTGATGTTAGGGGCATAAGCTGATGGGAGTGAGTTGCATGCTAGTTTTTAGCCTCATCTCTCTCACACACACTCACTCACACACTCACACGCACTCACATTCACACTCTCTTCAGTGAGAACTACAACACACATAAACACAGCAGCCAAAGCACTCCACACTCAGCCTGGCTCCGCCTCCTCCCGCTGCGTCACTCTCTCGGTCAGAGCTGCTCACAGCCACTACCACAAAAGGAATTCCTTCATGGTGTCTGTGTGTATCTGTGTGTGTGTGTGTGTGTGTGTGTACGCGCATGTGCACATGCGTGTGTCATGAGAAAAGGAGACATTGTGCATTGCTAAGTGTGTGAAGAGGGAGAGAGTGAGAGAGGGAAAGGAACAAGGCTGGCTGCCGTAACAGTTAAAAGCACACAGCTAGGGCACAAGGCCTCAGAGACAGACTGGCTACTGCAGGGAAATATGGGGGGGGGGGGGGGAGAGAAAGAAAGAAAGAAAGAAAGAGAGAGGAAAAAGACAGAGAGAAAGAAAGAAAGGAGAGAGTGAAAAGAGAGGGAGAGAACTTTACAGTGAGAATGATGTAGAGAGAAGGGGAGAGAAAGAGACAGCCGCTTGGCAGCGCAAGGCGAAAAACAAACTGACAAACACTAAATGTCAGCGGACAAAATACAACAGCAAAGGAAAGTGTGTGAGCAGCAGAGAAAAAGCAGGAGAGTCAGGAAGAGAAGAGAGACCAGGAGAGACAGAAAGTGAAAGAACAGGACAAGGAGAAAGAGAGAAAAGGGACCAACTGAGAGAGAGCTGGGAGGGGGACTGAAGAAACATACAGAGAGCGGTAATGAGAGAGAAAGGAGTGTGTGTGTGTGTGTGTGTGTGAGAGAGAGAGAGAGAGAGAGAGAGAAGCGAGCGAGCCAGTGAAACAAAAAAAAGAAGAAGCTAGCAGCGGCTCATTGCTGCACTGGGCTGCCGCTGACGACCATATATGGCCCTGGGATTCCCGTAGAAAAAGAAGGGCAGGATTGAGGCGGGGGGGGGGGATAGAAAAAAAGAAAGAAGAGACAGAAATTGTTACTGTACATTTCATTTTGTCTTGTGTTCAGCAAGGCAGCCAAAACAATAGCCAGTCCACTATAGGTCTATGCCATGTTAGTTTCCATGGGTCTGATAGTATCAGGAGGATTCTGCACAACAGAGAGAAATATGTGTGTGTGTGTGTGTGTGTGTGTGTGTGTGTGTGTGAGAGAGAGAGAGAGAGAGAAGAGTAGGAAGGGGCAGTGAGTTCAGTCTTCAGAGATGATGTATGTGTACATGCATGTGAGGGAGAAGAGAAGAAAGGAGAGAACCACCACCTGACCTGTCCCCTATCACAGTGGCAGAAGCACAATACGGGAAACTGGGCGGCCAGACAGACACAAAAGTGCTGATGGGGCCTGGAAGTGCAGTCACGCAGTTATCTTTGCACCCCCCCCCCCCAAACAAACACACACACACACTTTTCTTTGACCTTTCTCCCTTTCCAATTCAAAAGTCATATGGCAATCCTGCCACACTAGTCTCACACCACCACACAGACTCTTTCAACATGATCCGTCAGTGACTTCCATGCGTCACTCAAATTGATCCATGGCCATTACCATAGGAGGGTATAGACTGCACTGCCAGCACTGATGGTCACTGCTAGCATGAGTGTAAACTAATAATTACATAAAACTTACAACCTTACATAATGTAAAGCCCATGAAAGCCATGAAAAACTTATATTATATTATAAATCCATGCAATATTGTAGCAGTCCTGTGCAACACTCTAAACAGTAGGCTATGAGTTCATTTTCAAGTGAACACACACTAAAGGAAGTAACAAAGAAATTGTGCAACAGAGGCTGCTTAGCACTTGCACCACAGGTTAAGATCTCGGTTAAACAGAGCTGCTGTGTTTGCCAGTTAAAGCGCATGGCTAGCCTAGGCCTGGTGTTTGCCTGGAACGGGCAGGGCTGGTGAGGGGAAGGTTGAGAGACATAAAGGGGAGAACTGCAGCAAGATGGAGCCAAGTAATCATCAGAGTCTTCTGGCTGCCTGCATGCACAACTACAACATGACCTGGGCCTTTATGCTTCAGTTGCAAGGAAAGACCATGCAACACTATTGATAGGTTGGTTGATAGACTGGTGTTAAGGCTCTATATCTGTATAGTGTGTGTGTGTGTGTTGTAAGACGGACAGTGAGTGTATGTCTTTTTCGGCAACGATAAGAAGGCCTCTGCTCTGCGGCTGACGAGCCACAGCTCGGCGAGGAAATGAGAAAAATAAACACCCTCTTCCTGTTCCTCTCTCACGCCAAAAAAATAAAAAAAAGAATCTTTCCGACATCCCACCCCACTCACCAACCCCAGCACCTCAGACACACACACACACACACACACACACACACACACACACACACTTACACACTTACACACTTACACACTTACACACTTACACTTCAGAACTGACAAGGAGCACCGTCCATGCGAGTGGGGGACACACGCATGGACACACCTTTCACTATGGGAGGAAGCCGACTCCATAGGGGGTTTAGGGGTGGGTGGACTGGACAGAGAGGCTGCTGACAGGATGGACAGACTGTACGTGCCTCAGGAGCAAACAATCAGGAGTACATCAAATCAAACCAACCCTTCTGACACTAGCCTTCAAAAGACAATCCACACTATCGGACCTCAGATATGATGACCACACTGTGTTTCTCTAATTCATTCATTCATTTTTTGTTCCATTCATTTCTTTAATTGCGTTAACACCTATCCAGTGAAATCCAGAAAATACAGCATTTTGAAAAATCTCCACTTAGGATGCTGTTTGAGGTGGCTAAAAATCGATTTACATATAAACAAGAGGTCCAAACGGATAAAAAAAATCTGTTTATAAAAACATCTAGACACTCCTAAACAGGGCCTAATCCAAGCAAATTAAGTGTGTTTCAGTAAAAGCCACAAAATGATTGACAAATGAATTCAAACAGACACATTGTGTGAAGTTCCTTCTTTACTTTGGACAAGAAGACCTGGCTCTATTATATGACGTATAATAAGCAGGATAACAAATTTGCCAATCAGGGGTGTGTTTCCCAAAACCTTTGCTTACTTGTTGATTGCAATGCAATTGCCCATTGCCAGCCAACTAAGTTGCTAACTGGTTAGCAAGTATAGATTTTGGGAAACGCAGCCCAGAATAATCAAGCGAACCAATCAGACATCAAGCAGCACAAAGTTGTTTTTTGTCTGGTGGAGTTTAGACTAGTCAATTTGGGTCAGTCTGGGCCAATAGCCCTGTTTCATCCTGCAGAGCTCCTCAGAGCAGGAGAGGTTTCAGGAGGCCCATCTGTAAGTGGGCCACAGATGTGCAGGGCTGATCTGTTTGACACTACACTATACGCACAACACGTTCATACTAAGAGTGTGAACAAGTCCTAAGCTATCAACTACAGAAAAAGCTTTTTGCTAATTTAATACATGCAACTCAACAATATACTCCAACACTCCAGGATCAGTGCAAAGATGAGGATGGTCACCTCAAGAAAAAGAATGTCACAACCGAAGGCACAATGACGCAAAAACCAATAATCTCATTTGTTGTGCTATACATATGACAACATGACAGTCTATAGGTTTGAAACGGGAGTCCTTTTAAACAAATTCATCTGCACTGTCCTTTGCGGGTATATGAGGTCTCACACCTCCCTGTGCACTTCTGTACTTGCGCACTCACACACATAGAAAGTAATTGTAAACACCACACACATCCATAGCACACATGCATGCACACACACACACACATATGCACTGTGGCTGGGGTTGAAATGAGAGCCATCGACTGCACCTTTGGCACAATGAGGGGCCTAATTAAAAGCACGAGTCCCACAGTCAGAGCCGATCTGAGCACTGGGCCAGCATGCAACGGTGGCAGAATAAGTACACATACTGGACAGACCGTCTCTTCAACCCCTGCATGGTTTTCTTCTGCACATCCCTCCCTACCCCTACCCCCTCCTCTCGCTCTCTCTCTTTCTCAGCACAGAGGACTTCACCTGTGGTCAGGTGAGATAATGTCATGGGAGACTGAGAGACTGAATGGCATGAGCATGCAGCAGGGCTACAAGGAGCATGCGTGCACTGCACACCACCCACACACACACACACACACTCGATACACTTCCTGTTGCATATCAGCCCATCATGGAGGAACTTAAGTGTGGGGAAATAGAGAGGCCGAGTTCTTCCTCAAAGCAAAGAAATGAAAAGATTAAACCACTCTTTGAAGCGGACACGTGACAGGGTATGACAGGGTAAAATTAGCAAGACGTGCCACCTTTTTCAGCTCAAAAAGGGAACAGAACCACTTAGGTTTCCACCACAGTGTGTCACAGTGTGGGCGATAAGTCCTGCAGGAAAGCATTGAGTGGTTGTCATCTATCTAATCTGGACAACTCAACAATTAGCCTGTATTTTGTGTTTTGAAGAAATATGGGAAGACACCTTTTATTAAAAAGGTAAAGGTAAGGCAAATTTTATTAAATACTGTTAAATTGGAAGCACTTGAATGAGTTGTTAAAGAAACATACAGATTTTTAAGGGATAAAAACACTGCAGGATAATCCCACAGTGCAGCTCAGCCAAATTAGCCAGTGCCGCCTTGGAAGAGTGGAAAGAGGCCCGGAGAACAGGAGGACACGATAGCAAAAAGATGCTACTGCATGCCAAAGGTGAAGGAATGGGGACGGAGACTCCTTAAGGCCTTTCACAGAGGCCTCAGAATATGAATGATTTTGACAGGACAACGTGTGGAATTCTGGGCACTCACGGATTCAAGAGGCTCCAACTGGCTCGATCACACACACACACACACACACACACACACACACACACACACACACACACACACACACACACACACACACACACACACACACACACACACACACACACACACACACACACACACACACACACACACACACACACACACACACCCTGCCCCTGTCCATCAAAGGCTCCAGATGCCACACCAAGATCCATCCAGGAATCTATTCACAGAGGTCTCCTAAATCACATAATTCGTTTTAGCCTTTGTCTTTTGACATGTTAGCTGCATCTACTGGTAGCTTAAAGTTCACTATTTCACCAGTTACTGATATACAGAAATGCATTAGAAATTGCCATCGCCACCGGAGGTGACAACACTACACACATGCTATTGCATAGCTGACATCCTTACATGGATGGCTCAATCCCTCGTAGTTTCCTGCCCCAGACTCATGGACACACACTTCAGTCCCCTCACACACAGACGTGAACAGGTAACTGTGCATCCCAGCTATTTCCCACCAGTCTGCAGCAAGACCGCAGCAGAGGAGGCCTCACATTTCTCTGTGGAAAAGCCCACGCAAGATCGCAGGGAATGCAAGTGACCTCATCCAACAGGGGATACTACCTGACTGTCTGTGTGAAGTGCAGGTCATCAAACAGGAGCTATTACATAACCTGTGTGTGTCCTCTGTGTGCGTGAGTGCATGGTGTGGTTTCATTTGAAGACATCAAGAGATGGTGGTGTTGGGGAGGGGCAGGGGTCATTCTTAGGGCTCTCATGTGAGCCCTTGACTGGAAAGACAGTACAAGGTTCTCCACCTGTCAGAGCACTTCCTCAGGCATCCTGCACACAGAAGCAAGAGGTTCCTGCAGGGGAACCGGTTCCAACCTGTACAGACGCTTCGGTTTCCACAGCCCATCCTAAGTCACTGGCTCAATGGAAGCAAGCCCCTACTCCAACCTTACCAAAAGAGCTGATGTACCAACCAACAGGCACCACAATCGATTTAGGGACGACATATACTTATTTCAGACTCTCTGAACTAGATGCACTGTTTCATTATATAAAGGATATTATACAACCTGCTACAAATCTGCACATCAAAGAGAGGAAAAATTAATTTTGGCTTATCGGTGCGATCAAGTAATGGTGCTTTGTGTGCTGTGCTTTAGGCCAATGCGTTTAATTTTTCCTGTCTGGGTGCAGACATACTCGCCTTGACTTACATGCTGACTCTGCAGATATGTGAATGGGCGAAGGGGTGAAGTGTGCCACTCAAAAAGCTTCCTGCACAAGATTACATGTCTGATACAGATACGTCCAATGAAAACGCCTCTCTTGAAGAGACGAGAGGCCTACACCTACCAATTAAAGAACAGGTCTGACAATGCCACGTCTGACCAAGAACCCTCTGTGATGCCAATGACGCCACCCGTCCGGGACGAGTGAGACGCTCCTGCAAATGCCGACAAGTGATTTATTGCTTTTCCAAAGTAAAATTAGACCTGTCGTTTAAAATACACCTTCCCCTTATGTGCTCAATAGCTGGCATTTGAAGCTGCCAAAACTAAAAACATGAGGAGACAAGTCATTGAAATCAAAACATCCGTCTTCTAATCTACTCTGATGAGGGACGGGTCTGTTGTTCATGGGCGTGTGAGTTTCCAAGTGCATTGGCATTCTCCTGACCTTTTTAGAGATAAACTAAACAGGGGTCACAGTCATTCAATGGCAACAGTAATACTTAATTGGAGAAGCCCCTATGCCCCCAGACACCTCCACCACCCACCTCACATTGTCCAGATAAATCATGTAGCATTAATTATAGAGAGGCTCTTAAACTGGCATTGCCTGCTGCATTAGAAGCGGATGGGGCAATTAGGCATGCATGAGGAACAGTGCAATGTGGGCAGGGTCACACAAGGGCGGAGTCTAAGTAGACAAAAGCAAAACAATAACAAATGAATAGAAGCAAAACAAAAAAACAAGAAGAGCAGCGCTTGACGTGGCAGTGCTGAATCAAACCTTCCAATACCTAGCTAGGTGTGCGCAAACACACAACCAAAACAGATGCTCTCAAAGAGGGATGGCGAGTCAGAGAGAGACTGAGGGTCTGACTGAACAAAGCAGGCTGAACTGTGTGTCAGACATAGAGGAGACAGACGAGGCATGGCGTCCTTGAGGCAGGGGGCCTCGCTCAACTCCTCTGGTTGGACGGAGGGGAAGAGCCCCAGGGAGGGGATGGGAGGGGCTTCAGCCACTGTACCTCAGCCAGGGCCTAAACAAAGAAGACGAGTGGAACACTCCCCCCAACCCCAAACCCATCCCCACCTGAACACCAAGCTAAGGAGACAGTCCTTCAACCTGAATCTCTCACTTATACACACAGTCACATATGCTGTCTGGACAGCCTTCAAAAGAGTCACAGACCTACTATAGGTTGTACTCTAGCCCATCCGCCCATCACAACAGCGACTAGTGACAATCTCAATTGCAAGTGTCAATCTACTATGCAAATATACACAGGGAGGTTTATCAGAAAATTTTACACTGGACTCCAAGCACTAAGCAATGAGCACTGTGGGTTGTGGGGGTGGGGAGAACCAAGACTGTTATTGATTAAAACTGCTTATTCCTTGTGCATGTTTGCAGCCTGTGAGTTAGTCTAAGGTGAGCTTCTCTATGGAGACAAGACAGCATTTTCTCTCCCCGTCCCTCTCGCTCTGTCTTTTGCTCTTCCGGACACTGGGCAATTAAGCTCCATTTAGCCCCAACTGTCCCTCTGCGTGCAAAGCGTTCAAGTCAGATGATCAGCAGCACTAACCTAAAAGTTCTCTCACTTGCCCTCTCTCTGTGTGTCTCACCACCTCTCTGAAAATGCATTTAGAACTCTCAGAAAGCAAAATATTAGTATGCCGCGTGACACCAGCTAAAATAAAGTGAGAACAAGACACGGCTTAGTTGCAGAGAGCCAAAAGCAAATAAATTTGAGGGGTAGGGCTGGGTGATTTATCTGGACTTAGAAGAAATGGAGCATTGTTTCAGGGTCTTTTTTTAACACTTTGAGCTCAACACCCTTGTCTCATAAGCTCAGAGCTAAGGCTGAGAACTCTTGAGATTTGAGATTAATAAATCCAGGCTTTTCATGAGTGTGCCTGGCATGCGGCTCTGTGTGTGTGTGGGGGGGGGGGGGGGGGGCATATTACACAAGAGTCTACAAAGGTTTACAGCTACAGGCCGGAAGAATTTCTGATGCTCCTTAGTGTCAATATTCCACACTCAGTTTGTCAACATACTACTCTGTGATGCTCAGCATTATGTATTATCAACAGAGACCTCAGCCACTGTGCTATGACTTAGTGTGTACTAATGTAAAAATGAGAGAGGAATATGCTTTAAGCCTAAAGACAGGCATTGTGTGGTGTATTGTGTTGCTTTAAAAGACAGGTGAGTTGCTGTCTGCTGTTGCAGGAGCCAGGTGGAAAAGTGTAATGGAATGTGAGCTACAGATGTCTCCTTCACTCCCTTAAAACCCCCACCCACCCCGCCCAAAATCTCTTTTCTCCCTGAGGTGAGCTACTCATGTTTCACTCATCCCCATGTTGGGATGACTGACTGACTTAATATATTTGTGTGTGTGTGTATACACATTTCTACTTCTCATAGATTGCTGGTTGGGCATTTTTTCCCCCCAAACAGCCCTCTGGACATGTCTCTGATTGGACGCTGGGGAGGTTCAGTCACAGCTGAGAATCTCTGGGCCCCATTCATTGCTAATTGTGCAATGTGTTAATGTTAGCTATGATGATGGCACGGGAACAAGACAGAGATACAGAGAGAGGAATGAAACGCAGGGACGGAGAGCTGGACAGAAAGAGAGAAAAACACAACACATCAGCCATTTTGTTAGAAAAGCTGATCCCCCAAACTAAACCCAGTTATCCATAAGATGCTATTTTGCAGCCACTAGAGCAGTTCCACTAGAGCAGCCTTACTGTGAGTTCATTCAAGGCATCAGATGAAAGCCAACTCAACACTGAGCATAAAAGAAGAAGCTATCTGAAACTTCTTGCAGGGGCGTAGATGGGCGTATGAGAGTCAGAACAAGAAATGGACTGTGAGAGAGAGAGGAGCAGAGAGACAGACAGAGGGAGGGTAGAGGTGACAGCTGAGAAATGCCTCTCTGCCTTTGCCATGGTTTCCACTTAAGTGTCATGTGAGGAATGCCGAGCTGTGGATGGGCAGCCGACCGGAATGCTACCCACCCAGTGCATATCTGCACATCTCTGCACCAACAACCCCCCCCCAACACACACACACACACACACACACACACACACACACACACACAGACACTCCCCCTGCCCCCTATTCATTCACAGTTCTTGACTTCTCCTGCGTCCACAATGCTGACAGCTTTCACCACCCACTAACAGTCACCTACCCGCCCACCTAGGCTACCTACTTAGCCAGGCTTTGGTCTCGAGAGAACATGGACTCAGGTCTCTGTTCCACAAGAGAATAATCTGCAGGTATGGCGCACAGAACACACAAGGTTTTTTCGCTCAGCTTTGTGGTCCGACGTGACACCAGGGGAAAGAAAGGGAAACCATAAAGACCACGACCAGGGAGGTATGATAAATGTCATTTGTCGCTTTGCACATGGTGCTTTGGTGGTCACCCCCCCACACACAAAAACACACACACACACACACACACACACACACTTAAAGCCCCCCAACAAAGTCTCAGCTGTTCACTGCCCATCAATCTGATATAATCCTGCCATGGCGCACTGACTGCCTGGCATCGCTGTAATTAAAAGCTCATCACCAGACCACAAGTTGGCAGGCAGGCGTGCCAGTCAAGTCTGAGAAGGGGAGGGTGCATGTGACACATGATGCACCTTTACAAGTAACATCAGGGCCTGTCCCCATCACAGTTATCTGCAGCCCATATAAACCATGCACCAGAACCCCATACAAACACACACCATCTACAAGTGAGGCACAGCCCTGTCTGCGTGTGTGTGTGTGTGTGTGTGTGTGTGTGTGTGTGTGTGTGGTGACTCATAGCCAAACTTAGCCTCCACTCCTAAGAGCTCAGTCTACAGAGAACCTCTGGCAGTGGAGGGAAGGTGGCTATTTATAACTAACACAGACCATTGCAGCCAGCCCAATCACAAGCCACTGCTCCTGAGCAACCAGGTCCCACACCTCTTGAACCCCAGGGCAGCAAGACAAAATAAAACAAAACAAAAAAGGAATGTCCTCACATACACATGCATTTCCAAAGGCAGAATCCACTTCATTGTTAAGCTACCTGTTGGCTAAGGACTCTACAAGGTTTGCCGTCTCAGTTAAAACAAAACACAGCATGCACATCTGAAGCCAACAACCCCAACTCATTGTGCACACACAGAGCTATGCTCAACCAAATCACTGACCATTACAAACATTTAAACTAATAAGGGCAAATACAAGATACAATAAAGTGTACAGTATAAAACATTTACATCTACATTTATGCATTTGTCAACTATCAATTACATCAGGGCCAGTCTCCTAACCAGTCTAGACCAATTTAGGGCTAAGTGCCTTGCTCAAGGGCTAACCCTAACGGTGGCAGTCGGGATTCAAAGTGCTAGCCAGGTTCCTTAACCACTGCGCCACCATCACACCATAAAAACAACATGTGGAGTTCAGTCGGCCATGAATAACCAGGAGCAGATCCTGGCAAAGACCCCCACTCTCATCTACTTCCTCTTTTAAGGGGTCTTAGAGATTCTTGCACTAAAGCCCGGGGCATGCTGGAGTCAGTGTAATCCAATTATTACAACAACTCCACTCAAAAGCTATAAATAAACAGCCCAGTCAAAATCACAGGCAACTTATTTCCTGACGCTCGGAAGGACAAGGAGCTTTAAAAAGAATATCAGATTAAAACTGTTGTTTAGTGGGAGTGAAAGTTAGTTAACTTTCTGCAATAGGAAAATATAAACCATTCCAATTAGTCTTAAAAGGGGCAACAATAAACTAAAACTATTGTGGTTGGCTGACAGCTTGTACTACAAGTAAGATTCTCTGCCTTTTGGAGACACGAACTTTAAGAGGCGTGGATGTTTGCACATGCCAATTTCATAATCGACAGAGTGACTGGGTCAAAGATGGGTCAGGGCTTTTCATCTTGTGACCTGATGGGTCAGACTTGGGGCACTCGGTTCTTTATTCCCCGCCTTCAGCTCTCAGCCTGCTAAGAAGAGGCTAATCCCACCTAGCAAGTGTCAATGGCAACACAGTCGCCTCTTGATTCTCCCATCAGCCATTCTGTTCCTTGAGGAAAGCAGCCTTGCTCCCCATTCAAACTGAATAATGCTCCACAACAGGCAAACCAGCAAATGGTAGAATGGAAGAAGGTAACCTGCCACCACTCCTTCTTGAGTTTTCTTTTTTATTTATTTATCTATTTATTTATTGCCTGTTGGTCCTTTTTTAAACAAAGCAGAGGGCAAATCAGCATGAGGAGTGACCTTTCTGCAACCCCCTGGATTAAGACGTTACACATAAATCCTTGCATCACCTCCAGCTCCTTTCCCAAAGAGTAGGATCACATGTGGAGACGCACACACACAAACACACACACACACAGCGGCAGTGGTCTTGCTCCGAGCCTCTCCAGACATGGTTAGGTCTCAGGAGGAGCCACTGCGCAAATTCCTTCCTCCTCTCTCTTGTTCGTCCCTCAACACCGGCCCAAAAAAAGGCAACCAGTCTCGCTCTGGGGAGTCTGTGCAGAACACCATCTCTACTGAGATCGAAGTGAGGACAGGCGCTGTCAAGCACGCACCACAGTCAATATAATATCACTGTGGTCCTCAACGCAACATAGCCATTGTCCTATTAATGGTCTATCATTAATATGGTATCACCCCCCTCCCAAAAAAAAATTGTGAACTGTAGAAGCCTCAGGCCAGATACAGACAACTAAAAGGTGTGACTAAACAGGACTACATGCGCACAGCCATTTGGGTGGTTACTCGCATCAGACAATAAAATGTGCAATGCACTGACAGAAAAACGCCTAGGCATTACACCGAGCACGTGGCTGATGAGTAAGGAGATGAGATCACTGATGATGCATGATGTACAAAGGGGAGAGCAGCTGATTAAAGACAGCTCCAATGAGCGCAGGGCCATCATCATTTCAGTCAATGCATAACTATGGCATAGCTGAACACCTTTTTAAAAAAGCTTTCATTCAATGACATTTTTGATGTGAATAATAATATAGATAGGACGCTGAGCAGGTCTTTAGACACTATTCTGAGGGAACAGCTGTTTTAAAAGAGTATCAACAGACCAGTGTAACTGCTAGCTTTAAAGTTAAGGATTGGCAAGAACCTGTCTGCAGTCAGCGACAGGTATTGACATGTAAACATAACAACTTTACTACCTGGCAAAGAACACAAACTGTCCCAAAATACCGTCCTTTACGTGCATTCTAATTAACCTAAATAGCCAAATGATCTGATACTGGTAAACAGACAGACGCTGGTGGTAAACTGAACTGAAACGGTTCTCCTTAAAACATTACCATAGCAAGCTGAAAACACAAGATCAAATTCTTTAAGTAAAGATTTTTTAAATCATATTACTATATCTCAACCAAAATAGCAAAGAATTAAATGTCAGGCTTTAGGTCCAAATGTCTGCTAAATGCGACAACAGACAACCAGAGACTACGAAAATGCAAGTCATTAATCCCATCAAACGAAATCACCCAAGCTCCATTTACAAAGGCCCTTGATGATTCGGTAGCACTTTTAACAATAATCTGCTATGCCTGTGATGTAATACCGTCGCCCTGACCCGACTGCGGCATTGCTTCAGTCAAAGCTAAATATATTTGATGGTCTTTCCTTCAGGATTAGAAAGAAATGAAACTCATCGTCATTTACCAGTGTTAAATTACCACAACATGAATGTCGTTACATAAAACTTCTGATTTCCACAAGGTTATTGGAAGAGCTCTTAGTAACTCAATGAGGGACATATTACGGATTGAGGTATTCAGTCCAGTCGTGTTTTGAACGTTAACGTTACCTGCTACATTCTTTACTGACCAGCCAACTGACGTAGCAAGCCAGTGAACTGCTTGACTTATCAACTAGCGATGACAACAACAGCTATTCATAATAACTAGCACCTAACAGGACATTATTTCGCATTGGCGACCGTTGGAAAAAATGTCAGCTAGGTTGGCTAGGTACTAGGTGGCTAGCTACTGACAACCACTCCAACAAGGATAACCTTAACCTATCTGGCTAGCATTTGGCGTTAGTCGGTCCACTACTGCACGATGCATGCTACTCTCGTTTATAAAAGTGAAATAAACACGTTTAGATTTACAATAAGTGGAATGAAAAACGAGTGCAATTTAGCTGGTGCGAGTTTTTCCCCCGACATGGGTGACTAACGTTAGCAGGCTAGGATAGGTAGCTAATGGGCTAACTTATTTGCTAGCTTGCTCGAACACCACCACCCAAGCAGCTTTCTTCCTGGCTTTGGTCATTTGACGTGCGGCTAACACTGAGTAAACAGCGAGTCATTCAATTTATACTAACATTAGCTAAACATCGTATCTAGTGTGCCAAAACGCATAAATGAAACGCCTCAATAAACAGACAAAGCTCGCCGTGCATAAAGTGAGTCTTTTTTCTGCAGTTTCTGCCTCGTACCCAATTCAATCAACACAGTTTTGTAAACGGCCCTTCGCCGATTACGGTCGGGCGGGCTGAGTAAACACAGTGAACGACTCCCTTTCCGACAAACTAGGTGGCAAAGTTACCACTCCTCCGTGATGTACAACACGGAAATAATTTCAGCAGGAACAAAATAACTGTCAGAGCTGGTACATAAAATGCTTCTTACCTGATGTAGGGCAGTGAGACCGTCTACATTGGCGTAGTTGATGTCAGCACCCCGGTCCAGCATTCGTAGCACCTCCTCGGTATCGCCGGCGGAGCAGGCTGCCAAAAACACGGCGCCATCGTCGAACTTCACCTTCGTCTTCTTCTTTTTCAGGATAGGTGGCTCGAGGTCTGTCTCCGAGCCTATCCACCGTTTTAACTGTTCATTCCTTTTCTGCTTGGCGTCCGCCATCTTCATCCCCTCCTGCCTTGGGCTTCTTATCTCTGTCCGAGAGAGGATATACTTTATACTGCCACTATCCCACAGCGCACTGGGGCGTGGGAAGGGGGGGGCGAGAGAGCAAACGGATTGTTTTCCATAATCTCGCGAGGAAACACAACAGCGACGTCACCTTCGGATCTGCAGTATAACGTCATTTGACATGGAGCAGAAAAAGGATGAATTGTGTCCTTGCAGAGTTAATGTTGCATTCAGTAGATTAAAAATACACACATACACACATTTAGCAATCTCTCTCTTTTTCTCTCTTCAACAGAAGTAAAAAGAAAAATAGGCCTAAAACAAAGCGATAAACTAAAGTGGAAGTGTGACATTCTATAACTTTTTAAATTTGTGTAACCAGGTGGCTTTAGAAACTTATTTTTTTCCTCATCAGGGGAAAAATAAAAAAAGAAGAACTAAACTTTAAGTAAACTATGTATTCAAACACACGTGATGCTATAGGTTAAAACAAGAAATGAAACTGACTCCTCAAATGCTATAGTTTGTACATTTAATAGGGCATTTTTTGTTGCTGCTTTGTGAGTGTAAAACAGATTATGCATCCTAGGAGCATATAATGGCCTACCTGAAAATTCCAGGCAGCAAGTTGTCCAAAGGATCTCTGGGAAAACTGTGGATTGATTAATAATTCCTGCTGCAGATGTAATAATTGGAAGATTAGAAAGGTAATCGTCTCCACGACCTCCGATCAAGACCACCCACCATAATATAGACTTTATCATGTGGTGCTAAGAAAGTGTTTCTCTTTTTTTCAATTATTTAGTCTCATATCAGACCAGCTGGCCAACTGTTTATTGTCTGTTAAGACAGAAATGCTGTTCTTTTCTAATGAAGATCCAGCAAGGCTCATCATGTCTAACAGTTGTGATAGTGAAGCTTTTATTCCCTTCTTGATCTGTTTTATTGACAAAATGCCTGCATCAGTGCGATCATATCAGGCTATTAGACTACAAGGGTGCCATTCCATTTAAGAGATGGATCTCAGAGTGTTTACTTGAGTTGTGATCTGAGATCTGAGAGCTAAATGAGAAGTCTGGAAGGAAGCTTATTAGAGAAGTAGTCTATTAAATGATGCTCTGTGTGATTTAGGGTGAGATATCAGAAGGGATGATTACAGATAGAGTACAACATTTGAGAATTTATATATTCTGGATAGTAAAATGGAAGCCTCAAAGACAGCCGTGGCCTAGTGGGTAGGGATTCGGGCTTGAAACCAAAGGGTTGCCAACAGCAGACCATGGCTGAAGTGCCCTTGAGCAAGGCACCTAACCCCTCACTGCTCCCTGGGGGCTGCTGTAGCAGGCAGCCCATTCCTCCATGTTAGTGTGTGCTATGTGTTTCGCTAATTCACGATTGGGATAAATGCAGAGAGTAAATTTACCTCACAGGGTCAAAAGAGTATGATATATACTATAGACACATCAGGCAATGTTTTTAGGTTAATTTACCAGCTTGATAGTCACTTTGATGATTAAATGACTGGTGAATGATGAATGAAGGCTGTCTCGGCCACTTGTAGCATAGATTTCAGGGTTATTACACTTGCAGGATCTTTTTCAGGGAGGTGGTGAAAACGAAACAAAACTTGTCTGTCAATGTAACGCTATGAAAATCTTTACTGGCTCCTGTTCTTTGGTCTGCAAAAAATCACATGGACTGGTAAGATTGTACTATGTTGTTGCTATTTTTTTTATTATTATTTTTTAAATCGGCAACTGTACGGGGAGCTCCAGAGGTCAGAAATCACAGTCTTGCCTGGTATGCTTTTACAGTAATGTCTCACCAACTCTCATAAAACAGTGCCTTTTGTTTCACAGCACATTGATGGGTTTGAGTGGGTGATGACCACATTTAAATCCATTGGCACCTGTGCAGTGAAGTTCTTGTGAAAGATCAAAAGGTAAACCATCCCTCAGAAGCCATATGGATCTGATCTGACTATGAGTTGCCAAAGCCTTTTTTTCATAGCAACCAATGACAAAATGTGAACAAACAGCTTGGATGCACATGTTGATGTGGGGTAAACTTCTCCCAGGTAGCTCTCTCCACAATGCAGCCAGCATAAAACCAAGGCCTGTGTGTGGCACAGACCCGACAGGAAACCTCTTACCCTCCCCAGGCATTTGTTAAATAAAAAGCTAGTCATGTCTTCCCCTTTGGATAATTGAGGTACCCAAAACATAAACTGAGTAATAAATAAAAACTTGTTTCATTTGAGCACTTGTGTGCTGTGAGGAATGTCTAGTGGATGTGTTCGCAGGGGTGGTCCCTCTCTGCTGGCCCAAGAAGGGAAAAAAAAGCAAGAGAAACTTTTTTTTTATTATTTTGGCACCACGGTGCGTTGTTGTTGGCAGGCACCCATGTGTACTCGACAGGAGGTGTGTGCTTTTTTTCAGGTTCTGCATTGTTGGCAAAAGCCAGTGAAGAGGTTGTCACCAAGATTGCTATTACATGTCTCAAACAAAGACTCCCTCATTAGTTGTCATTAAAGACCATGTTTTGGACTTGAGATACATCAGGTATGAACATAATTGGTCTTGCCAGTCCAACAGGGAGTAGCATCGGGCTCCTGACAAAATCATTTACTAGTGCTGAAAGGAAAGAAGCACTCCTAAACACCACCATAAATAGCTACGATTAGCAGTAAAGCCACTAATTTGTTATGCAGGGCTGCTATGTTTCTTTGATGATATGCGCAAAGTGGCCTGGCATCAATCCGTCAGGATGGAATTTGTAATGGAGGAGAGGGCCAAGAGGCAAATAAACCTCTGGAGAAGAAAGGCTCTCCTCAAAACATTTTCACAGATTAAAATGCATGAGTTGATGGGGGCTCACGCAGAAAAGGCGCAAGGATAGCAGGATGGGTTTGTTTGCTTTGCTTGCCTATGTGAAGAGATCCCATGTGCTGATGTGCCATTTGCCCAAGCCAAAGCCCATCTATCAAGTCGCTGCCGCTGGATGTTCGATGAGAGAGAACGCACACTAAACCGGTTTCTGAGAGCAAGCCACATGATTCAGCTTTCTTGGCAAGAAAGAGATGTCAAGTGTGTGTGTATGTGTGCTTGTAAGTTTGTATGCGTGTGTGTGTGTGTATGTGTGTGTTTGTGTGTGTGTGTGAGAGAGAGAGAGAGAGAGAGAAAGAAAGCACATTTGTGGTTGTATATTCAAGTGTGTGTGTGTGTGAAAGAGAGAGAGTAAGTGTGTGTGTGTGCTTGTGTGTGTTTTTGTGTGTATGGGGGCTGATGGCTCTACTGGACAAACTAAGAGCTGAAGTCAGAGGCTGAGCTGTAGGTGATGGAGGCCAAGACAGCCATCTGATTTACTGGCACACTGCTCACGTCATTGCTGCAAAGAGGCAAGGAGAGGTCAAGGGGGGGACACTTATATGACCATTCAGAGAGTGTGGCATGGGTCAGAATATAAACACCTCAAACTCAAATACATACAGCCTGAATGTTTTTTTTTGTTTGTTTTTGGCAAGCAGAGGAACAGTCCAACAAATAGATTCAGTTAAACAACGAGCCAAGATGTTTTTGTTGAGTGATGATGACTGTGAAATAGCACCTGATGATAGTGCAACAGTTGGAGAAGTTGCAGGAGATCTTGTGCTGATAACGGCAGAGAGATTAATGAGATGAACTTAGACACTTGTCATCATTTTCATTCTCAGTGTGTGAACCGACCCCAAACTTTTATTCTGAAGAAAGACATCCAAGCACTATAACTCAAAGAAGCTGGAGGTGAAACACTAAAAATAAGTAAAACAAGCTCCTGAAGACCCATTTTTACCCATACAAAGCAGTGACTTGGCAGCTTGCAAAGAGCAGGTGAAAGATCCCAAAGACCATCTGTAGATGAAGGCATAATGCATCATTGGAAACCTCGGCTGACACACAAAACTTGTTGCATGGATGTTTTAAATCATTTTAGCAAATTATTAATATAGCTTGTTTTAGAACTAATAGCATTTAAATTAGGACTACAAAATTCTGTTATATCCTGTTGGACCCCTACTATTGCCTAAAAAAAAACGACAGCCACAATGGCTGCCATTTTTCAGTGGGGTCTTTTGTGATAGTTCTGTTATTCATCTGGTGAGCATCTTACTGAAACCAAAATATACAGTAAATGATGGGGCCGTTTGCCCAATACCTTAGTCAGCTGTTCTACCCAAAACCAAAGTCAAAGCCTCCTAAGATTCATTGTGTGTGTGTGTGTGTGTGTGTGCAGGAGCCTACCTGTCTATTGAAAGCTGGGCCACCAGTGTGATGTCTGTGTTGTCAGCACTGGGCTCATACTCGTGTGTACACAAATTAGGTGCATTGAAGAGGCATGAGTTGATACATGCCATAAAATTACAACCCCACACTTTTCCAATGACAGGTGGTCAGTAAAAAAAAAATGTGTGGGCTTTCATGCTTACTGGAATAGCTACCCCACACGAAGATAAGCACTAACTTTCACACTTACTGGATTAACCACACCAACCAAAACAATGATTCATCCCCCTCCCCTTGTTTTTATATCTGCTCTGTGTTTTCAGCAATGTACCAATTCCAACCAAGAATTGTACCAACTCTGGCTCATACCGATTTCTATTGAGGTATAACAGTATTTGTATGTGTATCTCTGTTTCCCAGGCAACTGTTCCCTGATGAGATCTGTCAAACTTGCTGAGGTGTGAGCCCAGTAACGTGCTGATAGAGAGTTATGGGGACACAGGGCTTTGGGGGGGAGGGGGGTCCTAGGAGCAAACCAGCATTTGAGTGAGTGACAATGGCAACTACACTCTGGAGAATGACAGTGGAGATTTTTCTGCCACCTGTGCTTTTGTTCTGTGAAAAAAAAACTGGAGCAGTTCTAATTTGCCTCGGGACAGGGATCACAGCTGATCCATGTGTTATGTCATCTGGCTAGAAATCTGTTGCATAATTTGCTGTCCAATTCCATTTGGGTGTTACAAGTGCCACCCACGGCAGATTAAAATCCAGAATTATTGCAGTGAAGTCTGCTGTAGTGATGACAACAATACAATGCATTTGTGCAACAAATTCCTAGTTTTGTCATTCAGTTAAAACAACATTGTCCAGGGAGTCATTTGTTAAAGGGGAAGAGGGGTCATTTCCCCAAAATGTGGGCAAATGCAAATCTTTGTTTTATCACACAATGCTCCTAGTTGTGGAGCAATACCATGATGTGCATGACAAGCACGAGTTGCATGATGATGAAATGTAGCCTTCACTCTACCTCTGCCTCTACCCCTGGTCATTTTGTGCAAAAATGTTGACAAATATTTACATTCATACAGACATACATGCATACATACATACATGCCCACGTACATATATTTTTAGAGTTTCTCTGTATGGGATCGGCCAGCATCCTTCTGCCTTGGACATTGCTACAGTTCTATCATTTGAGTATGGGTCTGCTCCAAGTCCCTTACAGCTTGTGATCCATGCATCCCACCATCAGGTAAGTGTGGTGACTGGCAGCGGGGAATTCTTGGCCAGGAGCCTAGTGAGAGCAGATGAGTGAGTACCATATGAGTGAATCCAGACGCCCTCTCTTCTCTCTCTCCCCGTTACCCAGGGCCTGTTGTTGCCGTAGCGACACCGACACCTGTGAGACACTCAGACTCCCTCCCGTTCCTGAAAAAAGTCCCTGACTGCATCATCATCCCAGGCGATGGAAATAGACTCTCTTTGAAGTTATCGGAGGTTGGGCGGTCAGAAATGCAACAGATAGCGGCAGGCTCAGCCTCTGCCCCTTTCAATTAGTCACTGTCTGTTTCAAAGCACCCTGCCAGCCCCTCTCTATCAGGAACAACACAGTTGACCTGATGGGTTCAAACAAAGGCACCCCTGCATGTACTTGTTCCGCTGTTGACAAAGCTCATGCATCACATCAGTATCTTCTTTTTCTTGATGAAATGTGCCAAGGGGCTTTCCTAAACAGTGCAGCCTAGGGAAACATCTCCCTTTTGAAACTGCACATAGTTTCCTCATCACGTTGTGGGCACCTATGTCAGACTGTTACTAATGCAGCTTTTTACAAGAATTGCCCTTCAGATAGAGACAATGATTTTGGGGGGAGGCACTTGTGTGAATGGAGAAGGAAGGGTTACCCAAGACTCCCAGAACACATCCTTCTTCTGCAGAAGAGTAATAATAGATGGCCCCTCTCTGCAGTCACATGTTTTACCAAACAAAGCAGCTGTAAAGTCTGTGGCTCTTTGTGTTGTTGTCGTACGTGATAGGTTGTGTATCTCCACTGAGTTTTGGTACGTGTGTTAAGGGGTGTCAGAACAGTATTCCTCATGCTTGGTTGCTAACAATCCAAGCACTTGGCTTGTGTCAACAGTGTCAGCAGCAGATCACCTGGCTTGATTATTTGCCTCACTCCCTGTGCAGTTCAGAAACAGTGGCTACCCATGGGTCCTTTGGCTGTGCCAATGACAACGTTACAGAGCGAGACAGACACTGGGATTTAATTCTGACAGGCCCAGGTCAAAGGTCAGACAGATCTATAATGGCACTGTCAACCCTCACCACCACCCCCACCTAGCAGCTGTTCCTGCATCTCTTTCACTCAGATTGTCCTGCTGGCCCCAGTGCAGAGCGTACCAACCCAGGCAATCCCGACGGGGGCGGTGGTTTGTCGGCGGTGGTGTTGCCTTGGAGCAGTGTCAGGGAGCTTTTTACTTTGCGGTTGGCGCTCATAACCTATTTACACTGTGGAGCATGTGTTTCCATCTATTTAAGACACTGTATTAGCCTGCTGGGATGTGGCGGACTGGCGAGTTCCTGGAGAATGTACTTCAGACACACTAATGTGAACCACCTGGCAAGGGCTCAGGGCAAGCCGCGGCGCTAACTCCCAGCACACACCAGTAGACACCATGCCAAGTGTATCCCTCACCAAAGCACAACAAAACCTGCTGCCCTGCAAAGACTCTGAGTTTGATATGTACACAATTGACAATCCTATGATAATGGACAATACCAGAAACGCACACATCTATCTCATGCCAACCCCCCACCCACCCACACACACACACACACACACACACACGTTTGTTTAATATTCATGTGGACACTACACTACACCACAACCCCCTTCATACTCTCATATAAACATGAATACCGATACACACACACATTCCACACACACACATGCATGAGTGTACATGAGTGTCCATGAGTGACTTTAGGCCAGGGAAAGGACAGGAGGTTGAAGTCACAAAAGGGGCTTCCAGTATGACCTGCCCTTGCAGATGACAGCTGGGCCTCAGCCTTGGCCAGAAATAGGGTAACCCCCTTTACTTACCAGCACTGGAGATGGTTAAAGACATGTGTTCCCAATGTCCAGTGGACAAATAAACACGCTACACTTTCCATCCAGCATTCAGTCCAGGATGCAGGAGGCCTACTGATACAACCC
This sequence comes from Tenualosa thibaudeaui, assembly GCA_027481765.1. Taxonomy (NCBI): domain Eukaryota; kingdom Metazoa; phylum Chordata; class Actinopteri; order Clupeiformes; family Clupeidae; genus Tenualosa; species Tenualosa thibaudeaui. Next base: position 6,792,705 of record JAIFZK010000022.1, read on the forward strand.
CTCAAGCAAGAGCGGAATATGTAACTCATTAGGGACGTGCTAGTCCAAACAACTGCATATGTATTTTATGTAGCATGCATGCTTGTGTGTGTGTGTTTGTGTTTGCATTGGCTCTGTGAGAGTCCTAAAGTAGACACTGACTTTGCGGCGATCATTTTTTTTTTACAGGCAAATTAGAGGTGACAATTCAGTCACACAGGCTGACAGACTGACCTTGTTTCTCCAAAGAAAAATTAGCCAAGAATAGACCTAATCTGGAGCTGGATGTCATCCAGTAATAAGGCTTCGCTCAAAATTAGTCATTCTTAAGGCACAAGCCATGGAAAATAACACTCATCCCCCCGACATAAAAGGATAATAAGGTCCTGCTTGATGGGGTGCTAGCGTGGAGCAGTGATGGAGAGTGTTTAGGCTCTTGTCACCTCCGAGAGGCGCCGACACCCACCAGTAGGAGCTATTTGAAAAGCCGTTCAAAAACGATTGAATGTTGCCATGGCAATGCTGCCAACAGTAGTGACAGCGTCGACCTTTTCAGAATAATAACAGTGGCAGCGTGCCGTCGGGCCGACTCCCTCCTTTCTCATTAGTGAACATTCTCTGTAAACACCCACTTGAATGATGTAATCGTATAGATATCCAATACTAGAGTATTTTCCTTCTCTCGTTCTCATCGTTTCTGAGCAAGGTGTATTCAATCAGGGTGCATAAATAGTTTAATAACCTGTGCCATAACACGCTAAGCTAACACATGCTAAGACTTCAAAAAGCACTTTTCCTTGGAAGCTTTGTCTCCGGTTCTCTAGCGAAAGATGACTTCCATCCGTCTTTGTTGGGATGGACGCATTACGAGCTGAGGCTTCCTCTCTTGGGTGTTTCAGGGGAATTTTCACACATGTTACTGTGCTACCAGTTTCCTGGAATACATTGATTGTACAGGCACTGCACTAGTAACTTTAAAAATTATTAAAGGAGACATGGATGACTGAATGGAGTATTATACCTTGCCCTCTGATGTTAAAATAAAACAAATTCAATTATCAGAAATATGCTCAAGAACAATTTTACAAGGCCAAATTAAAACTTTACATAATTAGGCTGGGTATTAAAATGGTCCTTTTGGTTAAATGGTGCCCTCTTTGGCAACTACAATGGCTTTGTGATATTTGACATCACATGTAGGCTTTGTTCTAATTTGCCCATGTTGTAGAAGTATTTCTAAGATTTTCTTATGAAAGAGGGTGCAACCATTCCTCATGCCTGTTCATGATAGCTCTTTGGACATATACAACCTCTCCTAATTCATCAAAGCCAAGGCAATTTTTTTCCCCATTTTACGTATGTAGAGTCTTGGAAGGCTTCAATTCATTAGGTACCATTCCATTTTAATGCACAAACTTTCTCTCTTTCTCTCCCCTCTCTCTGCCATCTCTTTTCCATCCTGCTCTTAGCCGCATGCCTTGTTATAGATTGCTCACTGCTAGTGTACACAGTGAGTGCCCTACATTTCTGACAGGAAAAAGAAGAAGAACAGTTCTGCTGTGTGTCTTTATGATAAAGCTAACACAAGCCTCCTCTGCCTGTGCCCCTTCTCCCACACCCCACCACCACCACCACCACCACCACTAGCTTCACCAGAACCATCATCACCACCACCACCACCCCTCGGGGATGGCATTATAAATAGAACCCTGTTCTTCTCCCATCTTCTCTCCTTCTCACAGGCAAGCCAGTCGGCTCTAGCTCAGTCACTAACTCATCATCATCGAGCCACAAGCTGCGAGCAAAAAGGCTTTTTGGCCGCGTAGGAGGCGGCCGCGGCAGCCATTTGTTTGATGTAATGATGCAAACACGGGGATGCTGGTGGGTCCAAGTGCTCTGTGGAGAGTGCATCGCAGACATTAACAGGGAGGGTTTGCTCGATTAATTTAGCATACAGCACATACACGCTTATTGTAAATGTTGGCTTTCAAATTAAGCTGTTATATAAGCCTAATGTTAAAAAATAAACATTCACGCTCCCTAGAGACTACGATGATAGCCAGCCACACAGCCACTGAACCATATGACTCAGGTTGTACATGTGCAACTGGGAAAACTCACCCACCAAGGAAACTATGCCGAGACACACAATTATATTACCCAGGGCTATAATTATTCAGAGGAGCTTGATCTCTGACACAGACATTCTCTCATTAGACAAAGAGAATGAAATAAATCATCCTTAATCCCATTCATAACACAGCCATCACTCTCTGCTGATGTCCAACTGAGGGTCCAGTCAACTGTAGTCTAGTGGGCCTCCAAGCCCCTGGCCTAAACCCACTATAACCCTATTTAAAGCCACTGTTAATGACCAATGATTTTAGTGACAGGGCCAAACGGGGGAGGGGTTCTGATGAAGTTTAAATTTAGCAAATCTAGGTCAAGGTCAGTTGGTGTCAATCCTGCCAATCATCTTTCTTTTTAACGTGATTTATTATTCTGTATTCTATATAGTTAATTTGTCTATTATAGGTGTAGATTTCTTTAGATGAATGATTGCTAAATACAAGCAATATTGCAGTCCAGTGGTTTTAATATTCCCATCTGTAGTGTTAATTAGCAAAGAAGTTGCCAAAAACAATAAATAATACTTAAACTTACTAATGCTAATGTAATGAAACATTTGTGTTTATATCTTTAATATGGATCAATTTTCAGACTCATGTTATGTTTTGCCCTCTGTTTGAAGTGACAGTTGCCAAGATGGGTGGATGGATGCATTGGCCTATATGGGTGGAGTTAGTGATTGTGTTATGTAAAGAAAATTAAAGATCATCTGCACACCAGAGACTATTCTTCTTCAAACTTACCTCACAGCTTGGTTTTGTGTCTGTGAGGGTGAGGTTGGTATGCCACTCGTGGAACGAGTGTTGGTGTTTTACTTCCTCAAAACAGCCCCAAGCACTTCCTCTGCCAGGAGTCCCAGAGAAGCAGCAAAGTCCCCTGACAGACAGACTCAGCCAGCTGTCAGGTCCCCCTTCCACTCCCTTTACCATATATTGCATGTATGTGTGGATATGGAGTTTCACACATGCATATACACACAAACAAAAACACACATATAGAACTACATGTAAATGTTAATTTATATACACAGTCATACAGAAAGCAGATTTATAATCAACACACAAACTCACACACCCACACACAGAGACTATAAATATACATGTTTATAAACACACACATACACAAAGCTAAAATGGATGTACAGTAGTCACAGGCTGTAGTAGGAGATTTTATATTTTCTGCCTTTTTTGGAGAAATGAGCAGAACATGACAGACCCAATCAAGTTTCTCACCCTTCTCTCCTCTTTCCTCCCTATTAACGTTACATTTCTTTACTTTTGCATTCATTCTGAGCTGATATAAGTTGTTTATATTTTAGTACTGTAACACTCTCAACCATTGTCAATGCTGCTGAAGCAATATGCATTGACTGATATTGTTCATGGTCCTAAGTCCAAGCCACTTTTGTTTCCCCATCCTCCAGACTTCCATTCTGTCTGTATCTAGAATTTTCTGAAATATGACTAAATACACAATGGAAAAAAAAATCTTGAACAAATGCACCAAATGTACAGTGAAAGGACTCCAAAGAGAATTGGGCTGAATTTGACCAAGAAATTTGGCTCAGTGGATTGAAATGGTGAATACACCTTTAAATCTGGCCCCTGGAAACTCTTTGGGAAAGAAAATGTCCTTGGCCCCTCGGTGGCCCTGGGAGACAGCATTAGTTCATCTGGACCTGCCGCAGGCCAGCATGTATTATAAAAGCTGGACGGGCAAATAAACACAAACAAACATGACACACAAAGCCATCGGCGCGCGCAACCCAAGATAAACAAAGTGATTTATTTTGAGAGGTGGCATGACATCATAATGACAACCTGCAGTGGCAAAAGCGATGCTAAAAATAGGCTCTGAAGGAGGGGGGACGTCAAAGGCATGGGTACATATATGTCCATAAAGTGTGCTCAGCATTCCACAGATTAGGGCAGATGTCTGGTAGATTCGGTCCAGACTGAGGGGAAACAATAACAGCCCACACGCACTTCAAACACCACACAGGAGCACCCCAAGGAGCTACAGCTCATCCTTGGACCCAGAGACTATCCCCTCAGACATACACATACACACACACATACATACACCCATACATAGATATACACACACACTCATCACAAACACACATATATTTACACACATGCACACAAATCAAACACTCATACACACACATTTACACACATGCACACACATCACACACTCATATACACACACACACACACACACACACACACACACACATAGACTCACACATACTCACTAGCTTCCTATCACTGGCCTCCACAAGGATTATGGGTGATGGGGGAGGGAGAGAGTCTAGAGAGGACTTTTCTGTTTTGGCTTTACTGGTATTGTGTACATGAAGTGTTCCCTGACCTCCTTCCCAAAAGGTCGTGGTGGAAAATGTGTGTAAGATCACCCCCAGCCCCCCACACACACACACCAGCCACCAACCCGCTCCCAGTCCTTCCCACCTCTCTGAAACCAAAGGCCTACCAGCTGTCCTTTGAGCTGTCTGTGTGTGTGTGTGTGTGTGTGACAATTTTATTTTTCTATTCTCTTTTAACTAACTGCTTTCCAAATTCTGTGTTGGACAATCCAAAGTCAAAGTCAAAGTCAGCTTTATTGTCAAAAGCCATATGTACAGGTTGCACACATAGGATTTGAAATTACAGGGCTCCCTAGGCCCACAGTGAACATTAAACACCTTATAAACAAATATCAATATAATGATATATATGATATATATATATATATACACATCAATATAACATCAATATACATCAATATAATGATACATATTATTCAGACAGGATGCTTATTTTGAGCTTGAGATGACTTCATATGCACACCAGCTGAGATGTGATCTGATTCGCTGCCTCACTGCAATGTACAGGCAAGAGACAGAGCAGAGCACCAATGTGACTTCAAGATGGTCTCCCTAGCACTGACTTAGAATGCACTCACCTGTTATCCTGTTATGTACTAAACATATGACCTCTGGTTTAAGTATCTGCACACTCTACCTGCCCACTCCCCTGCAATGGCTCACCTTCTTATGCTCTCTCCTCTTCTGCTTTTTCAATATAGGGAACGACTGACGCTCCCCCAGACCCATGTGCCGTGGGGTACGAGCAGCTGGTCCACAGTGTTGGGGAGTAATGAATTACATACAACAAAATTATGTAATTAATCACAATATAAACGGAACTTGTAATAAGTTACACTACGTTAGTAAAAATGTGTAATTAAATTACAGTTACTTTTGGAAATATTCAAAGGTTAAACTTTTATTTAAAAAATTCTACAGAAACAGTGGCTATATGTTCAGTAATATTTTTGTTGCCTTACCTGTTTTCCTTATGCAGAACACTGTCTTGTCACAGCTGAAAGTTTCATACTATTCTGATGAGTCTAATTGGTTCTCTCATTGTGTTTGGATGAGTAGAATTGTGTAATTTTACACAATTATAAACTTTTGACAGACAATGTCTCATTATCCTCCCACCTTAAATATAGGCTGTTAAGTTTATGTCTTAGTTAAATTTTGTGTGATGCAGGCTTGCCACTAATGACAATAAATTATTTTAGTGTCTTTAATGAACTACTGTTTAGACTACTCCATGAGAATTAGCAGGCACATACAATTGAATAGACAGCCGCTTATCAAGTGATGTTTATCGAGTGCTCTTGACAGTGCAGAATTTTGACAATAATCAGTGTTGAGTAATTTCAAAATTTGCTTCAAAATGTTGATGGTTGAGAATATTTGTTCAAAATGTGGAAAGTAATCCAAAATAATCAAATGTAATTAGTAACATTACTTTGCTAAAGTAACTGTAATAGTTACTCTACTATTACATTTTAAACCGGGTAACTTGTAATTGTAATGCATTACATTTCCAAAGTAACTTTCCCTACACTGCTGGCCCATGTGGGCCGGGGTATCCCTGCCTCCAGCCTTCAGCAGCAAGCCTGCAAATGGCCTGGAACGGGGTCGCTAGCTCTGGTGCATCTCACACTGAGAGACGCATGTCAGCCCTCGGGCAGAGTGGCCAAACTATACCAGAGCAGATGGTTGCTTTCTCTCTCTCCCTCCATCTTTCATAAACATTTTACTTCTCTCTCCTGCTCTCTCTCTCTTTCTCACGCTTTCGCTCTCACTCACATATCTATCTCCTTTTACTCTTTAACGTACACTTTCTCTAAACACTCTTTCTCGCGCTCTCACTCCTTAACTTGCTCTCTTCTCCCCTTCTCTCTCCCTCCCTCTCAGGCTATCTGACTCAGATTTTAGACAAGGTCATAGAGTCATAACTGATGATCCAGGTGTTTTTTTTTTGTTTGTTTTTTTTTCTGGGGGGGGGGGTCTATTGACAACAGACATAATTTACCATTACTTTCTCCAGATCTTGAAACCATGGATACGGTGACTGCGATAAACTGCTCTCTGGGTCGGTCAGCATTCTAACACTCTAAGATCAAGTGAGTAGTTCTGATGGACTATCTGTCTGAAATCATATTCTGTGTGTGTATATGTGTGTGTGCGCGCGGATTTCTTCTGATGTGCATGATGGGTTTCCCAAAGCCTGAGGGCTTCTCCTTACTCTTAGAAAAAAGAAAGAAAAAAAATGCAAAGGAGGGAAAAAAAGAACGCCTCCACGACATCATCCATCCTGGCCTTTTAAGGAGTGTTCCTGTGGAGGCCTGTGAAACACTGGCTCTCTTTCCCAGCAACTAGCTTTCAAGCTACTCTCAAGATTCTCTCCCCCTCTCTGTCTCTCTCTCTCCCTCACACACACACACACACACATACACACACACACACTTTCTCTCTCTCTTTCTTCCTTACTTTCTCTGCTTGACTCACCCTTTCTTCCCTGTCCTGCATATACAGTAGACATACACATACAGTCTCTCTTAACAAACACACTAAATTTGTTTATATAGAGACACAATAAGAGGTACTCAGGCAGGCTCTGATCGTATATACTCTCTCTCTCACACACACACACACATTCACACACACTCACACACACACACACACACACTCCCTCCCTCCCACATGTGCCCAGAATTGTCATATGGAAGACTGAAAGCCTCTTATTCACACACCACACACAACTACATTCCGAAGTTTACACCATGTCATCTGAATTGATACATTATGAGACAATAATACACAACCAGTCTTTCAGATACAATGACACAGGAACCATATAGGTCGTTCAGCATATAGAGACATACCAACAGAGGCTGGTTGTGACATGTTAGACCCAGTCTTGACAAGCTCTCAAATTGCTACTGTTCTACGCAGATGCTGCAGTGTGGCAGTGCTGTCAGTGCTGTGTCATGTCTAAGCTGAAAAGACAGGCTTTGGGTGTTCATGAGTGCTTCAGCTATTGTGTTCAAGTTTTGTTGATACTTTTGTCAGTTGTTAATGTGCTATGTGTGTTTGTGGTCCATGCCATATATATCACGTACACAGCTGATGGATGACCTTTGACAGTGCCGTGTGTGTAATAGGGAGGGAGTATACACTCGGCACTACATGTTTCCATGCAGAACAGCAGAGCAGATAAACCATTACGCACAGAAGATAGGGCCATCAGTGTTCTGTGTTTCCCGATGTGTAAACAAAGTTTTTTTATAAAAGACAGAGAAAATAGAGAGTAAGAAAACGCGGCAGAAAAATGCATGTATATATATATCAATTTACAAAGCAAGAGAGAATGTGTGTTTGTGTGTGTATGTGAGAGCGAGAGAGAGAGAGAGAGAGAAAGCGATGGCAGGGAGACGAGAGAGATTATACACCCGTGGTCATATGAATCACGATGTTTCCACGGCAGATCTTGTGCAGCTCCAACGCTACTGTTCCTTTGCCCATCAGATAGGACGACCGATGCTGCTGCAGCCCCAGTTATAGCAGGAGCACCAGAAACCGAAGCCAAGTACAGTGTGGCCCGACTCAACCCTTGCCTCTCGAATGAACCCAAACCCAAAAGAGAGGGGGGACAGAGAGACCTTAATGAATCCTATGTACATCATAGGAATATAATGCAGCTGTAGCCAGCCTATTTTGTGCTGCTGCGGTATTGGGAGATCTGTTAATAATTAAACTTGGTTGTTGATCGGAAGCATAAGAAATACAAATCTTTGCCTGTATATCTGAGAAATTAAAGAACTTCTTATATGTGTGCTAAAATGGATACATTTAATTGGCATCAATGTATGTAAAGAAATACAACTTCATAAAAGTATATCTTGATGAAAAAAGTTAGGTGCACTTCATCAATGAAGCTATGAGACTATTTGCCAAGGAGCCTCTTGGTTCCAAATATGTCCGCAACCAAAACAGAGGGAGAGTAGCTTGAGAGCTAAGTGTAGAAACTGTGAAAAAGTGTTTGGACTTTGTCTGTCTTGAAAGAGGCAAGACTGAAAAAGCACAGTGACATCCCTTCTCTTCCACTCTCCCTCTGTTTCCATCCCCTGTTCTTTTTCTTTGAGAAATTCTGTGTCCTGTTTTTGTTGAGTGTTACGATACTATCTACAGGAATACTACATCTAAAAAAGTAGATACAAATTTGCTTGTTAGAGAAAGAAGAGGTCGGCAAAAAAAAAACACCTTAAGAAAGACACAGTATGGTCGTTCTCATTTTGTGCTCCATAACTGACCAACAGCTGAACCTTGAATAGGAGTCCCTTTTTTCTCTTTGCTGCTGGAAACATTGGAAAATTCATGCTTTTGAACTAATCTGATCTAGGGGGCTGGGTACAAGGGTGTCCCAGTGAAGGTCCTCCAGAAGAGGCTCGGGATAGAAAAGGCAGGACCTGTTGCTTCAATCATGATTTGCCTTGGCAAGCTGGTACTGCATTCAGAGGCCTCTCAGGGACATCACTTTTCTGCTTAATAAGCACCCCTCTTCCTCCCCTCCACCCCATCACCACCACCACCACCACCTCCCCACCATCTCTTCTGAGCAGTGCCTTTGAAGTCACCATGGCAACCAGAGTGCTGTATCTGTCACAAACCCTAAAAAACCACAGTAACCCCCCCTCCCCCCTCCACACACACACATACACACACACACACACACACACACACACACACATCCTCACCAGGCTTGGCAGCCACTTTACCGCTCAGGGAAACTTCAATTACCAGCAACACTCCCCCCCCCCCCCCATCCTTTTGCTCTCTCTCTCTCCCCCTACCTCCACCCCGACCCCCAACCTCCCCCTGCCTCCTCAGCGCCTATTATGGTCAAATGAGACGATATCTCAGGTCTGAAAAAAAAATAGAGGTTGGTGGTGGGCCTTCTCTGCTGTAAATCTGCAGCCGTTGTCTTGTGCTTGCCGTGCTGTGACAGGCAAGGGTCAGGGGGGTCGGTGCTCCAGGTGATGTGTTTCCATAAGGCTGGTGTGCTCGTAGTCAGAGGAGAAGGAAGAGAAGGAGGAGGAGGAAGGAAATGTGCATATATGGTGTGTTCTTCATTTACTGCCAGTCTTGGGATTTGCCCGTCAGATGACTGAGGACTCTCCTACCCCTCTAGTGGTGCAGGAACAATTCTACCTCATATGCAACTTAAGCAGGTGAAGTCACCCCACTGCCCACCCCTCAACACACAACCCCACAACACACAGTCCAACCCGTTTACATAAACGTGAGCATTTACAATGTCCATGAGTGAAATGAGTCAGCTTTTAGAAGAGAGAGAGAGAGTGAGAGAGCAAAGAAGTGTCAGGACGTCACACTCAGAGCTGTAACTGGAGAGTGTTTATCTCTGAATGCTTTTGAGGCCTGGAGAGCGTTCAGTGTGAGACTGACAGCTGAGAACATGGTGGGACCATGGCCATTGGCTTGAGCGGAAGCTGCATGCAGGAAATCGGTGGGTGATTTCACAGGCCTTATATGTTTCCTCCTCAGGGGGCCGCTGCTACATATCCTACCCCCTAGCTACGTACACACACACACACACACACAACCACACAGATACACAGATCTATACAAAAAAATTATCTCTTTCTTCATATCGTCAACCTGCCTTAACACAGAGATTTTCCTATAGATCATGACCACCAAGCCAGAATTTTTTTCTTTTTTTGCATTGCTGGAGAGAGCTGTTCAATGTTTATCCTCCTGAAACATCAACATACAAATAGGAAGCAATGTAAATACTTTGACTTCCTGTCACCCTGCTGACGCATTTGTAATTCAGCCTGCTTGTATGTGTCTCACTAAATTTTGTTACTGCATAAGCCACCAACTAAAATCCATTTTACATTCTGGCATTTACATACTTAACTCCACATTTCTTAGACTTTCTAGATAAAAAGTTTTTTTTTATTATATGATATACTTTAATAGTAACTTTATTTTTCAGTTTTTTTTCAGTCACTAACAGGCTTTTTTCAGATCATCAGTCTCATTTTCCAAACTCTAAATACAATTTGCACACCGTCTGCCTGTTCTGGCAGTCAATGAATGCATTTCTGTAATGTTTACATTTTCTTTACATACAGGATCACCCCAAAACCAAAATTATATATCTTATATGGCTTATTTGCAACTGCTTAAACATAGCATGCCAGAAATGGAAATCTAATGTCCAAAACCTTAAATACAGTACAAAACCCTTAGTTTGGCAGTAACAGCAGCACAACGGTTACATAGATGATCAATCTTGAATGAACACTTTGTTTTATCTAGAGGTTTTGAAAAACGTGATTACAAATTGGGTAAAAGCATGTTAGCAGCTGGGAATAACTGTAGGCCTGTGCATCTGCAATAGTTCTTGAAGAATTTTGAAGAATTGAAGAATTGCACACATCACTGTGAACCCAAATATAATTGGTGATGTGAAAGTCAATGTAGTCCATGAAGTCATAGATTTGAAATACATGAAAATGAATGTAGTTTCAGAAATGGCATCACTACGTAGCATTTTGAAAGTCAGTATACTCCGACTGACTACATATTCACAGTGTAAAAAAACACATGCTAGCGCTCAGTAGAATTATTTGATTTTGAGCCAGATTGTCTCTGTTTTGTTAAAATGCGCTTTTGATAAGAAAATTGTTTGGCTAATTGAGTGATGTAGGTGTGTTCCTGTGTTAAGAGTTTAGAAAACTTATTTTAAGTACAGGTTAATGGTTGTTACAATTTGTGAAATTAAGTACATATGTCTATTAAGTGTCTGTGACTGTCTGCAGGAAGCAGGAGCAGTTCTGAGAAAACATAATGACAGTCGAAAAAAGACGGACAGAGGATGTTTCGCCAAGAAAGACTCGATTCCGTGGGGAGGGCACCAAGGGCACGTGTGCCAGGGCCACTGGTATGGCATATCAAAACCAGGGCATGAGCTCTGACGCACATCAGGCAAGAAGGCCAGCCTTGGAATTCACCAAGGGGTGGCACAGGGGGATGTTCTCTGGTTCAAGGGGGGAGGAGTGAAAATAGGTGTGTGTGTCTGTGTGTGCGTGTGTGTGTAAAGTGGCGTCTCCTTGACAATAAAAGAAGCCAGGTGTCTGCGGCGTGCTGGCGTATGGTGTAAACAGGACAGTACCCGCAGTAAATGTCAGGCTGGCCTGGGAGGAGCGTGAGTCAGGCCAGTGTATACAGACTCCCAAGATGATATCTATCTTCAGCTCGCCTCTGCCATAGACAACACAGAGACGCATCTTCTTCCTCCCTCCTTTAAGGGTAAGAGTATGCCCAGACACTAGACTTTGCATTTCCAACCCCACACCCCACACCCATCTTCACCTCTTCTTTTTTTCCGTCAGCACAAACATTACTCACATGCAGTTCCATGGACTGTCATTGGTGAACTTACACTGACAAGTCATTATAACACACCGACCTTCCTGTAAGAGAACATACATCGAAGAATGTACATTAAACTAGTACACAAAGATACAAAAAGGCCAATAAATACACATGCATCACTGTCTTGAATTAATGTAATTAGTAAATAAAAAAATAATTGTGCAATTTGTGATTGTAATAATTTGGGAAGAGTGTGGGTTTACCAGGAGGGATAAAAAGAAGTAAACAAAAGTAATATGTAAGATATAAAGCGCTATGCATCCCAGGATGTAGTATGATGTAGGTATTAGCAGTGATGATGACAAAAACAAGCAGAAGTAATATTTCCGAAATGGCATTCTGTTGTATTATACCAGAGCTGGTTCTAAATGATCTTTGATACTACATTCTGCATACCTCTTGTATGGAGCTCTGGGCGTATCATTGCTAGATTTTTTTGCTTGTTTGTTATTTTCTGAGAAAGTGTGCACTGATTTTACAAAACACAGTGCTAACTTTACAAAACAGAGGAAGTAGGTCCATAGTTGCCTAATAACTAAATAACAAACAAATAACTATTTCAATCAGTTATGAAGTGGACAATGAACTGAAGCATGATTTCAATAAATTGCAAATTCAAATCAAATCACAATCAAGTCACAATCACAATAGGCTATTGGTCTGAAAAATCACAATTAGATTTCTTCTCATCTGTCCCAATCACCTGTGGAGTGATATGAATGCCGTGCCAACACTTCAGGGGCTGATGTCAGTATGGGAATGCAGAGAGCAGCACCAGCAGTAGTAGCAGCAGCAGCAGCAGCAACAGCAGTTCTCTCCCTCTCTCTCCCCGCGGGTTGGGAAGCCTGTTGTCTGTGCGGCTCCTTGCTTCCTGTCTCCCATGTGAACATCTGTCCGGTTCCCATCACCGCCCCCCCCCACCCCACAGGCTCCAGCCGGACCCTCTGCTGACACCAGGTTGAACTCTGACCTCACCAATTAAAAAAATATAACATTCTTCCTGGATAGGCTAGCATGCCACTTCAGAGGTTCAGTTTGTTTCCATATCTGTTGTTCTCTTCTTGCAGATCCATAGCTTCACACTTGCCATTTAACAGATGTCACTCTCAGAAGTGAATGCACTTTGTACACGCTTTCATGAGAATGAATATTATGCATATCAATCTAGATGATTCTGAAAACTCTGTTGCATTGCATTGCTCATCCAGCAGGGTGCACTCTTGATAATAGTCAATATACTGGACATGGAAATATTGGCACTGAGTGAAAAAACAAAACCTTTGTGTGTGTTAGTTTTTTTCAGTTGCTAACAAGCTTTTGTCTGATCATCAGCCTCATTTTCAAAACTCAAAATATAATTTGCACACCATCTGCCTGTTCTGGCTATATGGTTGACACATTTTATGCTCGTCACACTATATGCAGTCAATGAATGGATTTCTATAATGGTTACATTTTCTTTACATACAATATCACCCCACCATCAAAATTATATATCTTATATGGCTTATTTGCTAATGCTTAAACACAGCGAGCCAGAAATGGAAATCTAATGTCCAAAACCTTAAACACAGTACAAAACCCCTTAGATAACAGCAGCACAACAGTTACATTGGATAGGTTGACAGGTGTTGACAACAGACTGATGTTTTGTTGTATTCAGAGATTTTGAAAAATGTGATTACAGATTGGGTAAAAACATGTTAGCAGCTGGGAATAACTGTAGGCCGTGCATGTGCAACAATTCTTGAAGAATTTCTATGGAGCATTCATTATGTAATGTCAAATGACTGACTCGTTTTAGAAACTGCACACATCACTGTAACACTCACACAAATATAATTGGTGGTTACTGTTAGTAAATGGAACAGGGGTTCTGAAGTCAATGTAGTCTATGATGTCGTGGATTTGAAATACATGAAAATGAATGCAGTTTCAGAAATGGCATCACTTGTTAGTATTTTGAAAGTCAGTATACTCTGACTGACTACATGTTCACTGTGTAATTTTTAGCCAGATTATCTGTGTTTTGTTAACAAAATGTGCTTTTGATAAGAAAACTGTTTGGCTAATTGTGTGATGTAGGTGTTTTCCTGTGTTAAGAGTTTCGAAAAAGTATTTTAAATATAAGTTAAGGCTCGTTAGTGATTGAAAAAAACTGTAATAACGCTAACTGCTTGACAAAGCTCTTATCTGACGCACAGACAATGCTGCCTTGTGTGAAAACTGCCATTTTAGTGTTTTTGCGTCACATGTTGTTATAATGTAGCCAAATGTCAACCACTGAGTAACAATAACACTTCCATGGGAAGCTGAATCAGATGAAGTCTGAGTAACGTGTATGTTTCAGGGACCCACACACATAGGTTGCTCCCTGGGATGAGTGGTTAGAATGAGTGGCTACCTTTGTGTAATCGCCAGCATGGCGTGGCGCACACACCACTGCCCACACGCACCATAGCGACGTCACCAGTCCAACACAAGTGGACACTGAACAGTTCATGAGTCATCACTCTTCTGTTTGCCTGCTTGAGATGCTGAATACTTCCAGGACCAGTGATGAGGCCAGCCATAGAAAACAGCACTAGAACACCCACACACCCACACGATAAGAAGCATCTGTCTCCCTCTGGAGGCCTAATGGGGAAACTAAATCTGAATGCACTTGTGCAGCACACACAGTCACCCTCTTCAGACAGGCTCATCTGGCTCTGTGTCTTGTGCTGCGGTGCCTCCACTGTGCTCTTTGGGGAACCGCTGACCTGAATTCCCACACAAAGCCCCTGGTCTGGTCTATTTGCGCTGTCACTTTCACGACAGACAGGGGTGACTGCCCAAATGAAACCAGCCCTCATAAAATCTTCCTGGCTGTGTGCACCTAGGGCACTGCAGTGACAGGGCTAAGGCTGATATGTTTATAATCATATGTCGCACAACATAGAAGAACGGTCCATTCTCAGCACTGGGGACACTGCATCCAAGTGCTTGGCACTCATGCTAGTTCCCTGAGCCCCCTTCTCCTTAATGGGACAATTAAAGAAGGGGATGAACTGCTCTAAATGGACACAGACCCGCAGAGATCAGTCATAAATGGCACTTCAATGGCCTTTGAAAGCCTTTATTGGAGAGATGTCGTGGAGGATTTCCAAATATGGCCAAAGCCAGAGACTGCCCAGATATATGAACGTCGTCATTGCAGTGCAGCTGTGTCCCTTCATTTGTTACGTCAACACAAAACATTAGGAATGTGTGTGTGTGTGTGTGTGTGTGTGTGTGTGTGTGCACAGGTTCAGTGCTCAACACTAAACTAAAAACATGGATAAGTTAAGAAGTTAGGCAAATTAACTTTCAGTTTCCAGGGGCATAAACAGCAGTAAAATTAAACTGCAATACTGCAATGGATAAACTTTTGACATTTGAATCTGTTCTACAGGTTAGTCAGGTGTTGAGCTGATTCGTGCCTAGGAGCCAATCACGACCACTTCTCAGGACAGACAGAACTAATGCCTTCAACACAACTAATGGCATCAGTGTTAATGGCTGAGTATTTAGTCAAAAAAGGACAAACATCCTATAGACCCATGTAAATTGTTGTAGATCTGTTACCACAGACTAAAATTGCTCATGGCAGAATTAATCATGGCTGATGGCATGAAGATACAGAAAGTTTAAAAGCAATGCTGGACAAAATGTTTGTGTACACATCTGAACCATCGACTAACAAAACATGCCAGAAAGGTACAGTACACAACACCCACCCATTCCTAAAAGCCACCAGATCATGGGATAATTCTCTAATATATCCTGGCTTTGAAAATCATCTCCCACTAAACTCACCTCAGGAGGGCGCCCAATGCGCTTAGGCCACGGCTCTGTTAGAAAACTGAGAAAACGCCCTTAAATGTCCTAAACTGATCAGAGGCTATAAACTTTCTTACGGAGATTAATATATGATATGACTTGATATTAAGGATATAATTTCAACTGAGCGCCACTGTAGCGAATTGATTTAAAAACAATACTTTACTTTTATTCTTTAGAGATCAGTCAGAGAAATTTTAATAGGAACGGGCTCTGGATCAGTCATGTAGCCACTCCTACAGTCGTAAACATGTTCTACACATAACCGTAAAATGCCCCTGTGTGTCGTAACTATGCCCCTGATTTTCGGCGTTTGAAACCCTTTCGGCCTCTCCGCACAGCACCTCAGCTGAAGACGGTATGTGTGTCTGAGCTCTCATGAAAATCACGAAACTATTGTCCTTTAAATTCACCTTTAAGCACTCGTTTGTGTTTTATTTCTTTTAGAAACATGCCAGCGAAAGGTCCACTGCAATCGGTCCAGGTTTTTGGACGTAAAGTGAGTACAAAATACTAGAATCATCCACGTGTGGCATGAAGCTAGTCAGCTAACTTAGCTAAATTGCTGTGCAACATGCTACCTGCTTAGCTTGTCAACAGCTCACAGTCCTCTATTTTACAAAATGATTTGGGGCATTCGTGAAATAACAGAATTCAAGTGTAGCGTTCAAAGTGAACACCCCAAATTTAGTCTTGTTAATGTCAGTAGACCAGTTTGACAGACTGGTGTCAAGTTTTAGCGGATGTTTCTCCAGACGCGGCCTGCTAAAGCCTCCTGTCGCATTGGCATGTTGGACCGGCCGTGTGTAGTGTAACGTTAAGGAAGAAGGAGCTAATGTGTATCTCAGTTAGTTGTTTATACGTTTTTATTCCTAAACTTTTTAAAATGTACAGTTAACGCCACCTTGATAATCTATAACTTAATTGTATTCGTATCAAATTCAAATTGGGGCCAGCTACTACGGTAGGCTGCCAATGCAATGCTAACTGTAAAAGATGTTCGCTTGCTTAGACCGTAACCGATTTGATTTTGATGAGTTTAACGAAGGGTGTAATTATCACTTGCCTTTATGCCAACGCCACGAAAGCTACGGATTTATGTTTTTTTATTTTTTTTTTTTTACAGAAAACAGCCACAGCTGTTGCCCACTGCAAGAGGGGAAATGGCCTTATTAAGGTGAATGGCAGACCTCTTGAGATGATTGAGCCACAAACTCTTCAGTACAAGGTAAGTAGTGCGGATGTCTTGAGTGGTCACCTTAGCAGATGTGTGCAGTGAATTGAAAAATGACACTGAATAACAGATGAATGGCAATGTAGCTAAGATGTCGTTTGGGAAGGGAACAAATGAGCATAATACTCATGGTGGTGTTCTACATAACAATAGTTATGCTCTCTAGGTCTGGACAAAGGTGTCGTCACAGAATAGAATAGTGAATCAGTCTTATTGACCAAGTGTATTTTATACACACTAGGAATTTGGTCTCTGCATTTGTCCCAATTATGAATTGGTGAAGCACACACTAACAGTGGGCTACCTGCTACAGCGGCACCTGGGGAGCAGTGAGAGGTTAGGTGCCTTCAGCTGTGGTCCACTGGTCGGATATCGAACCGGCAACCCTTTGATTCCAAGCCCAAAGTTCTGATCAGTAGGTCACACCTGCCCTGTGTATCAGGCATGAGGTTTTCATAAGTGAGGTCGTTTTCAGAGGCAGTTTTTCCAAGGAATCTCACATGCGTCTCTACAAAACCAAGTAAATCATGCATTATGTGGCAAGGTCGATGGGCAGAAAGTCATTAAGCCAGCTACCCTTATTTAGTTGGACCCTCCTCAACACCTGAGGGTGCATGCCCAGTTCATGTCAGTCCAGTCCATGAACATAGTTTAAAAACTATCAGCACGCAGTTGCCATGTTTTTCTGGAGGATTCATGTAGAAGATGAGAAGACAGGAGGAGGATTATTTGAATTGTCCTTATTTACATGGCCCCTCCACCTTCTGGGTCTTTTGTATAGCCCATTGTAGTGTGAGAATATTCAATAGTTGGCTCATGTTTAGTGGCTCAAGATACGTGAGGTGAAATGACATTAAGGTAGACGTTTCTGCAAATCTTAAAGAGTGGAATCAGCACATCTAGTTTCTCAAGGGTTTTTGTTCACAAGGAGACTAAGTAAGGTTTCAGTTCACAGAAAAATCTGCAGGGAGATGGTTGCACATAGAGCTGCTGGGGGTGTGTTCAGAACTCAAAATACACTTTAATGATCTAAATTGATTAAATTAATTGATTCTCTGAGCATTCCTAATAGGAATCTAGGATCTGTCAATATCCCCTATATTCCTGTTTGTTTCTGACTGAATGTTGTCTGGCATTGTGTGTAGCTGCTGGAGCCCATTCTGCTGCTGGGCAAGGAGCGCTTTGCTGGAGTGGACATCAGAGTCCGTGTGAAGGGTGGTGGACACGTCGCTCAGGTCTATGGTAGGTACATGGATGTCAAGATGCTTAAGTGGCGCATACATTGCCTCTGATTTTTTGATGTATAAAAAATGAAACTGTCTCTGAGATTATTCTGTCTTTGACTTGCAGCTATCCGTCAGGCCATCTCCAAGTCCCTGGTGGCGTACTACCAGAAATGTAAGTTCTTGCTCTTGTACAGATAATTAATTGAAAAGCAAAAGCCTGTGTTTATTTGTGGTGGTCCTAAAGGTGGAATCAGGTGTGAATCAATTGGTAGTCCTGTTTGACGTTCCTGTGTGGTATTTGTAGATATGAGAAACAGAGTTTGGGACGAGGTAGACAAAACAGCCAATGCTATATGAGGGCAAGGAAAATTTGTATAAATTTTGTTTTCCTTAGCATTCGCTGCTGTTTTTTGCAGATTCTGTCCACAATGTATCAAATTCTCTCATACCTACTGACAGCTCTCAGCAAACATGAGAAAACAGGGTTATGACTCACTGGATAATGCCTTTAATGTGTGATATGCATGATGTGGTTCAACATGCGTTTAACATGATCCTCCTCCTGCAGATGTTGATGAGGCCTCCAAGAAAGAGATCAAGGACATCCTGATCCAGTACGACAGGACTCTGCTGGTAGCTGACCCTCGTCGCTGCGAGTCCAAGAAGTTTGGTGGACCTGGAGCACGTGCTCGCTACCAGAAGTCTTACCGTTAAACTTGCCCTGTACATTTTCATACAATAAAACTGAGGGGAAAAGATTGTCAAGTGTCAAGTTTTTTTATCTCTGCTCCTGGCTGGGAACAGTTGATAAGCTGATGTATGTCTTTCATAAAGGTGTAGGAAGGAATCTGCTATAACAGGTGATCTGATTGCTTCATGTCACTTGGGCATTATTCACAATAGGCTCGTCTGAACTCGCCAAGCCATCTACACACTGATTCTGCATTGAAAGCATGTTTTTACATACCACTGGTTATTAGTGGTGTTTTAAACTCTGAGTGCGACACTGGCTACAACTGGCTTGATGTCTAATTTACCAACTGTCAGGTTTTTACTTAACTCAAAATTGGTTAGAGGGCGTGTTGAGGGAAGCTGATTGCATCATCGCCATTATGAACTTCTGCACAATTTATGAGCAGTAAGCCTTTAGGGAATTATCTTGGATCTATTCACATCCATTGTTAATGGAAAATTGACAACATCAAGCACTTAAAAAGCAGGAATGGCCAAACTTCTCTTTGCAAGCTACATCCTGAAAAATCTTTGCTCTTAATTTTGCGCTGGCTCTTGACAGCTTAGTTTTCATTTTTTTTTTTAATGAGTTTCAAGTGAAAGAGCAACTGCAGGCTGCCTAATGCTACACTGTTTAATTATATTGACAAACATGTCACACTAGTACTGAAACTATGATGTGTGATGGATATATAAATAGATTAGTGTAACAATGGGCCACTACTTGTTTTTTGACTTCATGACGGGCCGCAATAAAGAAATCAAATCAACAGGTACAAAATGAAACAAAAATATAAATGATATAAATGCTCACATCAATTACAACAAAAAACACTACAGCAATCTATAAAAGCCTTAAATTTGTCTGCAGAAGGTGAAAGGTGAAAAGCTAATTTAACAATCTCAGATTTAACTTTTTGGTTTCCAGTATTATAAAACCCTGAGAGTGAGTGTGTAGTATTTGAACTGACTAATCTTAGGAGGCAGTACCTTTCCCTCTTTTCATAGAAAAACTGTCCTACACATGCATACATTTTCCAGTTTAAAACCATCACCAGTAACGACACGTAGAGCAAAATGGTAAATCTTGTCAAGAGCTTCCAATGTAGAAAGGGCTGTGTAACAATAAACAATAAACAATATCACCATAGCCTAGCACTGACACAACGGTTGACTGAACAATGGTCTCTACTCTCCAGAGAAAAGCAAGATCTGAGCAAGATCTGAGCACCCAGTTTAATTTTCACTTCCCTAGTGAGCTCAAGCACATGTGTTTTCTATGTAATTCAAGGCTGAGTCGGTAACTATATTAATATGTCCCATGACACAGAAACCTTGTTCTAAGCTTTTTGTCATATGTATGTCAGTGTAGTTAGTTGTAAAACAGAACTGTGTGTACAAGAACAGCAGATGGCGCCAAACATAACCCCTACCAGAGGTAGTGCAAAGTGGAATTCAATTATGGACAGAATGTGAAGTGGCAACCAGAGCAAGAATGTAATTCTTGTACGAGGCCTATGGGCATGGGCCAGATAATAGAGAATTAAGAGAGATAAGAAAGTAGTATGTTGGTTGGGATCAATATCTGGTGAACAGACTTTTTTTTTTCAGACTTTTGAGCTGAATGCTGATACACACTTATAGTGAACTACACATATTTTATTCAAACCCTTTAATGTTTCTATTTTTGCCAAAATTGTCATCATTGAAAAATGGCTCTGCTTTGTATGAGTAAATATTTAGTAAAACTGGTTCACAATTTCTCAATATAGATCAAAAAAGTTCTAGCAATGGTAATTAGGTATTAAAAGATGTATATTCTATGTCTAAGATGATTTCTAATGGTCACTTGTACACTTTTATCTTCAGAGACCTGCATTCCAGCCCAGAGCTTCCTGTACACACATGATCAGTTAAAAGTTTCCTGAGGCCTATGGTGAGGTACAGTATATTTACATGTTAATACAATAAATTATTCAAGCAAATGGGAAACATATTAAACCCTAACCAATAGGTGCAACCATGTGGCCTTTTACTGTCTACAGGTAGGTCTCAAAACATTAGAATATTGTCAAGGATCAAGGATTTTTAAAAGAGAAATGTCAGCTTTAAAAAAAAATGCTAAAAATATATAAATATATAAAATCCTTGTCTTTTATTGGTTGTATGGAATATTCTTATTTCTTGAGACAATTTGGGGAATAACGAACCAATAACTAATAACTATAACTGAATGCGGCATAGCAAAATGAAACTGAAAGTATGGCAGCAGAGCAGCCCAATGGAACTTCTCATGATCAAGACCACCCAAAGGAATCCTTATAGGCCTACTAATCTAAAGCTCCAGTTTAAATTTTAAGGTAGCCTATAGGCTATGCAAAATAATGGGACTATGCCAGTAAGACAAAAAGATATATAGCAGTTAATCTGAGGACTTTTTGGCCTACAAACTTTTTTGTTTTTGCACTCACTTTCTGGTCAAATTGTTTTGCATGTTGGAACATGACTTAGGTTTAACATTTATGTATGTAGCGTGTAGGCCTATGTATAGACTGATTGAGAATTAGACACATTAAATTTGGGATAAAGGTGAAATTAAAACATTAGCACGCATTTTCTTGTTCTTTCTTTCAGTATTTCAATTGCCTATAATTAGCATTTTCAAAAATATATAAGAACAGTATTGAAAACACAGTATTCAACAACACATTGCAACTGTACCCACACTGCCATCCATGGAAAAAAAATAGCTTTAGTAGCTTTAGACTTAAACTTAGACACTTACCTATGCCTCTAAGGTAGCCATTTGGATATGCCTTTGCATTAAGTTGCTGTTTGAATGTGCAACTGGATCACCACCGTGACAGCCAACCACTCCCGCTGCTAATGCTGTGGTCCTTTTCAACCCCACACACTCGGTGTGGCACGTGCTCGGTGTCAGAATCCACCCTTCTGTCAAGTCGAGTCATTCGGACATACTCGCTGTTTTCTGATCTGATTGGTCGTATTGCCAACCAGTTTGAAAGACAACCGCTGTTACCACCCCTAGAATTTTGATGTTATAGTCTGGTTTATCTGTTTAGAGCACGGGTCGGCCACGATTTTCATTGGCCCTCCAGTTGATTCCATGCTTTTTTTTCCGAGCACTTTTTATAAAAAGTATTATTCCGCCTCCTTTGTAATGAGTGATATGATATTCAACATCAAGTCAAAGTCAGCTTTATTGTCAAAAGCCATATGTACAGGTTGCACACATAAATCACCCACCACCCCATCAACATCCAACTTCAAAATGGTTGGAATCGTCTGTGCTTCATTTGTGCAAGCAAAACAAAAATAAACAAGGTCAAATAATTACGTTACATATCATAAAGACGGTTTGTGCACAAATCTTAATGTTGCCTGCACAAACGATTCCGACCAGTTTGGAGTCATTTGGATGTTGATGGGGTGCTGAGTGACCTCAGGTCACCAACTTGTTAAATATCATAAAGGCGGTTTGTGCACAAATGTTAATTTTGCCTGCACAATCGTGCACAAACGATTAAAAATGCTTTTATTCATATTTTCAACATATGGGGTGCCAACTTCACGCAGGTCTGTTTGCGATGTCAACTTTAGGTTTAAGAGCTTTTGACAGAGACATCGTTGAAAGCTAACAAATGTCTTTGCACGTATTTTTCGCCAAAACAAACATTGTAACATTGTAAGGAGACGGCCAAAGTAGTATTTCGAAATAAAAGTAGAAAAAGATTGTTTATTAGTAATTTATTTATTTATTGACCTTTTTACAGTTACAGACGACTCAATAGTTATTAATAATTATATATTAATAATATATATTTATAATTATTATTAATTATAAGTTCATTAAGAGTCATTTTTTTTATATTGACCATTCTCCATGTAGAGGTGGTTTTTGCCAGTAAAGCTTTGAGGGTTCTTACTGCAGGGTGTTTAACTAAGCCGTAGGCCGGGCTCTGGTGGCGAGAAAAAAAATCTGTCCCGTGGCCTAAATTACTTGCCGACCTCTGGTTTACAGTTTGGCCGCGTGATTGCGTGATTGATTAGAGGTGTGGCGTGGGGGCGTGCGAACGCAGTCAAATGCGTGTCTCACGCACACTGTGTGAGGAGATGGCAGTCCTGATTTATGCCACTTTCATTCATAAACGTTTTCACATCTTCCTACATAGCGATTGCTATGCTTACCTTGAAATACTGCTGGTCATCTAATAAATTGCAGGATGTTGCAAGAAGTTGCCGAAGCATGACAAAGACGATGCCCGTATATTTCCCGCAGTTGTATGAAGAATAGAGACACTGGTTTTCCATGCAGCTGTGCATAGTGAGAGATAGGCATTCCTTTAAAGTAAACATTTTCAATAGCCTATCGGTTCCGACAGCTGATCATAAAGTAGAACACTTCAGCAATGCATTAGTTTATAAATGCAGTCAATACAGAAAAGTCTGTTGGCGAAAAAGCTGTGCAGGCGCACCATACATAGACCATGTAAATATCATACCCACCAAAGGATAGCTTACTATCTAGCTATCTAGAAATAAATACAAAGCCTACCTAAAATAGAAGCCTTTGTCTGGTGTAGCTGAAGTAAATAAAGGCTCCAGCCATTATTTAAGGAATTATGGTAATTTATTAAAAAAAAATCTACTCAGTCATCATTAAAATACCTGAATCAAAGTTAGTGGATGTTATGTTTTTGTCCTGTTTTGGTTATCAGCATTTCCATGGAAAAATGCTATTGATATTGGCCTTATTCCAAACATGCAAACATAGTCAATGTTAGGATGAGATGGAGGAGTGATTTCATGAAAACCTCAGGCAGAACTCCAGTCCCATTGTGCACTGAATCCATTCACAGTTCACAACCTCTTCAGCTTTTTTTTTCTTGCAATAATGCCAGAATACAATTATTAGTTTAGGTGTCTTGCTATGCATACTCTGAACACTCTTGTTGACAAGAGTTCATAAGAATATGCCTAGCCTACTTACTTCCACATTAAGTTCCCAACAGGCTTGTGTCTGTGTGAGCACAGATGTGTGGTACTTTGTGGAAACTCCTTCGGTTTTGCAGTCCAAGATTTCTTTCTACAGAATCCCATTTGAATTGCACAATGTGTTTTCAGGAAGTAAGAGCTGCAATGAGTTTAGGAAGAATACAAACTGAGACCTTCTTGGTCAGCTTACACAAACAGTGTGTGTGAGGAGTGAAGGAACAGACAAGGTTGTGATTTGAGAACAAGAAATATTTAGGCTTTGGGACATCCAGACAAAAAGTCTATTTTGGAAGATGGCACCAGTGAACAAATGCTTGACGAGGACATTCATTTCTGTGGATGTCATTATAGGGGTAAGTACTGTATTATTGTTAAACAGTCTGAGCAAACAGATGTTTCATATTAGCAGCAAGAATGTGAAGGGATTAAGAAGGGGAAGGGGAAGACAGAATTTGGGCTAAAATGCAATTCACTGTGCATTTTTATGTAATGGAAAACAGGAAAATGAGGTAAAATCTTTGTAGTCCTCATGTTGTAAAAAGTTTGTTGTAACCTAAGTTAATGGGGTCTGGCTTTGTTTGACATACCTCCACCCCCACAAAAAACAAGCTCCCTCTGTTTCTGTACTATTTGCTGACAGAATAATGGCAGTGTGGTGAAATGATCAGTTTTCTGGTGTCCCTTGGCATGAAAAAATAACTTTATTATTATTTTCAGATTCTGGGAATCATTTGGCTTGTCCTGATACTGTTTTTGCATGGACATTTCCACAGTTATATGGTACAAGACACTTACAGAAATAAATTCATTTACATCAAACACTGCATTGTTTTGATTCTCTTGCAGCTTCATCATATATGGTTCCAGTGTCAACTACCTGTATTCTAACAGCTTAAATGTTTCTGTTTAGAATTACGATTCAGGGGACATTGCGAATTTATCTGTTACGTATGCACTTGGTGTTTGGGTAGTGGTGATGTGTACTCTGGGGCTGTATGGCATCCTCAAGAAGAAAGAGTGGGCACTGATTGTGGTAAGCTATTAACTGTTTTGACTGCTTATACCTGTTAAATTGGGCAATGCCCTCATATTCAGTTAATAAATATAATAAAGTCTGTATACATCAATTTGGCGACACATTTGTTGACAGTACTTGCTCTAAATTCACTCTTGTTGCACAGTTTTCCATTGGGATAATTCTGGTTTGCCTGATGTTTCTTGTGGCAGGAGTGTTTTCAGCCATTAGAGCAAATATGGTATGTATCAGTAGCTCAGTGCTGTGGACTTGTCATTTGATTACATTATACTTACAGTGTCACTTCATGCGTCATATGAAGTGTCGCAATCTATTTATGATAATTGTGTATATGGCTATATGTGTGTTTGACAGATATGTTTTTCTACAGACAGAAAATTATGCAAAACATGCACTCAAACCAGAAAAGCCACTTAATGAAGAGTCCAAAGATGTCCAGGCTCAGTTCGAGACCTTTCAATACATGGTAAATCACTTCTGCTTATTGAAAAGATGGGCTCTCAAATTCTCCTGGCCTCTCACCTTCTCACTTTTTGTCTGTGTGTGTCACTCAGTCACTAATGCACTAAAAGAGACTCAAATTATTGCCCTAGTCCAACTAAAATGCACGTACACCTGTGTCTGTGTTTGTGTGATTACCTAAAAGAGTCACTGTGTGAACTGTATACATTAATTAATTCTTTCTCCCTCACTCCCTCTCTCTCTCTCTCTCACACACACACACAGTTTCACTGTTGTGGCTTTCTAAACGGAACCCATGACTGGGGAGATGAAATTCCACACTCCTGTGAATGTCTGGATCAGATTGAAAGCTGTGTGAGTAAATATGTCTGATTCCCTCTTTACTGCTGCATTTATTTTATAGCATGCTGAACCTGTTTCTAACATGGCACCTGCCCTTGTCATTGTTCAGATTAGTATCAATGTGACTTTGCCTGAGACGAACACAACAGAGGAAGTATGGGTGTATGAGCAGGTACTGATCTCTGCTGTGTCTCTGTAGTTTATGCTGTTTAGCCTGTTTACCCAAGTGTATGTATTCTTGGTTTATTCTTGTTTCACAAATCTTCTATACAAATCTTCAATAGAGTATTCAAAGTAAGGGGCACAATGGCTGTTATCATGCCCTTGTGTGTTATTAGGCTGTGAATTCATAGGGATATTACAGTGTTTAAAAAAAGGTGTTTTAGAGGTACTCCAGAACTATTTTTTCTCTCAAAGAAACATAGAAAAGTTTAAACATTTGACAATCTGTGGCTGAAAGAGCTTGTGAGATCAGTTTAAACAAACAGAACTTAGTCCTCTCAAAGTAAAAAAAGATCATGAGCAAGCAATGCCACAATGGCAAGTCTAGAAGGATAAGGAATAGTAGGAAAATACAATGCAAAAAAGGTGACATGAACCCAGTGTTTTGTGTTCACAATGCGCCAGTAAAATGAACTGCACCACAGACTTTTTTGGGATACGCACTAAAGACCACCTTCCGAGGTCTCTTTAGGTCGTTTTAAAGGGATCCAAGTGTACACATGCTGAGTCATTGGCCTGAGGCCATTTTGAGGGCTGAAACATGGTTCAAGTTTGAAGATACCCTAAATCTTAGGCCTTAAACCTTGGTCCTTAAGTTGGAGAAATTTGTTGTCTGACAGACTTACAGAAAAAACCTTACAAACATTGTGCATACAGGCTACAGCACGTTTACCACCTGAATACACTGGTACAGATCGGAGAAAACGCAGGAAACTTTATTACACACGGAATACAGCCTGTGGGGTCAATCGATGGAGATAGAGATGCTGCTCTGTTGGGTAATACTCGTGGAGGTGGGCTGTGCATATCCGTCAATCCTGACTGGTGCAGAAATGTGGTGCTTGTATCCAACTACTGCTGGGAGAGTTTGTGACTGTTAAATGGAGACCATTCTACATTCCACATGAATTCACAGCTGTTTTTATACTCTGGGTCTACACCCCACTAAGTGCTAGTGCTACAAACGCCATAGCTGAACTTCACATAGCTATCAGTGAGATCCAAAGCGCACATCTGGATGGACTATTAATTGTTGTCGGGGGCTTCAACCAAGCAAACCCCAAGAAAGTTCTCCCAAAGTTTTATTAGTATGTGGATTTCGCAACTAGAGGGGAGAACATACTAGATGCTGTTTACTCGAACATCTCTGGCACCTATCGAGCCACACCTCTGCTCTACCTGGGGCACTCAGATCACATCTCTGTTGTGCTAATTCCTGCATACCAGCCACTAATCAAGAGCACAAAAGCAACCATGAAGGAGACCAAGACCTGTCTTGAGTGTGCATTGTCAGCTCTCCAAGACTAGGATTTGTTCAAGTAGGCAGCCACCTATAACGCCCAGACTGACCTAGAGGAATACTCTTCAGTCATCATTGGTGAATGCATTGACGATATAACCTGATCATTACCATAGGTCAGAAACCATGGATGACTGCAGAGGCTACTGAAATGCTACTGAAAGCCAGGGATGCTGCCTATAGCTCTCGGGAAGAGGCAGCTCTGAGAAAAGTGAGCCAAGCTGTCCCAGGCAAACAGCAAAGCACACTCACGCTCTAAGAATGCCGGCTTCTGTCTGTGACGGAAGCATTAAAAGAGGCCAGAGCCGCAGGTCAATCCTCAGTACTCATCCTGCTGGACCTATCAGCAGCATTTGACACGGTCAACCACCGCATCCTCCTGGACAAACTGACCAAAATGGGCATTGATGGCACAGCGCACTACTGGTTCGATTCCTATCTTACTGGACGGTCGTTCAATGCATCATGGCTAGGACAGACATCAGCACATCACCAACAGGCCACAGGAGTACCCCAAAGGATCTGTGCTGGGGCCCCCTTCTCTTCGCCTTGTACATAACCTCACTGGGCTCCATCCACTCCCATGGCTTCTCTTATCACTGCTATGCTGATGATACCCAGCTCTTTCCACCTGGCGACTCTACAGTGTCAACACGGATCTCGGACCGTCTTTCTGACATCTACATAGATTAAAGGACATCACCTCCAACTAAATCTCTCCAAAACTGAACTGCTGGTCCTCCCAGCCAAACAAGCCATACATCACATCAGCATCAAGATCGACTCCCTGTCTGTCTCTCCCACCAAGGTGGCAAGAAACCTAGGTGTCATGATTGATGACCAACTGACCTTTGCAGATCACGTTGCCTCTGTGGCTCGGTCGTGCCGTTTTTCCCTATTCAACATAAGGAAGATCAGGCCGTATCTAACCCAACATGCAATCCAGCTCCTGGTACAGACCCTGGTTCTCTCTCGTCTTGACTACTGCAATGCCCCCCTATCAGGTCTTCCAGCCTGTGCTGTGAGACCGCTACAGATGATCCAGAATGAAGCTACACATCTGGTTTTTAACCAGCCAAAAAGAGCACGTCACACCTCTGTTCATTGAACTCCACTGGCTACCTAGCTGCTCGCATCAAATTCAAGGTACTAATAGTGGCCTACAGGGTGATTGATGGCTCTGATGATTCTGCTCAGACCCAGCTCTTCCAAGAATATCTCCTGGCTTGAATTCTGTGAATGCACTTAACCTCTTATATAACCTCTCTTTTATACTGCACTTTTACTACACTATTGCACTTTCAACTTAAAATAGTGCAGTTTTTATGTTAGCAATATGCACATTGTTAGTTTCTTTCATTGTGTTGTAGCTTGAATGTTATCCTCTTCGCTTTGGATAAAAGCATCTGCTAAATGCATAAATGTAAATGTAAATGTAATTCACAACCACTTCACAGACACCACAGATGCCTGCCGCCTATGGCAGGGAATACAAGCCATCACCAAATACAGACCCGCTCCACTCTCCTGTGACAGTGATGACTACCTCCCACAAGCACTAAACCATTAGCAAGGAAGTCCAGCCCTCCCTCAATGACCAGGTGCTACATCTGTCCTCATCTGAAGTGAGGAAAACTCTGCTCAGAGTCAAGCCGTGGAAAGCTGATGGGTCAAACCAAATACCAGGACATGTGCTGAGAGAATGTTCTACCTCACATCCTGACTGATGTCTTCAACATCTCTTGTCCCTACATGTTTCAGGACCACCACCATCATTCCCGTACGGAAAAAATCCAGTGACCCGTCTCAATAACTACCGCCCCAGCTCAGCTCAGCATTCAACACAATCATTCCACAGCAGCTGGTAAAGAAACTGGATCAGCTGGGTCTGAACACCACCCTCTGCAAACTGGATCCTGGACTTCCTAGAGGGGAGACCACAGGCAGTCAGAATAGGAAACAGGACCTCCAACACCACCTTGCTGAACACAGGAGCCCCCCATGACTGTGCAGCAACACACACACACAAACCACATAATCAAATTTGCTGATCACACAGATGTGGCAGGTTTGATAAACAGACAATGAGGACCTGTACAGATAGGAGGTGACTCAGCTCAGCAACCAGTGCACTCACAACAACCTGTCACTCAATGTGGACAAAACAAAAGAACTAATCATTGATTTCTGAAGACCTCTAGACCTCAAAACACACCCCTGTCCATAAACAAGCTTTCAGTTGAGACTGTTCAGGACACAACGTTTCTGGATATACACATAACAGATAACCTCACACTGACCAAGAACGCCACACACATTACAAAGATTCAATTCAATTCAATTTTATTTATATAGTACCTTTAAAAATAGTATTGTCTCAAGGCACAACAGGGGCAAAGAAAAAATCCCTTATGTTAAATTAGTCCAAGAAAGAAAACTTGGGTGGACCCCTTGACTAAAGGGGCTAACCAAACTGCCAGGGGTCATGCATGTAAAGTACAATCGGTAGTAACCATAATAAACTACAAGGTGTCCATGGTTTTAGCTAAGGATCATAATAGAAAAGCTAAGCAAAGAAAGCTCAGCAGAACGGAACGGAAGTTGCAGAGACGTGACGTTTATTCACACTGAATTTAATGCACACCTGCACTTTCTCTATGCTCTATATACTCTATATTCCACCTCCACCCCACTGTGAACCAATCTTACAACAATCAGTGCTGTTACAAGTCCACTTATGTCCTGGCTTGTTGTCTGCCTGACTTTATGTATATTTATAATGTATGTGCACTAAATGCAGCTCGTCTCAAATGTCTTTCAAAACATCTTAAATGTGGCATCACTTGAATCACTTGAATGTTTCATCTCACTATATACAGACAATAAAACCCACTTGGCTTGACTTGGCTTGAAATCTTGTTCAAGGTATTAAATTAAGAGAATTTTTGCTTAATTATTCATAATAAGGCAAACTAACAAATGCGTTTCAGTTGAATTTTAGACTGTGCTCTGCCTGTCATTTAAATTAGGGCCTTTATTCCCATCACCTTACATCTTCAAATGTTTTAATCTTAGTTGTGTTTTCATCCCCAGCCATGTTTTCCTTACCTGCTTCGCGTCTACAGAATGGGTTCCAGAATCGTTTCAGCTTCTGAGTTTGCAGCTCTTCTATTTCTGGTACGTTGATGCAAATGATTTTACTTAATTTTTTGTTGTTTTTTTCACCATTCTTTCATTTCAGCTTCTCACAGACCATTTCTGTGATTCCTCCCCCACAGGTTGTTGGTCCCATGTTATCCATTGTAATACTGTGCCAGATGAGAAGACAGACAATTACACCACCAGTTACTTTTACAACGCATACAAGTGATTCCCGATACACAGAACTTAGATAAGCATTCTTTGATAGATCAATTGTTCATATTTTCTTACAACATAATATGTTCTTGGCGCTTTTTTAGCTACTATCTGCTCTAATCCTTTATTCTGCCAAACCTTTTAGGATACTTGCTTGAATTACTGTTTTTATGATATAACATATTTTGAGTTTGCTATGAATTTCTAGTTATTTTTTCCATGAATACATTTGTTAAACAGAAAAGGTCACATTAAAATAATTTATTGATGGTACATCTGTTTACTTTGATGGAATGTCTTGACAAAAAATTCTTTGTCTAACATTCTTGCAGAATGCATGATGTGTAAATGAACTGATATAAAATAAATGAAATGAAACTGTATACAAACATTATCTCCGAGGTTATGTAAAAGCAGCACATTTCATTCTAATTTTATCTTGTATTCTCCTTCCACTTCCTCCTTGTTCTTGCTGAAAGGAGAAGCAAGTAATACAGTAGGACTGACAAACAGTGAAATAGTGAAAAACTCAAGCTGAAACTCACATTTGACAAAAAATAATTAAATACTATATGATATTATATAAAGGTGTTGATGAGGTGCTTTTCCACCTGATTTTGGCTGTTTATTGCCATCTGCTAACCATAAGCAATCTCCATCTTGGCTATCCACACCAGCCTTAGCTGGTGTAACCAGCTTACCCCAGTGTCTATTCAAATAAACCCTGGCAAAACAAAAAGTTGGTTTTACATGATTTGTGATGGTTTGGTCATGGTAATTCCAGTTTATACCTGCAATGTCCATCTTGACAGGTTGGGCAAAGGTCATTAACATCATGATCTAATGGATACTATGGACACACCAACTTGCAGATTGGAAATTCTGGAGTATTTGCCTATAGGAGGGTAGAGAGCAACAACATGAGAAGGAATTACAAAAGTCTAAAGAGACTTGTGTGTCTCCATCTGTGTGTGTGTGTGTGTGTGTGCATGCAATGAAGGCTCTGCAATTCTATGAAAGAGCTCTTTCTTCTCTCTTCCAAATAGAATATTGTTCCAATTAATGTTTCAATGTTGTTCTAGATGTATAAGTAGTTTTTTATTGATTCTTTTTTCTGTGTATATATGTGAAATTGAGCTTTGGAAATAATGCTTCTGAGATGTTCCTGCCAATAAAGTGTTCTTAAACTTGAACTTGAGACAGACAGGGAGGTGGGGCAGAAGCTATTGCCTGTCTGATTTTGTAACAGAAAGTGTATAAATCAAAGCTTATATTTGCAGATGCCCCCAACCTCCTTCTCTCAATGTCAGACCTCTTACACAGCGACTCTCCGCACCCAACTTTTAGATAGTTGGCAATGAGTGCATACTCGAATCTAATCATCGTCTGCTCTTAAGCAAGAGTCCACATTACTGACTTCATGTGCTTCCTCTGCTCTCTGTTTTGAAACATTTTTCTTGGCCCATTTCCACAGGCTTTGTAGGAGGAGGAGAACTGCTAGAAATGTTATTGCCAAATGTGATGACTTTGAACTCAGAAAGTGCATTTGCGTTGACACTTTTTTTGTGAGGTATTCACATTCTGTTTTGCATTGCTCATATAGCATCACATTATTTTATTTGTTGACTACAAGAATATGCTCAAACAGTTTGTATTGACACTGCCAAGAAAGACAGATCCCTGAGACAGTGAGAGGAAATTGGTTATTCTATCCAGTGCATATGGTGATGGGCATTCAACACATATATTAACTATTAACCAGGACCTCTCCAAGCCTGCAGACCACTATTATTAGGAGGATTTTGTAGGGGGATGATGAGAGTGAACAATGTCAAACAAAAATACCCAGTCAACAAAACACTGAGCTACTTATAGAGATAGGGGTCCAGTGAAGTGATGTGTATGCAAACAGCAGGCTACATTTTTTTGCATGTTGAAATTTAAATCCAAGTTCTGAAAACAACCCTTTTCAAACACAACAAGCCACCGATTTGCAAAATTTGACCAAATTGCTGCGCTGCAACACCCCGTCACCCACTGCAAAGCAGTGTGCCACCGCTCTTCAATTAAACTGCTCCTTCATATGTTCTTTTGCCAAATTACTCTGAGCCACTTCACAAGCAGACTGCAGACAGTCTTTAAAACCTGCCACATATTGAAGGATTTTCCACTGATCCTCTGGTTCCAGAAAATATTCCTTGATAATCTTAAGAGGCCCTCACACCTTAAAATCATAGATCAGCTCAAAAGGGCTAAAACCAGTGGAATCATTGACAAACCACCTGACAAACATGCCATGTTCAACAATTTTTAACCACATCCCAATGCAACTTAGACCAATAGAAATGCCTTAAGATTTTCTCTTGGGTTTTCCTTATACCCAAATGACCCGACATGGGAGTTTCATGTGCTGACCTCAACACCTTCCACCAAAAACATGCTGCCAGCACTATTTGAGATCTCACACACCAATCCTCCATAGCTGGTCGTGTGGGAGATCACTTGCGCATCAACACCCCTTTCTCAATATAAAATCCATTGGCCGGATCCTTGCTCTCATCATAGTCAGCAGCGGTTCCCACAAGGGGAGCAAGGACTGGGTCACTCTGTTGTTCTTTTATCAACTCATTACGACTAAGACGCAACTCCCTGGGCGAACCCAGCAACTTACCCGGCTGGGTTTCTGCCAGATCAATGTGGGCATTGTCTTCACAAGGTTTTGGGGCTGTGTTCTCCATACGAGCTGGTCACCAAACAAGCACTAAAGACTGCAGGATAATCTGCCTCCAAAGCGTTCGTTTCGGAAGCTTCACATGGCAAGCTACTAACGACCGGG
Organism: Tenualosa thibaudeaui; assembly: GCA_027481765.1. Taxonomy (NCBI): domain Eukaryota; kingdom Metazoa; phylum Chordata; class Actinopteri; order Clupeiformes; family Clupeidae; genus Tenualosa; species Tenualosa thibaudeaui. Next base: position 6,826,264 of record JAIFZK010000022.1, read on the forward strand.
TTAACACAAACCCGTTCTCCTGCAAGATCATTACCTTGCAACAGCTGAACACCCTCAACTTCCAGAAATGGGACAACACCCAGAATAACTTCAGCACAAACTATTAAATAAAGCTTATGCAAAAGAACTTCTTAAAATACCCCTTCCAAACCTCTTAATAAGGTTGATGTTTTTAAAAAGGTAGACTCATTAATACTTGAGGTAGACTAAATTAATTACCCCTTCAACTAACATTGGTTGCCCCAGTACCTGTTAATAAGCTCACTGGAACCTCCTGCTCACACAATGAAACACACAAAGTGCCTATTGACATGAAACCCACACAACTCTGAGGTTGATTTAACAGGCGCCATACTACCAGGTTGAACAAGGTGCAATAAGTGAAGGTGCAATTTGTAAGTGCAAGTGTGAAAGCAGCACGGACATCAGTGTGTGTGCGAGATGTCAGTAACATGTTCATGGAATCTTCTTCATTGTGTTTATTTAGTCTGATGGCTTGTGGGAAGAAGCTGTTACTCAGTCTATTTGTGTGCTACGGTAGCGCTTTCCAGATGGTAAGAGGGAGAACAGTTTGTGTGCTGGGTAGGTGGTGTCCTTGATGATATTGATAGCTCTCTTGGAACAGTGTGATGTGTACAAGTCCTGAATGGCTGGTTGGGGTGATCTGATGATCTTTTCAGCAGTCCTCACCACCCTCTGTAGAGCCTTCTTGTCCGCTGCTGAGCAACTGCCGCGCCAGACGGAGAGGCTGCTGGTAAGGATGCTCTCAATAGCACCCCTGTAGAAGGTGGTGAGTGCAGAAGTGGGGAGATCAGCTCTCCTCATTCTGTGCAGAAAGTGAAGGCATGTCTGTGCTTTCCTGACCAGGGAGGTGGTGTTGGTGGTCCATGTGAGGTCATCTGTGATGTGCACTCCCAGAAACTTTGTGCTTTTCAGAAACTCCACGGTACTGCCATTGATTGTGAGTGGGGTGTGTGTCGGGTGTTGTTTCCTGAAGTCTACAGTTATTTCTTTTGTTTTGTTGACATTGAGTTGTAGGTTGTTTCTGTCACACCAGTTGATGAGTTGATTTACCTCCTCTCTGTATGCTGAGTCATCGTCGTCACTGATGAGGCCCACCACTGTTGTCATCAGCAAACTTGATGATGTGGTTCAATGTGAATCTGGCACAGCAGTCGTGGGTCATCAGTGTGAACAGCAATGGAGACAATACACATCCCTGGGGGACCCCGGTGTTAATGATGGTGGTCTCTGAGGAGTTTTTGCGGACTCTTACAGTCTGTGGTCTGTTAGTGAGAAAGTCCAGTAGCCAGTTGCATAATGAAGCGCTGATGCTTACTGCACTCAGTTTGTTCACAAGGTGCTGTGGGATGACCGTGTTGAAAGCAGAGCTGAAGTCAATGAACAGCATCTGTATGTGACTGTTTTTGTTTTCCAGATGAGCCAGGCATAGGTGGAGTGCTGTTGCTATGGTGTCATCAGTGGAGCGTTTGGGGCAATATGCAAACTGGTACGGGTCCAGAGTAGTGGGAAGGCTGGATGTTATGTGGGCCTTGACCAACCTTTCAAAGCACTTCATCATTTTTTGGTAGTGGTACGATGGTGGTAGCTTTGAAGCTTTCTGGTATGACGGCTTGGCTCAGTGAGATGTTGAAAATATCTGTGAGGACATCCGTGAGTGAGTCTGCACAGTCTCTGAGCACATGCCCGGGTATGTTGTCCGGACCTGCAGCTTTTCTGGGGTTCACCTTGAGTAGGGTCTTCCTCACATCCGCAGGGTCTAGTTGGAGTGGTGGTGTTGTTTTCTTCAAACCGGCTGAATAAGGTGTTGAGAGAGTTGAGGAAGTCTGTGTTCTCCTCGCACGGCAGGGGTATTGGTTTGTAGTCTGTGACTGACTGGATGCCTTGCCACAGGCGTCTGGGGTCTTTTGTGTCGCTGAAGTGCGAGTGGATTTTCTGTCCATAGGCCCGCTTGGCTGCTCTCACGCCCCGGTGCAAGTTGGCCCTGGCTGATCTGAGGGCGTCTTTGTCCCCGGACTTGAAAGCAGTGTTGCGTGCTCTCAGGAGCTCATGTACCTCCCTGGTGAACCAAGGTTTGTCGTTTGCTCGTGACAGTCTTTGTGACTGTGACATCATCCATGCATTTGGATATGTATCCAGTCACAGACTCTGTGTATTCTGTGAGGTTGATGTGCTGGTTGGTAGTGGATGCCTCCCTGAAAACAGACCAGTCTGTACAGTCAAAGCAGTCCTGGAGAGCTGAGGTGGCTCCCTCTGGCCATGCCCTGATCTGCTTCACAACTGACTTGCTCGTTAGCAGTGGTCTATAGGCTGGAATTAGCATAACAGAGAGATGGTCTGAGCTCCCCAGGTGGGGGTGGGGGTGGGGATCTGCTCTGAATGCCTGTTTGATATTTGTGTAGACCTGGTCAAGAGTGTTCTTTCCCCTGGTCGCAAAGTTCACATGTTTATGGTAGTGTGGTAGTACAGTCTTTAGTTTGGCCTGGTTGAAATTGCCGGCAATGATGCAGACCGAGTCTGGGTTTGAGTCCTGTAGTGAACTCACAGACTGATACAATGTAGACAGTGCGCACTTCGTGTTTGCGCTGGGTGGAATGTAAACAGCTGTGATGTTGACGGCAGTAAATTCTCTCGGCAAGTAAAAAGGACAACATTTAAGCGTTAAAAATTCAATGTCCTCAGAACAGTGGCTTGAGATAACTGCAACGTTTGTGCACCAGTTGTACAAAAAAAATACACACACCACCTCCCCGAGATTTACCGGTGCTGGCGTGGTTCCTGTCTGCCCGAAATGTTGTTAGTCCATCCACTTGGATGGCGCTGTCCGGAACGGTGTGGTAAAGCCACATCTCAGTGAGAATAATGGTGTTGCAGTCTCTCACCTTTCTTTGTGTAGTTAAATCCAGTTTGAGGTAGTCCATTTTATTTCCCAAAGAACGAACGTTGGATAGCAGGATAGATGGAAGTGCCGTCCTGTGAGGGTTTGCTTTTAACCTAGCACTGACACCAGCTCGACAGCCCCGCTTCTCAGCAGCTTTTCTCTCTAAAGATGGACAAGTAGAGCTCAGGTGCCATACCTTTTTACAGTAATGATAAACAATACCCCTTAACCCTGGGGAGAACTTACCTGATTTTTGGAATGCTTTGAGGCCTAAAAGATGAGGGACGGTCTTCAACATCTAAAGATGCAAACCCCTCTGACCAGGGTTCTCTCCCCCACCCGGTCTTATCTCTCCCCACCCGGTCCTTGTGAACCAGTTTGTACGAGTCGGGCCATAATACCAGCTTTTCTAACCTCTTTCATCTCTTTATCATTAAGATGAACTTGAATATGACGTGGTATACAACTTTTAAACTGCTCTAAAAGGATCAACTCTTTCAATTCAGCATATGTATAGACTTTGGTACCTCTCAACCGCTGCTCAAATGCGGCCTCTTGATGTCTGATGAGATCCTGATAAGTCTCCCCTAATTTACATTGGAGAGAAGCGCTTGCCCATGCCCCTCTGGAACAACTTCATATGCAAGCAGCACAGCCTGCTTAACTTGTTCGTAACCTGTGCTTTTTAACGCATCAAGTGTTGCATCTCTTGGGCTTTACCTTCAAATGAGCTCTGCACAAGGTTGGGCCAGCTTGGGCCACTGGAGCAGGAGCTCCTTAGCAATCTTCTCAAATGCATCAAAAAAATATGTCCACCTCATCTGGATTCAATTTAGGCAGTAGCTTTAAACAACTGGAAACATTAAAACTACCTTCATGCACTCTCTGATGTTTATTGTCCGTTATCTTTTGTCTTTTACTTCTAAATCAATTTTGGCTAAATCAGCTTTTGTATTTTGCTCCATTTTATCTCGATTTGCGTTCGACTTTGAATTTTGCCAATATCACGCTGTTTTCTCCTGTCTTGAGCGTCAGGGCCACTAAGGCCAAGCTGCTCCATAATGGTATCAATCATTTCCATTTTTAAGACTGGCGTCTACTTCACCATACTGATAGTCTGCGGGCTGTAACTGCTGCAGTTTGGTGAATCTAATCCAATCATTGCGAGTTAAATCGCATTGGAAAAACTTCTCCGGTTCAAACTGTTCCATGTTTTTAAAATGAGATGAGCTCAACATCCCTTCCAACGACACACTTTTACCTAAAAGTCACAGATATTTTTTTTACGAATGCTTACTAAACGAGGAAATCCCACTCTGCGAAACCTACATAACATAACCTTACCTTCCTTCCTTGGCCAATTACGAAACAACCTCCAAACAAGACCACGCACAATCTTCTCTGCTAACAAATCAACTAACCAGCTTGTTCAAACAAGCTAACGTAACACGTCCAAGGGAGATACCTCGTACCACACCTTTTCCGAAGTATAGGGTACAACACAGTCAACACAGTAACACACACCAACAACGACGAGCCACCCAATTATTACGAACCTTCCAACCAGATCGTATATATCTGGGATATGCTGCCCGGTTTTAAGATTCCTAATCTTGACGTGGTAGGCTGTGGGTGCGAGGCTAAATGGATGAGAGGAACGGGGAACATCAGCTTACCTGCAGAACATTCAGCGAGGGAAAACCCGCAATCGCCACAAAACAAACCGAAAAGAAGGACGCTTCCGAGGGGGAAATCCCATCACAATACCAGGTGCTGGTCCGCCTCCACCGGTAGGCCTCCGACTCCACGCGTGAGTTCGCCAAACCAACCCCCCCCCCCAATTAGCTCTTCATTGCGACTTATCTAACCGAGCAGTCGCGATAGCCCACAATAGTCAGCTGGTGCCCCCTCGTGGATGAGATCTGTTTCGATTCGACTACTGCAATACTACTTGTAGTTCTCTGAAACTGAGTGTGGGCTACACTCCACCTCAGACATATGGCAGATAGTGAGACCATGCCAACTTGAAATATGACCCCAAACATTCTTGCGCATTAGGCTACGTCCGGGAAATGAGTGTGTACTGTGCTCAAGTGGAATACCCGTAGTCTCTGACAACTGTCTGATGTTAAAAATAAGTTAAATATAAGTTTTTATTTAGTGTCTATCTGCTTTCCTCATTGCTGAAGCTGAAGTGCTCAATTGGCTTGGTTGTGGAGCCATGGCACCAGTCAACGACAACCTGAAGAGGGCTTTCATTGTTGTGGATGTGATTATTGGGGTATGTTCTTTTTGTGTATCTAAATATAGATAATTCGTATAACAATCCATATCTAATACTACTGTGTGGCATAACCACAGCCAGATGCATGCCCAAAACAATTTAATAAACATGTATACAATGCACAGTATATACAACAAATATTTTGTTTACAACCATATAGCATTAATAGTACATGGGAAGTAATCCTTAATAAATACTTAAGGCAATAGGCAAAATGTGTGAATAACAGAGTTATGAATGTCTGGAAGCTTTGTTAGTATGTACTGTAAATTATGAAAAAATGGAATCATATGCACATTATTTGAGTTCTGTTTATTTCCTCTGAGTGTTGTCTCTCTGAAGAGATAAAGAGAACTGATATTTTGATGTTTACTCGCTCTCCTTCTTAAAGTTGTGAAATATGACACTATCTGATAAATATAGTTCAAAATCCAGTCCTTGAATTCAAGTCGCTGGTGCTTAAACCGGGATGGAAAATATCACTTGTATGGAAGCTCTCATTACTGCAAATGTCAGAGATTATTTACAGTTTATTAATACAGAACAGCTGAGCCATTCCACATTCTAAGTGAGGAGATGCTTTAAAAAGAAGTCCTTCTCAAGGACTAGAATTAGAATGGATTAACTATATCCTTTCAAAACGTTTGATCATTATTTTGTTATTTTTGTAGGGATGTCATCATACTACACCTTTGAATTATCTCAGCTATAATCATTTTAGACAAGTGAAGAGAAGTTAAACAAGTTTAGACTTTTAACTTCATACTGCTTTGCTGTTATATCCCCAATAAATAATGTTATATAGGCTCAGTGGAAGTTCGTGAAACTATAAAGAACTTCAGATGTGTTGCATAAACAGAACTCTAACAGTGAAGAAACTGTTGGAATTAGGGAAAAGGTCAAGGCTGTAAGCTGACTTTTCTTTCTGACAGTAGGCTATTACAGTAATACACTGTTTGACTAGCACATTCCCAAATTCTTAACTCTAACCCAACATGACATTAAACGCAGAATGTAGTGGTAAGTGAAAGAATTTTTTAAGTCTTAACATTAGGCTTGGAGAGAATTTTACATTGCAGATTGTGTCAGACCGTCTGTGGTATTTTGCATGGATGCTTCTGTTTTCCACTAAATCAGAAAACACACTGTTTACTTTCTCAGCTCTGTGGGTTGGCGCTAAAGCCAATAAAGTGAGTATACCTGAAAGTCATGGGGGAGATAATGAATTGTGATATGGCCTACTGCTAGCTCTTAAGTCATCAGGAAATTTGTCATACATCTTGTAAGTGCCCCAGGCTGGAAACAGCTCTGACACATCATCCCCATGTGCGTTCCTGTACTGCTGCCTCCCGTACACTGAGGCATCTTGACACAATGTAAATAAAACTGAATTAAATCCTTGGTTAGGAACTCCTCTACCTCAGCCTGAGAACCAAAATAGCTTATGTGCTATAGGCCTACTGTATGTTGCAAAGACCAAAGAGCTGATTGTGGACTTCAGAAGGAAAGGAGATCAACTGCAGTCCACGATCATCAATGGTTCTAAAGTGGAAGGGTAAACAACTTCAAGTTGGTGTTAACATCACTGAAGACCTTACCTTGAGATGACCACATTGTCAAGAAAGCCCAACAAAGTCTCTTTGACCTTAGACGACTATGAAAGTTTGGAATGAGATCCTGAAGGCCTTTTACAGAAAAACCATAGAGCACATCCTGACCATAGACATCACTGCATGCTATGGAAGCTGCTCTGCTGCCAAACAAAAAGCACTGCATAGAGTTGTGCACACAGCACAGCACCTCCATCCAGAACTTATATAACTGGTGATGCATCAGGAAGGCCAAAAGAATCACGAAGGATCCCAGCCATCCTAGTCATGCACAGTTTCTCCTGCTACTATCTGGCAAGCGATAGCACAGTTTTAAGGCAAGAAGCACCAGACTCCAGAACAGCTTTCTCCATCAAGCTATAAGGCTTGTAAACACAGAAACAACAATGACAGCCTAAACTTTGCCTGTCAGTTTTTGCTACATTTTTTTTTCTATTTTTTTTTTCTCACATGCACACACACATAGACACATATGCATGCACACAATTAAACACACACATACATACTCTTAACACTAAACACACTATTTATTTATTTGAAAATTGTGGCTGATCACCCTGTCTTCCGGGGAACCCCAGCCCGCCACCACAACCAAAAGTTACTCTGCATAGATCTAAATAGCCATTCATTGACCAAAAAATAACGGACAAAAAAGAGAAAAACAAACAGACAAACGAAAAGAAACCCCCCAAAAATGAGCAACAATCAAGTTACGCTAGCAGGAGTCATGCTGTCAATATAATTGTTTTAATTGTGGCTTTGTATTCTTTTGCACACGCAAGCAGTCTGTCATTCAGTGTTGTGATGTCTCTCCAGATCCTTGGAACTTTTTGGCTGATCATGTCAGTATTTTCCCATGGTGTTTTTCATGGTGATCCAGAGGTATGTTCGACTTAGTAAATGTTAGTAAATGTTAGTAATATTAGTGTGTCTTACCATTTTAACTTTTTGTTTTTTGTAGAGTGATACTCTCTTTGGAATTCAAAGCTTTTCTGTCATGTATGTCATTGGAATAAGCATAATATCACTGTCAGCTGTAGCGCTATATGGTATCCTGAAAGAGAAACAATGGCCCCTGATTTTGGTAAGACGTCGCACAACACCTTCCAGAACTCTCTCACTCTCTCTCTCTCTTTATCTATCTACCTATCTTATACTAGTATATACCAGTAGAGAATTTTGTCCAAATTAATTTGCCTATTTCCGCTATAGTTCTCTGTGGCCATGAGCGTGGTAAGCGTACTGTTCCTTGTCGTAGGGATTCCATCAGCCATTTTAACACATGGGGTATGTTTTAACATTTTCCAGTCATATCATCATCATCATCATGGTATAATTGCACCTCACAGACATGTTCCCATAATCTTCCCACAGTATCTTCCTCCTATGCATGTGAAAAGGTTTGGTGGTATATTCACCATCTTTTTGTTTTGGTTACAGTAGGAATGTCTATATTAGCACACTTACCTGTCTTCCCTTTTCTTTAGACAGAAGAATTTGTTTCATTCCTTTTAAATGAAGCCAAGAATAACATGACTGAAGACATAAGGCAAAACATTGAATTCATTCAAACAACGGTAAATCCCTGCTTGACAAAAAAGAAAAAATTGAAATGTATACAATATCATACTGGTATCATATCAATGATTAATGAGGATCTGTTATGGGCCTAAACATTTGTGAGAGAAAGTTGACTATCCATGTACATGTCTGTCATAACAGTTCCAATGTTGCGGCTTTGACAATGGAGTTTCTGACTGGGGACATGATATTCCACTGTCTTGTCAGTGTCCCAGCTCACCAGAGCCCCACGTACAATGTGTGAGTAAAGCTCCACATTTTCTTTCCAGCACTCTGTCTCCACCACTGGCAATCTACACCATACCAAAACCTCCTGAATTTCCTACAGAATACATAACGTTTATACAGACCTATCTATCCATCACAAAACCTACAACTTCAATTGTTGTTTCAGAAATGGCATACTGCTGTGCAAGGCCTACATACTGCATGTGACATGCACAGAGCATCAGAGTTGTCATTCTGTATCGAGAGTAAGTCTTTTTGCTGAAACGAATGTTCTGTTTTGTTAAATGGTCACATTATTTAATAAAATGAGCACACATTTTCTCAATACAGAAAAAATAGACACCCCAGGCTTCAGGGTTGTATACAGTATGTAGTACAGCAAGTATGCCATTTTGGAAAACAGCCTATATGCCACACGGCATCTAAGTTTTGACCTTTGACCTTTCTCTTCAGATTCCTGTGACTGTAGATGAGCATGAAGTGCAGATGTATGGGCAGGTAAGCATCTGTCACCACTGAAAAGATTTTATTTTGTTTTATTTCATTCTATTTATATGTTTACATGTTTATACAATGTGTTATGGTTGCAGTTACTTGCTTTTATCTAAGGCAGCTTCCAGCATCACAATAACAAAAAACAGTCAGTGTTCATGTATCATGTGCACTGTGAAATATTTTATTTATGGTAATATCTCAGCAGTGATGGAACTTGTTTTGTAAAGACTTAAAAAGACATATATTTGGCATTTTTTAGTTTTGCTTTTCACCTTGTTTGAACTCAAAAGCATGAATAGGTCTGTATCTTTGATCTTTTCCCGAACACAAATTCACAAAAAAAATTTTTTTCAGCCCTGTTACCAGTTCTTAGTCGACTTTTATAGGAATGTCTTCAATGTGACGACTGGAGTGACTTTCTTATATTTAACATCTGTGGTATGTGCAGATGATCCCATTTCTTCTTTATTTTACTATTGATCTAAAACCTTTTTTTCATCATCAGCTTGGCATTTTTTGGTCATTTTTGATGTTTTCACAGATTGTTGGAATTGCCTTATCAGCTGCAGTTGTGACCCAGATGAGAAAAAAGACAATCACTCCACCTGTAACATTTACAACATGTTCAAGTAATTCAAAATATGAAGAACTTGAAGCCTAGTATGTCTGAAAGACAGCCTTGCAAAATATGAACATATTTTAATGCTTTCTGGCCAAGAAAATAAAATAAATAAAACCGGAAGGATTTTTTTATTAATGATGAGTACCTACTATTATGACCTGTAACTATTCTTTGTCAGACTGTGAAACTGTTCTATTTTCTTTTGTAAAACATTTCTATTTTCAGAGCACATTCAAATGAGAGTGCAATAAAATGTGTACAACACTAGGGATCTATATGGCCATATGTTATTACAACTCAAGAGCTTTAGGACAATGTCTCAGAAAGCAGGTTAGGGTGGCATTTGCCTCTGCCCTAACTATTTACTGTGCTTGTAGCCAGGCAACAATATTGTTCACCATACGCTGACTGTCTGTGAGACTGGAACAGGAATGATGGTTAAGTGGAATCACAACACAAAACTACAAGTGCTGATGTAGTGTCCAAATAACTCCTAACTGCATAATTTTTTTAACTGAGAAAAATTGTTCCTTGTAATAGCTGTTCCTGTTGTACTACCACCATGTCAGCCTAAGCCTAATCATATCATCATATGACCACGACTCTGGTCTTTATTGGAACCTGACTGTTAAGCCATAAAAACATTGAAGGCTGCATTTCTCCACATTTCTCACAGCAGTCACACTTACAAGGTCACTGGCATTTGAATATTTTACACTGACCAATTTATGGTACGGTGGTAGTTCTGAGTTCAGGATCATAGGTGGTGCAAGTACAAATCCTTCATTGCTGCTCCTGTTGATCTCAGCAATCACACAGCTGGAGATTGCAATGCCTGAAACCTACCAACACAAAAAAATAAGAGCAAAGTAAATTAAGCCACACTAGAATAGACACAGGAAGAACACAGAAGCATTTTTTTTTCAGTGAAAAGTATTTGTATTATATTTCAATCATTGGATTAATATGATTAAGTAAACTTGGGTGTCATGTTTCAATGATAAATATAATATAAATATAATATATAACATATTTGTAATATTGTATTTGTTATATATAATAAATATAATATGAAATATGACAAAATCATGGATGTGAAAATGTATTTGGTACTACTACTATTATTATTATTATTATTATTATTATTATTATTATTATTAATAATAATAATAATAATAATAATAATAATAATAATAATAATAATAATAATAATAATAATAATAATTAAAGTTATAATCATAATAATAGCAGCTGTAGTTTTAGGGCCCAAAGCCCTAATCACCACGTCATTCTTGAGTTAAGCTCTACCTAAGATTTTGATGTGTTTTCTAAAACATTTGTAGCTAAGTAAATACAGTATATCACCTCTAAGTCATGACCTACATTGAAAGTTGAGCTAGACCTTCTTCACCAAGCTTTCATGACATACATTTTAAAGTCTAAAACTGTCATATTGGTGTCAACACTTACAGTGAAAGCAGTCAGCACAAAGAGGATTGCAGTCATAATATTAGCCCCACCAGAGTTTTCATAGTGGGGCCACATGGCTGTACAATGAAAAAAAGAGCCTTGTGAAATTCATGATTTGATGTTAGGATGTCTTACCTTGCTGTACAGGATTTTCTATGTTTACAAGAGTGAACTCTAAAAAGAGTGAGGGGAAAGATCTTACATTTACATTTACAGATTTACATGTCATCATAGCTTTCACAGACAACACCGATGCAGCGAGCATTGTTATCCTAAGATGTGTCAAAATGTTCCACACATTTCCTGTCACACTTTACTGTGTGAAAAACTTTAAAGATGTCTTTAACAGAGACTAACATTGCCTCTGACATTAAAATGCAATTCAACTTTTTTCAGTTTCAGCATTTTTTTTTGCATACATGTTATATTTCAGTGGTAACCATTTATTCAGCATCACTGCATGTTTGCTGAGAACTACACCTTCAAATAGTTTGTGTGTCTTCCCTAAGGGAAAGCAGAAAACTGTCTGCAAACATTCATGAACATTCACAAATCTGAACACACCCCTGGTAGAGGCACGCTGTCAAACACAGACGGATGGAGGCAGGGATAGATAAACAAGGAGGTATTTATTGAAATAAATCAAAGAATAAACAAAGTCACGTCCACTTCTCAAGTGGAGGAAAACAGAAAATCACCAACTACTAAGATTAACAGAAAACTAGAAAACACTAGAAACTAACGAGGGAGATCTGAAAGGACTAGGGTTAACAAACCAAACAGGGAATCCAAAACTTACGGATCGGAGAACACGGCAATACGCGGGATACAAATGACAAGTGAGGAGTCTGAGGGAATAACGACGACAGTCGTTACATAAAATTCATCAAACTTCATAAATAAATCTCTTATGGAAAGTCCCATATAAATCATGTAATTATGATTATTCTTTCAATTCATCTCCCAACAATCTAGCCTCATAAAAAAAGAGAAAAACAATAACCCCATGTGTCTACTGACTACAAATAGCCAGTTGGGGAAAGCCAAGACCTACACAAAGGTCTTGCCAGCCATGAATATATTTCTGGAAAACACGATGAACAGGCTTAATTGAGATTGATTCCCTGCTAAATACATAACAGTAGCCTATATGTGGCTGTGAAGAACAGGAAAAATGAAAAGAAGTGTATAATGAATGACAATAAAATATGAAAGATACTGTATATTAAAAAAAGAAGAAAAATAACTAGGCCTAGTACGTCTTCAAACGGCTATAAAGGTTACCCCCTTATTAACAAAGAGTTTTGCTCAGCGGGCAGATATATCTTTGAGTCTTCGTAACAAGCTAAGAGTGAAAGTTATCATTTTTGGATGCACTTCCTGTTTTAGCATCATGAATGACCGTACATTAAAAATTAATTTGTTTCAAAGTTATTGAATATCACTGAAATACATTACAAAACTATGCATGATACATGGGATGGAGGGAGTTAGGACGATTAACCCTGTCTGTGTCTGGCTTAATCTGCCTTCCCAGAACACCCTGACAGACAGATAAAAACGGTGTTCATTTCTCTCCCCATGCTTTGTTGGAGTTAAATGTTGGAAACGTACCTTTCCCCGTTCAGTACGTGAATGCACAATGTAAGTCATCCAGGCCATTCCTTATAGGCTACGTTGCGGCCACCTAGCGGCCATATGGTGTCATTCTAGAAGAATTTGGAGACGCATGTTTATGGACATTTATGGAAGCACAGCAATTTATGTTTACCCTTTATTGTTTTCCAGAAACCACAATGAGCAGATTGACCATGGATATTTTCAACACATGTATACACAACTAGTAGGATATGCAAAGAAACTGCACGAAGTAAAGGAAGGCATCTGTTAAATCTGCATCCAGCGAGATCTCTAATCGGAAGTCTATATCTTACCACTCAGTCAGATCAAATTTCCCGTAGCCCCAGACTCCTTTTCATGTACATTGATCATGCATATGACACAACCTTATAGGCCATGGCCATAACTCAGATTAGTGACTTAACAAACCTAAAATGCTCGCGGGCCACCAGAGATCCAGTGGTGTTTTTGCTCATCACTTCTCCGGCGGTTCACTAGTTTGCTGGTTTTACCACAGCTAAGGGGCACTCCACTGCGCATTGTGCCCCCACAACTCCCCTTACTAGCCATGGTAAAACCAACATAACCCACAGCCAGGGGCGCAGATAGGGGACGGGGGGGACTCGATTGACCTCGATCCGTCCCCCCCAGTTACACGGCAAAAAAATATATAGATCTGATATAATACCTCAGACTCCAAAAATCCTATTTGGGCCCCTGGTACATATACAGGATACTGGGGAGTATCCTGTGACGCCTAAACCTGTGGCCACATGTGACTGCTCAAAGAGGGGGCTATTTACTGTGCACTTTGGGAAGTGAAGAAGGCCAGTATTCTGTGTGTCTCTGTGTTATACGAACATTGTCAGCAGACTTTTCTATATGATCTATATGATTTACAACTTGCTGAGCTGAATTTCCTAGTCTGGCATACCAAATGCTTTCACATCGTTTCACTTTGTGCAAAGAGTCTGGAATCCCCTAATTGGCGTAGGTTTCTTTCCAGGTACTTTCTGTGAACTTTAAAAATATCGGGCATGCCAGAGCCCTTTGTTTGCTGACTGCCCAGCCAAAATTCTGTCGTAGGAAACCTAAGCCTAATGTTGAGATGCCTGATTGCACTGGAGCGAAATGTGATATTGAGTGGAAGCATAGGCTCTGCTATGAATTTCCAGTCAGGGAATACTTTCTCTTTTGTTTTGTTCTTTTCTTATCCTACTCCCTGCTAATGGCCTCTTTCCTGACATTTTCCTGGTTATGTGGTTTTCGTTATAGGAATTGTTTTTTGGTTAACCAGATATTGGCTGAATCACAATACGCTCGCCTACCCTATATGCACTAAACCCTCAAAGACTTAACTGGTGAATCAGCCAATCATCAGGTCAGTTCATGACCCTCTTTGAGGGTTCAGGACTTATGGCTTTAGGGGGACATTGAGATTCAGCCATTGTTGTAGCTCTAGAATCCTGTCAGTTAGAACTCATGATTTTGACCAAAGATTCAAGAGCGCTCCCCTCAGGAATCTTTGATTTGGACTGCCATATTATACATATAAACATATGCCTTTAAAATATAAAAAATCCCTTTTTAAAGGTGTCAGTAATGTTCTGAAACACCAGTATGACAATGAAATGTAAAACATAGGTACAAAGTCAGTCAAGACTGCATTAAACACTAAAACAACAATTATAACAACAACAATTGGTAAATAAAAGCATTAGAAGACATTCTTTCATCATTTTTGTATGGCAAACAGTAAAGATTGTACAGAAGATTACAAAGTGGTATGGCTGCTGAACTGTAACTTCTATATGATGTTGATGGTTGTGGCTAAGCAAGATCTACAGAGTGATGTAGACATGTCTTTATAACGAGGAAGGATATGGTTCATTGACCAACTCGTTGTACTTTGGTGGGCCTGTGCTGAAGGCCCATGCAGGTGTCTGGACAACTCCAGCATTTCTGTTACTTTTGAGATGACAGATCATACTGCTTGAGGTTGCAATGCCCAAAACCTATAAACACAACAACAAAAGCTAGGTAAATTAAACTGTACAACACTTGAAGAGATCCAGGTAAAACACAGAGAAGCATGGTCAAGATCAGCACTATCAGCAATCAAGATCTTTATCAGTGGACAAGGATTATTTGACCAGATGCTGGTACAACTACTAGACTACTGTGTTCGAATCCATCTCTATTTCATTATACAACTGTATTAACAAAGCATTTATCACATTATCTTAAATTAAAGTCATCATTAAAAAAAACAAGAGCTCCATTCAAAGCACAAAGCCATAGACTTAACTTTTTCCTCAAAAGTAACTCACCAGCAAAACAAATGATAACTACTATTTTTTTAGGGAGTGTGATTGTGTAATAATAGTATAGTACTACTAGTAGTATTGCAGTCAGCACTTACTGTCAAAACAGTCAGCACAGAGAAGAGTCCAGTCACAACATCAAAAACTGTCTGCATGAACTTGACAATAATGGGACCGCATGGCTGGACAATAAGAAACAAAGAAGCTGGCTTTTAGACAGAAATGACTAAATACAGTGGTGAATCAGATTTGCTACTCACAGTCCTGAACAGACAAAAGATGTGTTTTTGGGTTGTCATACCTGTTTATACACCATCTGCTTAATTTCTACATGGTGAGGAATTAAGAATTGAGAGAGCAATCGCTGAAAGACAGGGAAAAATAAACCTTCATAAATGACAAGGGATGAGACAGCATTGCAGACTCATTATTCCAAAATTAGTGAACATTTCATTTGGTGTCCTACCTCAAGACTGTATCCTGGCAAAGCCACGCAGACGTCGCTTGTGGCCTCCTCTTTAGGAATGCAGTTGCAGGATTCGGGTACATGCTCATTCCAGTCTGCGTATCCATTTGAAAGGCCACAGCAATGCATCTGTTTTCACAGAGAGAAAAAAATTCAGTTATTACTGATGTCAACTACTAAAGAATGCTAAGATTATTCTCTTGCATATTGATTACAGGGTTGTAAGTTTTCATGTAATGTTAGGATGTGGGTACAAAGACAAAAAAGGTAGGGAAAAAAGACTTGATTCCTCTCTTGTTGTCCAGCAATTCTAATTTAATTCATGACTAACCAAATGTGTTTGTTGATCCACACCTATGCAGTTTACGCTGGCCCAGATATTCAGGCTGTCTAACATTATAACATTGTCTATTTATTACATTTCACAAAACAGAGTACAGCATGCACTTAAAGGTATACACTGTCTATTTAAGGAATAGAGTGTAGAGAATCCTCTCCTCTATTCTGCTGATATTTACCGACAACTGGATTTTATTGATCATCTCCTTTAAATTCTCAGAGGTTTCATCCAACGAAATCGCGTTCATTTTGTCTTGTAGATCCTTGGAAACCTTGCAGAAGGAAAGCAAATTAAGCATGAAAAAGTTTTGGTATACAATTCCTGGCATGAAGACATATAAACAGATGAACACACTCATGCCTACAAAGACTTGCTGATAGACACACACATAAACATATACAAACACACACTGTAAAAATCTAGAAAGCACAATGACGCATAATCAGCCTGCTGTAAAATGTTAAGAGTATTCCTCTGCAATAGCTTGGCTATGCCTTCCAAGCACTTCTGTTTGATTATCATCTTCCTCCAGTGCTAGTGTGGATTTGATGATTTGAATTTGATGCAACTGAGCTTGTTGTCACATTTCAACCTGTCCAATCAGCGAACAGAAGAAGCTGTCCAGGGTCTGGTTTTATAACTTTTTATTATTACTTGTGCAAGATCAGTGCAGACTAATGGGAATGCTTGGTACACTGTAGAAGACTTATCTTAGTGAGGAAGATAATATTAAAGGACAGATTTCTTGATTCATAGGAAGAGGAACTATAACCTTGCCAAGAATAGAGGGTTAACTGTGACATTAAAGCACATATTTCTTAAATTGAAGTCAGACCAGGCCTACCTCTGGTTTCTTAATGGCCAGGGTAACTGTAGCGCGAATCAGGCACAGAAATCCAGTCGACATCAATATCAAACACTGCATGGAAATTGAAAAGGTTATTTCATAAACGAAAGACAAATAATCTTTCCATGCGCCCCCCCATTAACTAAAATTACTTAATGCCAAGGCTACTCACCACAATCAGCATCCATCTCACTTCTCTGAAAGCACCGTAAGCTCCCAAAAATGAGACGAACAACGTGATGAATCCAAACACGTAACAGATGATGATTCCACTAATGTCTTTAATCTACATGAACGTAAGAGATCTCGTTGGCTATAGTGATGCTTGAGTCTAGAACAGTGCTAGTGAGATAATAGCAATTTTGGTAGCATGTGAAGAGTAAAATGTGCGTTACAGTTTTGCTGTAGGCTACTTAATAGCGATAAAACTTAATAGAAAATAGCGAATAAACTTAATAGCGATAAAAATGAAAAGAAAAAAATGTCTTACCTCTTCCACATCAGCAATATGAACATGGGCATATATTGCAAAGGCAATAAACATTACACCAAAAACCTGGTAAAGAAAGTTTAATTTAGAGACCATCAATTTTTTTTCACATGACGTCAATGCGTAAACTATGTCCGACTTTATTCTTTCCCCTTCTCCTTCCAGTTTATATTGCATTTAGGGTGTGTAGTGTAAAACTTCCCCTACCGCAAAAAGCAGATTCAAGAAGCCGAAGACATTTCTGAGGACAGTGCTGCCTTTTGCCATCTTCGGTTTCAAAGTAGTAAGGAAGGTAGGAAGTAGGAATTCGACCACAGTTTTAAAGGCAGATTTCCTGTGAGAGGCGTGGTAAACTCAAGAAGCCCCGTACTCTTCTGGGAAGCGGCATCATCGGAAATAACGGACAGGCTGTCTACATAAACATCACATCACATTTGAAATGCAAGACAGCCTTGCTACCGACACATTTGGCAGAAAAGAGGTCGAAAACGCAAGTCTGTTGGAGAACAGTAGAACTGATGCCCACATTCAGCGAGGCCGAGAGAAAGAAGAGTGTGTGAGATACTTTTTTATCCCATAGTCAGAGTTGTCAGAAAAATAAATACTCCAGTAAAGTATCTACTAGAGTGCAGTCCAATAAGTATTTAAACTTTATTACTTCCCATCTCTGGCTATTTTATAGTTTCTCTTATGGGAATGATGTGCTTTCTGAATTGAGTTGCATTTAGTATATTATTAAAATAGTAACTCCACTGGAAAGCCCTGTCTATGGTACTCTGATACAACACAAGATCACACCTGTTGCACAAGGCACCTAACCCCAGTCTGCTTTCTGGCTGCAGTAGCAATGGCTTTCCATATGATATAAAGAGTAAATTAAGAATAAAACTGCACCATAACCACACCAAGGGAGATGACTGGTCCACAATGTATAGTTAGGCTACAATTCTGACCATACTGGTCATATCAGATAAAATACGTATGACCATGACAGAGCCACAACTACATTAATCCAGTAAACAATCCAACCTTGTAGGCCTTTATACTTCCATCACCACCAAGATCGACACCAGGATCATGCCAGGATATTTTTAAACATTAGTCAGAGATGAAGTGCTCAGTAACAGATTTTGACAACTTTGAACAAAAGCAGCCTTTTATATGGATTTAGGAAGTAGCCTTACAACATGTGTGAGACCCTACTCCCAGTCATAAAAATAAAAGTGGAAACTGAAGCGTTGCTCCTGTGTTTTTTTTTACTCTTCTTTTGAGAGTGGCCAACTGTACATCAATTTCATGTAATAGAAAATCCAGTGTAAAGCAATCAATATTTCTTTTGTTTTACATTACTGAGAGCTGTCGGTAGGTATGAGAACGAGAGAATTTAGTGCAAAACGCCTGCCAACGCTAACTGAAAAGGGAAAGGAAACTGAAAAGTTTACTGTGTCCCCATTAATTAGCGTTAAAATGTTAAAGCATATTCTCAGTTCTCAGCGAGGTCAAACAACAGGAATATTCATTGATTCACACCAGATCACAGGGAAAGGATGACTACGTCCTCTGAGGGAACAAAAACAAAAGCTTTATTGGAAATATTATTTCAGGGACTTAAACAGGACATACAAAAGCTCAGAGGCTCACATTTTCAAAGTGTTCAAAAATTGTCTGAACAGAACATATAAAAGTAACATTTAAAATATGCCTTTTACAAATTATATTTGAAAAACAGTGTGAAAGATTTTTTCACCTAACAAATAAAAAAATGAAATCCCTTTGGTATTCAGTGAAATTTACTCAAAAGAAAACAGCAGAATTTAATAACATTGAGATATTCCAGCATATCACAAAATAGATAACACATTCAAGCAGAACTTTCAAGCAAAAAACTTCTCCTAAAAGTGCACTTTGACAACCACAAGATACTACTCCTCTTCATACAGTTTGCTGTACTTGGGTGGATAAGGAGATATACTGAAAATCTTGGAGGACTTGGTGACAACTTCTGGCTTTTTGTAGACCTGAGAGAGCAGGCAGCTCGCCATCACAAACCCCAGGAACTGCACACACAAAATGGGACCACGGGCCATTTATTCATTATTATTATTTTTTTTAAATGGAAGGAGGAACCAATGACATATAATGCAAGAAAAGTAGAGCACAATAGCTCAAACTTTATTAATGACTTTAGTGCTTACGGCCAATGTGGAGAATCCAAAGAACAACCCAAGGAACGGCTTTGTTCACTATTATCTCACCACAGGGCTAAAAAAATAGATATATTTTGTAGAGTGGCAGAGTAATACCATTAGAAACTTCAAATTTTGTCCATCCTCTGCTAAGTATAAATAGTTTATATAAAAGATCAAAGATGACATGTGGCCATGACAAGTTTTGGCCATATATCCTCTCAAGCTCCACCTGACAATACGCTCACAATACGCTCGCCTACCCTATATGCACTAAACCCTCAAAGACTTAACTGGTGAATCAGCCAATCATCAGGTCAGTTCATGACCCTCTTTGAGGGTTCAGGACTTATGGCTTTAGGGGGACATTGAGATTCAGCCATTGTTGTAGCTCTAGAATCCTGTCAGTTAGAACTCATGATTTTGACCAAAGATTCAAGAGCGCTCCCCTCAGGAATCTTTGATTTGGACTGCCATATTATACATATAAACATATGCCTTTAAAATATAAAAAATCCCTTTTTAAAGGTGTCAGTAATGTTCTGAAACACCAGTATGACAATGAAATGTAAAACATAGGTACAAAGTCAGTCAAGACTGCATTAAAAACTAAAACAACAATTATAACAACAACAATTGGTATATAAAAGCATTAGAGGACATTCTTTCATCATTTTTGTATGGCAAACAGTAAAGATTGTACAGAAGATTACAAAGTGGTATGGCTGCTGAACTGTAACTTCTATATGATGTTGATGGTTGTGGCTAAGCAAGATCTACAGAGTGATGTAGACATGTCTTTATAACGAGGAAGGATATGGTTCATTGACCAACTCGTTGTACTTTGGTGGGCCTGTGCTGAAGGCCCATGCAGGTGTCTGGACAACTCCAGCATTTCTGTTACTTTTGAGATGACATATCATACTGCTGGAGGTTGCAATGCCCAAAACCTATAAACACAACAACAAAAGCTAGGTAAATTAAACTGTACAACACTTGAAGAGATCCAGGTAAAACACAGAGAAGCATGGTCAAGATCAGCACTATCAGCAATCAAGATCTTTATCAGTGGACAAGGATTATTTGACCAGATGCTGGTACAACTACTAGACTACTGTGTTCCAATCCATCTCTATTTCATTATACAACTGTATTAACAAAGCATTTACCACATTATCTTAAAATAAAGTCATCATTAAAAAAACAAGAGCTCCATTCAAAGCACGAAGCCATAGACTTAACTTTTTCCTCAAAAGTAACTCACCAGCAAAACAAATGATAACTACTATTTTTTTAGGGAGTGTGATTGTGTAATAATAGTATAGTACTACTAGTAGTATTGCAGTCAGCACTTACTGTCAAAACAGTCAGCACAGAGAAGAGTCCAGTCACAACATCAAAAACTGTCTGCATGAACTTGACAATAATGGGACCGCATGGCTGGACAATAAGAAACAAAGAAGCTGGCTTTTAGACAGAAATGACTAAATACAGTGGTGAATCAGATTTGCTACTCACAGTCCTGAACAGACAAAAGATGTGTTTGTTGGGTTGTCATACCTGTTTATACACCATCTGCTTAATTTCTACATGGTGAGAAATTAAGAATTGAGAGAGCAATCGCTGAAAGACAGGGAAAAATAAACCTTCATAAATGACAAGGGATGAGACAGCATTGCAGACTCTTTATTCCAAAATTAGTGAACATTTCATTTGGTGTCCTACCTCAAGACTGTATCCTGGCAAAGCCACGCAGACGTCGCTTGTGGCCTCCTCTTTAGGAATGCAGTTGCAGGATTCGGGTACATGCTCATTCCAGTCTGCGTATCCATTTGAAAGGCCACAGCAATGCATCTGTTTTCACAGAGAGAAAAAAATTCAGTTATTACTGATGTCAACTACTAAAGAATGCTAAGATTATTCTCTTGCATATTGATTACAGGGTTGTAAGTTTTCATGTAATGTTAAGATGTGGGTACAAAGACAAAAAAGGTAGGGAAAAAAGACTTGATTCCTCTCTTGTTGTCCAGCAATTCTAATTTAATTCATGACTAACCAAATGTGTTTGTTGATCCACACCTATGCAGTTTACGCTGGCCCAGATATTCAGGCTGTCTAACATTATAACATTGTCTATTTATTACATTTCACAAAACAGAGTACAGCATGCACTTAAAGGTATACACTGTCCATTTAAGGAATAGAGTGTAGAGAATCCTCTCCTCTATTCTGCTGATATTTACCGACAACTGGATTTTATTGATCATCTCCTTTAAATTCTCAGAGGTTTCATCCAACGAAATCGCGTTTATTTTGTCTTGTAGATCCTTGGAAACCTTGCAGAAGGAAAGCAAATTAAGCATGAAAAAGTTTTGGTATACAATTCCTGGCATGAAGACATATAAACAGATGAACACACTCATGCCTACAAAGACTTGCTGATAGACACACACATAAACATATACAAACACACACTGTAAAAATCTAGAAAGCACAATGACGCATAATCAGCCTGCTGTAAAATGTTAAGAGTATTCCTCTGCAATAGCTTGGCTATGCCTTCCAAGCACTTCTGTTTGATTATCATCTCCCTCCAGTGCTAGTGTGGATTAGATGATTTGAATTTGATGCAACTGAGCTTGTTGTCACATTTCAACCTGTCCAATCAGCGAACAGAAGAAGCTGTCGAGGGTCTGGTTTTATTACTTTTTATTATTACTTGTGCAAGAT
Source organism: Tenualosa thibaudeaui (assembly GCA_027481765.1). NCBI lineage: Eukaryota > Metazoa > Chordata > Actinopteri > Clupeiformes > Clupeidae > Tenualosa > Tenualosa thibaudeaui. The sequence goes on from JAIFZK010000022.1 coordinate 6,848,459, forward strand.
CAGCGCAGACTAATGGGAATGCTTGACACACTGTAGAAGACTTATCTTAGTGAGGAAGATAATATTAAAGGACAGATTTCTTGATTCATAGGAAGAGGAACTATAACCTTGCCAAGAATAGAGGGTTAACTGTGACATTAAAGCACATATTTCTTAAATTGAAGTCAGACCAGGCCTACCTCTGGTTTCTTAATGGCCAGGGTAACTGTAGCGCAAATCAGGCACAGAAATCCAGTCGACATCAATATCAAACACTGCATGGAAATTGAAAAGGTTATTTCATAAACGAAAGACAAATAATCTTTCCATGCGCCCCCCCATTAACTAAAATTACTTAATGCCAAGGCTACTCACCACAATCAGCATCCATCTCACTTCTCTGAAAGCACCGTAAGCTCCCAAAAATGAGACGAACAACGTGATGAATCCAAACACGTAACAGATGATGATTCCACTAATGTCTTTAATCTACATGAACGTAAGAGATCTCGTTGGCTATAGTGATGCTTGAGTCTAGAACAGTGCTAGTGAGATAATAGCAATTTTGGTAGCATGTGAAGAGTAAAATGTGCGTTACAGTTTTGCTGTAGGCTACTTAATAGCGATAAAACTTAATAGAAAATAGCGAATAAACTTAATAGCGATAAAAATGAAAAGAAAAAAATGTCTTACCTCTTCCACATCAGCAATATGAACATGGGCATGTATTGCAAAGGCAATAAACATTACACCAAAAACCTGGTAAAGAAAGTTTAATTTAGAGACAATCAAATTTTTTTCACATGACGTCAATGCGTAAACTATGTCCGACTTTATTCTTTCCCCTTCTCCTTCCAGTTTATATTGCATTTAGGGTGTGTAGTGTAAAACTAAGTGTAAACCCTACCGCAAAAAGCAGATTCAAGAAGCCGAAGACATTTCTGAGGACAGTGCTGCCTTTTGCCATCTTCGGTTTCAAAGTAGTAAGGAAGGTAGGAAGTAGGAATTCGACCACAGTTTTAAAGGCAGATTTACTGTGAGAGGCGTGGTAAACTCAAGAAGGCCCGTACTCTTCTGGGAAGCGGCATCATCGGAAATAACGGACAGGCTGTCTACATAAACATCACATCACATTTGAAATGCAAGACAGCCTTGCTACTGACACATTTGGCAGAAAAGAGGTCGAAAACGCAAGTCTGTTGGAGAACAGTAGAACTGATGCCCACATTCAGCGAGGCCGAGAGAAAGAAGAGTGTGTGATACTTTTTTATCCCATAGTCAGAGTTGTCAGAAAAATAAATACTCCAGTAAAGTATCTACTAGAGTGCAGTCCAATAAGTATTTAAACTTTATTACTTCCCATCTCTGGTTATTTTATAGTTTCTCTTATGGGAATGACGTGCTTTCTGAATTGAGTTGCATTTAGTATATTATTAAAATAGTAACTCCACTGGAAAGCCCTGTCTATGGTACTCTGATACAACACAAGATCACACCTGTTGCACAAGGCACCTAACCCCAGTCTGCTTTCTGGCTGCAGTAGCAATGGCTTTCCATATGATATAAAGAGTAAATTAAGAATAAAACTGCACCATAACCACACCAAGGGAGATGACTGGTCCACAATGTATAAGTTAGGCTACAATTCTGACCATACTGGTCATATCAGATAAAATACGTATGACCATGACAGAGCCACAACTACATTAATCCAGTAAACAATCCAACCTTTGACTTGTAGGCCTTTATACTTGCATCACCACCAAGATCGACACCAGGATCATGCCAGGATATTTTCAAACATTAGTCAGAGATGAAGTGCTCAGTTGTCAGGTCTGCATCGGACCTGGTCACGGCCACGCCCCCTCACGCTACGCCACAGTCTTGCACTCGATCTCCTTCACCTGAGTTCTAATTAATGTCACCTGGTCTCCACCTTATTTAAGTCTCCCCTTCACTTCACCCTTTGTCTGGTCTCGTCGTTATCTCCTCAGACTCCTCACTTGTCTTTTGTATCCCGCGTATTCCCGTATTCTCCGCTCCGTAAGTTTTGATTCCCTGTTTGGTTTGTTTACCCTAGTCCTTTCAGATCTCCCTTATTAGTTTCTAGTATTTTCTAGTTTTCTGTTATTCTTAGTAGTTGGTAATTTTCTGTTTCCTCCACTTGAGAAGTGGACGTGGCTTTTGTTTATTCTTTGATTTATTTCAATAAATACCTCCTTGTTTATTTACCCCTGCCTCCATCCGTCTGTGTCTGACAGAAGACCAGACCGTAAAATTAACATGGAGGCTCAACTCCCCGATCCTTTTCGAGCAATGGTAGAGGACTTAAGACGAGAGCTATTGTCACACACGACAACCCCGGTTAGCGTCCTTCCTACCACCTCTGATCCCTCTACCTACACCGGAGACCCAGAGGGTTGTGGTGGGTTTCTGCTGCAATGCACTCTCGCCCTTGAGATGGACCCGCGCCGCTTTCCTACTGAACGTGGTAAAGTCGCATATATCATCTCGCGCTTGGGTGGTCGGGCCCTCCAATGGGCAGAGAGTGTCTGGCAGCAGGCAGGACCCACCACTCAATCAGTGAACGCCTTTATCAAACACTTTAGAGAAGTCTTCCAGGCCCCGGTGGGCGATTCCGCAGTGCAAGAGTCGTGGACTGGGCCACGGGCGAGATCTTAAAATGGGGTGATATGTGTTTTAATGTTTGTCTGTCTTGTCTCCCTGTCCCTAGGTCTCGTCATGATCACTCCCCCCTGGTGGTGGGTTCCACGACTGTAGAAAGCCCACTCGCAACCCGTAGCACAACCATTCCCCACGACTACCGTCATTTCGCCGATTTGTTTTGCCCAACACGAGCCTCACAACTTCCCCCACACCGACCCTGGGATTGTGCCATTGATCTGCTGCCAGGACTACCGGTGCCTAGAGGAAGGGTTTACCCACTATCTCTACCGGAGCAAAAGGCCATGGAAGATTATATCCAGGAGGCTCTGCGTCAGGGATACATCCGCCCGTCAGTCTCCCCCGCTGCCTCCAGCTTCTTTTTTGTGGCGAAGAAAGATGGGGGTCTTCGACCTTGTATTGACTACCGAGCTCTCAATAAAATTACAATTAAGTTTCGCCACCCTCTTCCTCTGGTCCCGGCCGCCCTGGAGCAGCTTCGTGGAGCGGTGATGTTCACGAAGCTGGACCTGCGGAGTGCCTACAACCTCATCAGGATACGAGAGGGGGACGAGTGGAAGACTGCTTTCATCACACCTAGTGGACATTACGAGTATCGTGTCATGCCTTACGGTTTAGCCAACGCCCCCTCCGTGTTTCAAGCGTACATGAATGAAGTGTTCCGGGAATATCTTCATAGGTTTGTCCTAGTTTATATTGATGATATCCTGATCTATTCCCGGAACGAGGCCGAACATCGCCATCATGTGACGCTAGTACTCCGCAAGCTTCGTGAGCATCACCTCTATCTCAAAGCCGAGAAGTGCACATTCCACGAACGCGAAGTTCAGTTCCTAGGGTATCACATCTCCTCCCAGGGTGTGAGGATGGACCAGGGGAAGGTAGACGCCGTGCTTAATTGGCCACCTCCCATGACGGTGAAGGAACTACAGCGGTTGTTAGGCTTCGCTAACTTCTACCGTAGATTCATCCGGGACTATAGCCTACTGGTCGCTCCGCTCACAAACCTCCTCCGCTCCAAGCTGAAGACTCTCCAGTGGCCCCCCGAGGCTGCACAAGCACTCCGGAACCTCAAAACCTCCTTCGCCTCTGCTCCTCTCCTCACGCTCCCGGACCCCACCAAACCCTTTATCGTAGAGGCAGATGCCTCCACAACCGGGGCCGGGGCGGTCCTGTCCCAGGAAAGTGGGTCCCCTGCCAGACTTCATCCCTGCGCCTTCTTCTCCCGCAAGTTTACCACAGCTGAGCAAACTTATGACATTGGAAATCGGGAATTGCTCGCCGTGAAACTCGCCCTAGAGGAGTGGCGCCACTGGCTGGAGGGAGCACAACACCCATTCCGAGTTCTAACCGATCATAAAAATTTGGCCTACCTCTGAGAAGCTAAACGTCTGAACCCCCGTCAAGCCCGGTGGGCACTGTTCTTCACCCGTTTTAACTTTGTTTTGTCCTACAGGCCGGGGTCCAAGAATGTGGTGGTCGACGCGCTGTCCAGAGTTCACGGAGATGCGGACTCTCCGAAGTCGATCGAACCCATCCTTCTGACCCATCTCATTGTGAGTCCCATCCAGTGGGCACTGGACAGTCACATAACACAAGCAATGGCCCAGGACCCAGCACCACCCGAGACCCCGGCTAACTGTCTATATGTTCCCACCGGGCTCCGTCAGGAGGTGCTCGAGAGCCTCCATACCTCCCTAGGCACTGGTCATCCGGGGGCGGCCCAGACTCTCTCTCTCCTTCGCAATCGATATTGGTGGCCCGGAATGGATCGTGATGTTCAGAGGTATGTGGCTGGGTGTGCCCAGTGTGCCATGTCTAAGACTCCCCGTCATCTTCCAGAAGGCAAACTCCAGCCTCTTCCGATACCCCAGAGACCATGGTCACACCTAGGCGTAGACTTTATTACCGACCTACCAAAATCCAATGACTTTACCTGTATTTTAATTGTAGTTGACCGGTTTTCCAAATCATGCAAATTAATCCCTGTCAAATCTGTCCCCTCGGCGGCCGAAACCGCCGAGGCAATCTTCACACATGTTTTCCGACATTTTGGCATTCCAGAAGATATCGTTTCTGATCGTGGTCCACAATTCATTTCTCGTTTCTGGCGGGCATTCCTTGGTCGTCTGGGTGTGGCCGTCAGTTTAACCTCTGGGTATCATCCCCAATCCAACGGCCAAACTGAGCGGAAGGTCCAGGAGATTAGTCGATTTCTACGCACCTTCTGCTCACAACACCAAGACTCCCTTCCAGTGCACACTCGCCCACCAGCCACCCCTCTTCCCCTGGCACACCGAACCCTCTGCCGTGGTCAGCGTAGATGACTGGCATTGAGTGAGTAGCCGAGTCTGGGCCAGTGCACACCATCAACTCCAGAGGGCAGTCCGGCGTTTCCAACACCACGCGGATGCCCGGAGAAAACCCACTCCTCCCTACGTAGTGGGCCAGAAGGTTTGGCTCTCCACCCGGGACATCCGTCTCCGACTGCCCTCGAAGAAGCTCAGCCCCCGGTTCATCGGCCCCTTTGAGATCGTGCAGCAGGTCAATCCGGTCACTTTTAAGTTACGTTTGCCCTCTCACTACCGTATTCACCCCACTTTTCACGTTTCCTTGCTTAAGCCCTACCATGCTCCTCACAATGTTTCTCCTCTCTCCCCAGCGTCTGATGTGCGGCCTGAGCCTCCTTTGCCGCTCCTGTTGGATGACGGCCCGGCCTATGTGGTCAACACCATCCTTGATTCCAGGCGCCGGAGGGGTCGTTTGGAGTACTTGGTGGACTGGGAGGGGTACGGTCCGGAGGAACGCTCGTGGGTCCCTAGGGAGGACATCCTAGATCCCAACCTACTTTCAACCTTCCATACAGAGCGCCCGGACCGTCCCGCTCCCCGGGGCCGGGGTCGCCCCGGACGGCGTGTCCGGCGCCCGGTCCGTCCTACTACAGGAGCGGCCCCTGAGGGGGGGGGGGGTAATGTCAGGTCTGCATCGGACCTGGTCACGGCCACGCCCCCTCACGCTACGCCACAGTCTCGCACTCGATCTCCTTCACCTGAGTTCTAATTAATGTCACCTGGTCTCCACCTTATTTAAGTCTCCCCTTCACTTCACCCTTTGTCTGGTCTCGTCGTTATCTCCTCAGACTCCTCACTTGTCTTTTGTATCCCGCGTATTCCCGTATTCTCCGCTCCGTAAGTTTTGATTCCCTGTTTGGTTTGTTTACCCTAGTCCTTTCAGATCTCCCTTGTTAGTTTCTAGTATTTTCTAGTTTTCTGTTATTCTTAGTAGTTGGTAACTTTCTGTTTCCTCCACTTGAGAAGTGGACGTGGCTTTTGTTTATTCTTTGATTTATTTCAATAAATACCTCCTTGTTTATTTACCCCTGCCTCCATCCGTCTGTGTCTGACATCAGTAACAGATTTTGACAACTTTGAACAAAAGTAGCCTTTTATATGGATTTAGGAAGTAGCCCTACAACATGTGTGAGACCCTACTCCCAGTCATAAAAATGAAAGTGGAAACTGAAGCGTTGCTCCTGATTCACACCAGATCACAGGGAAAGGATGACTACGTCCTCTGAGGGAACAAAAACAAAAGCTTTATTGGAAATATTATTTCAGGGACTTAAACAGGACATACAAAAGCTCAGAGGCTCACATTTTCAAAGTGTTCAAAAATTGTCTGAACAGAACATATAAAAGTAACATTTAAAATATGCCTTTTACAAATTATATTTGAAAAACAGTGTGAAAGATTTTTTCACCTAACAAATAAAAAAATGAAATCCCTTTGGTATTCAGTGAAATTTACTCAAAAGAAAACAGCAGAATTTAATAACATTGAGATATTCCAGCATATCACAAAATAGATAACACATTCAAGCAGAACTTTCAAGCAAAAAACTTCTCCTAAAAGTGCACTTTGACAACCACAAGATACTACTCCTCTTCATACAGTTTGCTGTACTTGGGTGGATAAGGAGATATACTGAAAATCTTGGAGGACTTGGTGACAACTTCTGGCTTTTTGTAGACCTGAGAGAGCAGGCAGCTCGCCATCACAAACCCCAGGAACTGCACACACAAAATGGGACCACGGGCCATTTATTCATTATTATTATTTTTTTTAAATGGAAGGAGGAACCAATGACATATAATGCAAGAAAAGTAGAGCACAATAGCTCAAACTTTATTAATGACTTTAGTGCTTACGGCCAATGTGGAGAATCCAAAGAACAACCCAAGGAACGGCTTTGTTCACTATTATCTCACCACAGGGCTAAAAAAATAGATATATTTTGTAGAGTGGCAGAGTAATACCATTAGAAACTTCAAATTTTGTCCATCCTCTGCTAAGTATAAATAGTTTATATAAAAGATCAAAGATGACATGTGGCCATGACAAGTTTTGGCCATATATCCTCTCAAGCTCCACCTGACAATACGCTCACAATACGCTCGCCTACCCTATATGCACTAAACCCTCAAAGACTTAACTGGTGAATCAGCCAATCATCAGGTCAGTTCATGACCCTCTTTGAGGGTTCAGGACTTATGGCTTTAGGGGGACATTGAGATTCAGCCATTGTTGTAGCTCTAGAATCCTGTCAGTTAGAACTCATGATTTTGACCAAAGATTCAAGAGCGCTCCCCTCAGGAATCTTTGATTTGGACTGCCATATTATACATATAAACATATGCCTTTAAAATATAAAAAATCCCTTTTTAAAGGTGTCAGTAATGTTCTGAAACACCAGTATGACAATGAAATGTAAAACATAGGTACAAAGTCAGTCAAGACTGCATTAAAAACTAAAACAACAATTATAACAACAACAATTGGTATATAAAAGCATTAGAGGACATTCTTTCATCATTTTTGTATGGCAAACAGTAAAGATTGTACAGAAGATTACAAAGTGGTATGGCTGCTGAACTGTAACTTCTATATGATGTTGATGGTTGTGGCTAAGCAAGATCTACAGAGTGATGTAGACATGTCTTTATAACGAGGAAGGATATGGTTCATTGACCAACTCGTTGTACTTTGGTGGGCCTGTGCTGAAGGCCCATGCAGGTGTCTGGACAACTCCAGCATTTCTGTTACTTTTGAGATGACATATCATACTGCTGGAGGTTGCAATGCCCAAAACCTATAAACACAACAACAAAAGCTAGGTAAATTAAACTGTACAACACTTGAAGAGATCCAGGTAAAACACAGAGAAGCATGGTCAAGATCAGCACTATCAGCAATCAAGATCTTTATCAGTGGACAAGGATTATTTGACCAGATGCTGGTACAACTACTAGACTACTGTGTTCCAATCCATCTCTATTTCATTATACAACTGTATTAACAAAGCATTTACCACATTATCTTAAAATAAAGTCATCATTAAAAAAACAAGAGCTCCATTCAAAGCACGAAGCCATAGACTTAACTTTTTCCTCAAAAGTAACTCACCAGCAAAACAAATGATAACTACTATTTTTTTAGGGAGTGTGATTGTGTAATAATAGTATAGTACTACTAGTAGTATTGCAGTCAGCACTTACTGTCAAAACAGTCAGCACAGAGAAGAGTCCAGTCACAACATCAAAAACTGTCTGCATGAACTTGACAATAATGGGACCGCATGGCTGGACAATAAGAAACAAAGAAGCTGGCTTTTAGACAGAAATGACTAAATACAGTGGTGAATCAGATTTGCTACTCACAGTCCTGAACAGACAAAAGATGTGTTTGTTGGGTTGTCATACCTGTTTATACACCATCTGCTTAATTTCTACATGGTGAGAAATTAAGAATTGAGAGAGCAATCGCTGAAAGACAGGGAAAAATAAACCTTCATAAATGACAAGGGATGAGACAGCATTGCAGACTCTTTATTCCAAAATTAGTGAACATTTCATTTGGTGTCCTACCTCAAGACTGTATCCTGGCAAAGCCACACAGACGTCGCTTGTGGCCTCCTCTTTAGGAATGCAGTTGCAGGATTCGGGTACATGCTCATTCCAGTCTGTGTATCCATTTGAAAGGCCACAGCAATGCATCTGTTTTCACAGAGAGAAAAAAATTCAGTTATTACTGATGTCAACTACTAAAGAATGCTAAGATTATTCTCTTGCATATTGATTACAGGGTTGTAAGTTTTCATGTAATGTTAAGATGTGGGTACAAAGACAAAAAAAGGTAGGGAAAAAAGACTTGATTCCTCTCTTGTTGTCCAGCAATTCTAATTTAATTCATGACTAACCAAATGTGTTTGTTGATCCACACCTATGCAGTTTACGCTGGCCCAGATATTCAGGCTGTCTAACATTATAACATTGTCTATTTATTACATTTCACAAAACAGAGTACCGCATGCACTTAAAGGTATACACTGTCCATTTAAGGAATAGAGTGTAGAGAATCCTCTCCTCTATTCTGCTGATATTTACCGACAACTGGATTTTATTGATCATCTCCTTTAAATTCTCAGAGGTTTCATCCAACGAAATCGCGTTCATTTTGTCTTGTAGATCCTTGGAAACCTTGCAGAAGGAAAGCAAATTAAGCATGAAAAAGTTTTGGTATACAATTCCTGGCATGAAGACATATAAACAGATGAACACACTCATGCCTACAAAGACTTGCTGATAGACACACACATAAACATATACAAACACACACTGTAAAAATCTAGAAAGCACAATGACGCATAATCAGCCTGCTGTAAAATGTTAAGAGTATTCCTCTGCAATAGCTTGGCTATGCCTTCCAAGCACTTCTGTTTGATTATCATCTCCCTCCAGTGCTAGTGTGGATTTGATGATTTGAATTTGATGCAACTGAGCTTGTTGTCACATTTCAACCTGTCCAATCAGCGAACAGAAGAAGCTGTCGAGGGTCTGGTTTTATTACTTTTTATTATTACTTGTGCAAGATCAGTGCAGACTAATGGGAATGCTTGGTACACTGTAGAAGACTTATCTTAGTGAGGAAGATAATATTAAAGGACAGATTTCTTGATTCATAGGAAGAGGAACTATAACCTTGCCAAGAATACAGGGTTAACTGTGACATTAAAGCACATATTTCTTAAATTGAAGTCAGACCAGGCCTACCTCTGGTTTGTTAATGGCCAGGGTAACTGTAGCGCGAATCAGGCACAGAAATCCAGTCGACATCAATATCAAACACTGCATGGAAATTGAAAAGATTATTTCATAAACGAAAGACAAATAATCTTTCCATGCGCCCCCCCATTAACTAAAATTACTTAATGCCAAGGCTACTCACCACAATCAGCATCCATCTCACTTCTCTGAAAGCACCGTAAGCTCCCAAAAATGAGACGAACAACGTGATGAATCCAAACACGTAACAGATGATGATTCCACTAATGTCTTTAATCTACATGAACGTAAGAGATCTCGTTGGCTATAGTGATGCTTGAGTCTAGAACAGTGCTAGTGAGATAATAGCAATTTTGGTAGCATGTGAAGAGTAAAATGTGCGTTACAGTTTTGCTGTAGGCTACTTAATAGCGATAAAACTTAATAGAAAATAGCGAATAAACTTAATAGCGATAAAAATGAAAAGAAAAAAATGTCTTACCTCTTCCACATCAGCAATATGAACATGGGCATATATTGCAAAGGCAATAAACATTACACCAAAAACCTGGTAAAGAAAGTTTAATTTAGAGACAATCAATTTTTTTTCACATGACGTCAATGCGTAAACTATGTCCGACTTTATTCTTTCCCCTTCTCCTTCCAGTTTATATTGCATTTAGGGTGTGTAGTGTAAAACTTCCCCTACCGCAAAAAGCAGATTCAAGAAGCCGAAGACATTTCTGAGGACAGTGCTGCCTTTTGCCATCTTCGGTTTCAAAGTAGTAAGGAAGGTAGGAAGTAGGAATTCGACCACAGTTTTAAAGGCAGAATTCCTGTGAGAGGCGTGGTAAACTCAAGAAGCCCCGTACTCTTCTGGGAAGCGGCATCATCGGAAATAACGGACAGGCTGTCTACATAAACATCACATCACATTTGAAATGCAAGACAGCCTTGCTACCGACACATTTGGCAGAAAAGAGGTCGAAAACGCAAGTCTGTTGGAGAACAGTAGAACTGATGCCCACATTCAGCGAGGCCGAGAGAAAGAAGAGTGTGTGAGATACTTTTTTATCCCATAGTCAGAGTTGTCAGAAAAATAAATACTCCAGTAAAGTATCTACTAGAGTGCAGTCCAATAAGTATTTAAACTTTATTACTTCCCATCTCTGGCTATTTTATAGTTTCTCTTATGGGAATGATGTGCTTTCTGAATTGAGTTGCATTTAGTATATTATTAAAATAGTAACTCCACTGGAAAGCCCTGTCTATGGTACTCTGATACAACACAAGATCACACCTGTTGCACAAGGCACCTAACCCCAGTCTGCTTTCTGGCTGCAGTAGCAATGGCTTTCCATATGATATAAAGAGTAAATTAAGAATAAAACTGCACCATAACCACACCAAGGGAGATGACTGGTCCACAATGTATAGTTAGGCTACAATTCTGACCATACTGGTCATATCAGATAAAATACGTATGACCATGAGAGAGCCACAACTACATTAATCCAGTAAACAATCCAACCTTGTAGGCCTTTATACTTCCATCACCACCAAGATCGACACCAGAATCATGCCAGGATATTTTTAAACATTAGTCAGAGATGAAGTGCTCAGTAACAGATTTTGACAACTTTGAACAAAAGCAGCCTTTTATATGGATTTAGGAAGTAGCCCTACAACATGTGTGAGACCCTACTCCCAGTCATAAAAATAAAAGTGGAAACTGAAGCGTTGCTTCTGTGTTTTTTTTTACTCTTCTTTTGAGAGTGGGCAACTGTACATCAATTTCATGTAATAGAAAATCCAGTGTAAAGCAATCAATATTTCTTTTGTTTTACATTACTGAGAGCTGTCGGTAGGTATGAGAACGAGAGAATTTAGTGCAAAACGCCTGCCAACGCTAACTGAAAAGGGAAAGGAAACTGAAAAGTTTACTGTGTCCCCATTAATTAGCGTTAAAATGTTAAAGCATATTCTCAGTTCTCAGCGAGGTCAAACAACAGGAATATTCATTGATTCACACCAGATCACAGGGAAAGGATGACTACGTCCTCTGAGGGAACAAAAACAAAAGCTTTATTGGAAATATTATTTCAGGGACTTAAACAGGACATACAAAAGCTCAGAGGCTCACATTTTCAAAGTGTTCAAAAATTGTCTGAACAGAACATATAAAAGTAACATTTAAAATATGCCTTTTACAAATTATATTTGAAAAACAGTGTGAAAGATTTTTTCACCTAACAAATAAAAAAATGAAATCCCTTTGGTATTCAGTGAAATTTACTCAAAAGAAAACAGCAGAATTTAATAACATTGAGATATTCCAGCATATCACAAAATAGATAACACATTCAAGCAAAAAACTTCTCCTAAAAGTGCACTTTGACAACCACAAGATACTACTCCTCTTCATACAGTTTGCTGTACTTGGGTGGATAAGGAGATATACTGAAAATCTTGGAGGACTTGGTGACAACTTCTGGCTTTTTGTAGACCTGAGAGAGCAGGCAGCTCGCCATCACAAACCCCAGGAACTGCACACACAAAATGGGACCACGAACCAATGACATATAATGCAAGAAAAGTAGAGCACAATAGCTCAAACTTTATTAATGACTTTAGTGCTTACGGCCAATGTGGAGAATCCAAAGAACAACCCAAGGATCACGTCAACGGCTTTGTTCACTATTATCTCACCACAGGGCTAAAAAAATAGATATATTTTGTAGAGTGGCAGAGTAATACCATTAGAAACAAATTTTGTCCATCCTCTGCTAAGTATAAATAGTTTATATAAAAGATCAAAGATGACATGTGGCCATGACAAGTTTTGGCCATATATCCTCTCAAGCTCCACCTGAGTGGTACATATACCTGTATACATCATCTCTGAAAATTTGCCATTAAAGGGTTGCCTTACCTGGCGACGCACCATCCTCTGTTGCATAATCTTCTTTGGAAAGAAGTAATCCTTGCTCTGGGGAACCAAGACATTTAATATTACCTTGCACTCATCATTTTTAACAACCAACTGTGTTAAAAATAGTTTAAGTTTGACTAAAGTCAAAATCCAGAAACTCAGGAAGGAACCCATATAACAGAGATAGTCACCATCATCAACATCATCAACATCAGTGAATAATGCCGATAAGAAAACTATACATGTCACATTTATGGTTGGTTAACTTGTCTAAAGTAATTTGCATATTGAGACGAAATGCAGAACAACAAAATGAATGCAATTTTGAATTGCAGATGTGAATGAATGCACATTTATCCCCTGAATGTTTTTAATAGTGCTGTCAATGTTAATGCATTCACACATGTGATTAACATTTTTTAAAACTTTTTACGCCAGTTAATCATGCAGACACATATGTCACACTACCTGCCAGCTCCCTCCTTATTTACACACACCTGGGGCTGTGATTGGTCAAGTTCGCCCACTCGCTTTGTTTTGTTTGCTGGTGTGTTTCAGCAGCTCCACTGTAGGTACTCTTAGCAAAATGCTAGTCCACTGTATAGACTTTGCAAATAATTAAAGAAATCGTGAATTCCGTGGTAGGATTTCCCGATTGTACTGTGCCTATATTTCAGTATAGTGTTTTAAATTATGTAGTGTTTTAATATGTTTTAAATTCAGTGCTTCATCAGCAGGCAGTACTTTGGCAGTCATGAGAAGTTTGCCTGTTAACAGAACATAAACTGACTGCCCAGACACCTTGTAAATAGTTCTGATATATATATATATATTTTATCAGCAATGAGAAATATGCAGTGTCTGGTAACAGTAATGTGAAAAAAATGAAAGCATGACAAAGTAATTCACTAGACTTGACTGCGTGGTCGAAGGGTAGACAGTTCCACTCAAAGCAATTTAGTGAATTGTGCTATGTAAATGCGGACACACTTGACGCAGAACCATAACAGGAAAACGATGGCAACAAGGCAACATGGGCCCTTTGCATTGAGTCAACACAGAACCAGACAGCTTGAGGGATGAAAGAGTTTCTCTTTGACATAAATACATACATAATGACGGCTGTAGATGCTTCATAATGCCATTTTAAAAGAGCTGACAGAAGTTGAATGAAAGTACAAGGAAAAAGCCAAACTGCAGTAGATTTAAAGGGGTAGTGCGCAGAACTTGTGTGCCCAAGGCGTAGTAATGAAGCACTAAGTTGTCCATGACACACAAACAGAACTCTGTTTTGCTACACAGATCAGGATGTTGTTTCGTTTGAATGTTATTAGCCATATTTCAGTAGAGAGCTGAGCTGTGGTGTTGACTGTGGTGATCTTTCAGATAGCAATGATAGCTTACGTTAAAGATATAGTCTGCCGTGGGCACGCATGCATTCTGCATCAGCTCTTCTGTGGAGCAATCACAGGTGGTTGGCACACGGCCCCTCCAGTCCATGTACCCATTGACGAGACCACAGCAGTGCATCTAGGGAGAAAAAGAAAGAATTTTAAGGCCATTGCTAAGCTTATCTGTCTTGCAAGACAACAACCGTGTGCTAAAGTGCATAAGATGTTTTCACAACATGGAGCAAACAAGATGCTTAAAAACAACCATGGGATTACTTCATAACCAAGGAACAAAAAGAACATTCAAAACCTTTTTTTATTCTTCACTCAGCATGGATATTTTTTATTGATGTAAACTAAAAACAAACTTTATCTATGCTGACTTTAAGAATGGTTGAGAGAGTCAACCTTGAGACAGTCAGTCAAAACAAGGACTAGAACAATAAAATGTTGGGGGAAAAATAGTGAAATGTAAATATAAGAACTGAGATAAGGACAGATATGAAAATCATTCTCAGGCCTTCAGTTAAAGGACGTTTCCATCCTACATTGGGCATAACTATTAGTATGAGTGAAGTTTCTCTTCAAAACTCTTATTGCATGACATATCTTACTTATCTAACTTACATGGCCAGATCCTCAATGCCTTATCACTCATCCTTGGAATGTCTTGAACACACACACACACACACACACACACACACTTATACAACTACTGGTTTACCTGACTCTGGAATTTATTCATAATCAACTGGAAGTCCTCCGAAGTTGCATCCAAAGGGCCAACTTTGTGCATGTCCGCCTGCAGCAGGTCAATCTTAGGGAAATGAGAGGGGACTCAAATCCAATGCAGTCTACTTTGTATACCTCACTTACATAGCAAAAGACAATCCACAGTGTGACTAGCAAAACAAACCTGGGCCGTACCCAGCTATGAGATCACTGACCTGCAGACTTTTTTTTTTTTTTTTCATTGGCATTACCAGTAAATAATACTCAGGCAGGTATCACCTTGACTACTATTTTTTTCTGAGGGAAAGAATGCAGGTCTGTGTTCAGGGTCAGAAGACATCCAGTTGGGATGTTTGCAAGCTTCTAAGTTGTTTCAAAATTCTCCACTCATTGCTCCCACATGAGCTGGCTTACCTACCTATTATTCGCACATACCATGAACACACTATTACTCTCACCTCTCTACCTCTCAACTACTTTTTTTTGCCAATATTTGCCATTCCCCAGTGAAGACAAGCTTGTTGAAATATGTAGTTTTGATGGGATATCTATTTGTAAAAAAAATTACCCTATTCACCCATGATATATCCTTAAATTGGCTTATAATGGGCATTAAGATGCTGATAACACACACACAAAGGTACCACCAATGCAATGCTATTATTTATTATTCAAGGACTTCAAGCTATTGTTTAGCTACATGGTCCTGCAGTTACATCACAAACAAACAAATAAACAAACATACACACGTAGACGTTACGCAGGTCTTGAGGCACTTTTGAATATAAAAAGGTCACTTACCTTTGGGTGCAGCACAGCTAGAGGCACCGCCATGCGCAACAGGGCAAAACAGCACGAGCACATCAGAACGACGAACTGCAATCAATGACCAGTTGTCAAACGTGAAATCAAAATACTATAACTTCTTTCTGACAAGAAAAGCCAAGTCGGTGATGGTTTGATCAAGTTACTCACCACAACGAGCATCCACTTCACATTTTTCAACGCACCGTATGCTCCAAGAAATGCGATGAGAAACGTAACAGACCCGACCATATACAACCCAATGACCCAATTACTTTTGTAGAAATCAAACTAAAAAAAGTAAGAAAAAGTAACATCACTCAAATGTAACTGCAACCAAACAAGATTATTAAACATCACAGTGACGCAACGAAGAGGGGTAATGAGAATGAAAACAAAACCTACTTCGGCAGCGTTCAGGTGGAAATGATATAATACGGCCAGTGCAAACACGGACACTCCAGCAATCTAAAAAAAAACCAAACGAAAAATAATAATAAATAAAAAAACTGGGATGTCAATACACCTGTGTTGAAAGTTTAAAAGATAGGCTACTGTGGATATGGCCAACTTGTTCCACTCTCACGCGGAAGGCAACAACACCTAACGATACAGTGTGTAAGTTAAGTTGGAAGTTTCTATTTGCAACTTTTAGGCCTAAAACATTAACGTACATTTAAACAGCTTTCTTAAAGGTAACTTACAGCGAAGAGCAGGTTGAAGAAAATGAAAAGGTGTCTGAGGAGACAGATTGATTTCTCCATTTTGGAGTTTTCTGAAGTTGTTCCTTCTCACTTGCTTTCCAGACTGCCTAAAAAAGTTCCACCAACAAGGAAGTAGCTGAAATCTTGTAGGCCGTTTGGTGTGATGACCCCGGATGGTCCTCGGCCCCGCCCATCTTGTGGACATGGTGTGCTCCTCTTTTCTGTCACGAACAGGTGCGTCGCGCAAGTGGAACTGGTTAGTAACTGATGTGCATAGGGAGAAGGAGACGCCTATCATGTACTTCCTGGATGTGGCCTCGACCTATCATCTTGTTTGAGCCAGGATGTTTGACACTCGCCTGTCAAGTTTGGCTATTTCAATCTGCCCTAGGAGCACACGCACAAGGCGAGAATGCAAGACCTTCATTCGTAATTTATACATACGCAAGTATTCAGGTTAATAAATTCAGTATTACCATACTTGGATTTATTAACCACAGTGGGTATGGCAGGAACATAACGAGTCAGCAGGCCGTTGCCTGCCGCTCAACATCACGTACTTGGTCTTCACATCACTTTTGCTAGGGTGTGCTACGTGCCGATGGTGGCCAAATGACGGTTCGCCAACCCTCATAGGGGCAGGCGCTCGACATCACGGCCTTGGTATTCGCGTTGCCTCAGCTCGGAGCCCGGTGTTGATGGTGTGTCGGCTACCCGATGGGGCAACAGACCCAGAGGGGTCAGCGCTCGACATCAGATCCATGCCCGCTGAGGTACCTGGCGCCCTTTTACTTGGTTCTTTTTACCCAGCGACGAACAGTCTTCCTGGGTGTTCCAGAAGGTGGCTGGGGCTTCCAGTCGCTGCACATCATGGAATCCCACGGGTCGGCTACGAGCTCCTCCTCAATCTCGGGGCTGCTGTCAGTCAGAGCCCAAGGAGGAGACGCCCGCTTGTTGCTGCGACTCATGGCGCTCCTGGTGGTGTCACCCAGGGGAGGCAGAAAGGTGAGCGTGTTCTGTACTTTTGTTCTAACAGTTCTCTGGATCGGAACCAGTGGCCCAGGCTCCCTCGGCAGCAGGGGGCAGGGTCGACGTTTTGGCTCTGGCGAATGCACCACTGCCCAGCGGATGACGCTGCGTTTGTCATCCTCGATCACCTCCATCTGATTACAGGCCGGCCGCCTTTCCCTTCGCGGCAGCATTTTGGCTGGAGGCCTTCCAGCTGGAGGCCTAGGCCAATCCTCACTCATATCACACACAACTTTCTCTCAGCACATTTAAATTAAAGTGATCATTCGTAATGAATGTGCCGCTTTATATACCCCTACGCGACTGTGACGTAACAACTTGTCATGACTACGGCATCATGACGTCACTGCCAAAGAATGTTCCCTGTACCTCTTCCACGTTGACAAACCGAGAAAATGGAACGGGACCTTAAAAGAAGGATTTGTCAATTGAGTATCTTGTCCAAGGCAAAATGTCATACTGCATTAACAACCAAAATCAATAATTCTAAGTGATACAAGACTGCCTTCAGTAGCCTAATTAATGATTAGTTTATGTGTAAGTTTATGTGTGTAATAATTGATGTGTATAGGACAATAGCCTACAAAATAAATATAGCCTATCAAAATTATTTGTAAATTTCAGACGTTACAGTAGGCTTAACCAACTTTATATGAATAGGCGAATTGAATCTGCACACAAAACCACGTTGGGTACATCTTGCATTTGACTGATTTTTTTTTAGTCGCGCAATAACTGAAAACAATGTGAATATTTCAGTTACCGAAGATACTTGTGCTTTCGCCCATTTCTTCCCTCTCCTCCGGCAATTAGGCACTCAAGATCCACAAACTAAAACAATGCCTTCTCCTTCATCTCGCATACAGATTGGTTCATTTAATTGGTCAGATATGATTTTACTGCGCAAACCGTTGATAACGCAGAAAAAGTCCGTTCCTATAGTTAGTAACTGTAATGAAGGTACTCATATTTTAAAGGTAACTCGTTACGTTATTTCGTTCCCGCAAAATGTAGCGAAATTACAGTAAGGCGTTCCTTTGTAACGCGTTATCCCCAACACTGTACCCCTGTGTGTTCGCAACACAGCGTAGGCTATAGAAATAGGATGTAAAAACTACCCCACCTTTCCACTGCCTATGGCTGGTTGAATGACAACTGAGTTTAACCGTTATTTTATGTTATTCAAAGCCAGTATAACTTTTGCTGGTTACGATGTCTGAAACATAATTTTGGAGGAAATATTTACAGCTTATAATGCAGGGAATGCCATATTTTGGTCATGAACAAAACTATTGCACTATACCGTTTTTAACCCACACAAAAATGCGGCATGTTGGACATTAAGATTTTATTGTAAGCCTGTACTTTGCCTCATAACTGCGGGTAGGCTGCAGAATATTTAAATCTATTGAAAGTCAGTGAAAGGTATGGCAACCTGACCTGCGCTGACTGATAGTAGGCCTATGATGATTTGTTAAGTAATGTGACGATGGATTGAATATCCTTTTTTGCCAAATAACAGCTACAAGGGATCAGATAACCTCTTTGGCCATTACAAAATAATAAACAGGAGAAAGAAACAGTCAGTTAATAATAGTCAGGAAAAAACAAGGAGATTACAGGGACAACCTTTACAAGTGAGTGATCGTCAAGAAGTGACCCCCTGCCAACACATACACGCGCACACACATCAAAATCCACAAATGGAAACTCGCACCAGCCAAGCAGATTTCAGACTCAAATTTTTTTAACCTTGATAAATTTATTCATATTTATTACATTTATTCCTATTTATTAACCTGAATACATTACCAACATACTTGAATTTACCAACAAACTTGGATTTATTAACCATAGTGGGCATGGCAGGAACATGACGGGTCAGCAGGCCGTTGCCTGCCGCTCAACATCACGTACTTGGTCTTCACATCACTTTTGCTAGGGTGTGCTGCGTGCCGATGGTGGCCAAATGACGGTTCGCCAACCCTCATAGGGGAAGGCGCTCGACATCACGGCCTTGGTATTTGCGTTGCCTCAGCTCGGAGCCCGGTGTTGGTGTGTCGGCTACCCGATGGGGCAACAGACCCAGAGGGGGTCAGCGCTCGACATCAGATCCCAGGCCCACTGCGGTACCTGGCGCACTTTCACTTGGCTCTTTTTACCCAGCGACGAACAGTCTTCTTGGGTGTTCCAGAAGGCGGCTGGGGCTTCCAGTCGCTGCACATCATGGAATCCCACGGGTCGGCTACGAGCTCCTCCTCAATCTCGGGGCTGCTGTCAGTCAGAGCCCGAGGAGGAGACGCCCGTTTGGTGCTGCGACTCATGGCGCTCCTGGTGGTGTCACCCAGGGGAGGCAGAAAGGTGAGCGTGTTCTGTACTTTTGTTCTAACAGTTCTCTTGATCGGAACCAGTGGCCCAGGCTCCCTCGGCAGCAGGGGGCAGGGTCGACGTTTTGGCTCCGGCGAATGCACCACTGCCCAGCGGATGACGCTGCGTTTGTCATCCTCGATCACCTCCATCTGATTACAGGCCGGCCGCCTTTCCCTTCGCGACAGCATTTTGGCTGGAGGCCTCCCAGCTGGAGGCCTAGGCCAATTCTCACTCATATCACACACTTTCTCTCAGCACAGTTAAATTAAAGTGATCATTCGTAATGAATGTGCCGCTTTATATACCCCTACGCGATTGTGACGTAACAACTTGTCACGACTACGGCATCATGACGTCACTGTCAAAGAATGTTCCTGTACCTCTTCCACGTTGACAAACCGAGAAAATGGAACGGGACCTTAAAAGAAGGATTTGTCAATTGAGTATCTTGTCCAAGGCAAAATGACAGACTGCATTAACAACCAAAAACAATAATTCTAAGTTATACAAGACTGCCTTCAGTAGCCTAATTAATGATTAGTTTATGTGTAAGTTTATGTGTGTAATAATTGATGTGTATAGGACAATAGCCTACAAAATAAATATAGCCTATCAAAATTATTTGTAAATTTCAGACGTTACAGTAGCCTTAACCAACTTTATATGAATAGGCGAATTGAATCTGCACACAAAACCACGTTGGGTACATCTTGCATTTGACTGATTTTTTTTTAGTCGCGCAATAACTGAAAACAATATGAATATTTCAGTTACCGAAGATACTTGTGCTTTCGCCCATTTCTTCCCTCTCCTCCGGCAATTAGGCACTCAAGATCCACAAACTAAAAAAATGCCTTCTCCTTCATCTCGCATACAGATTGGTTCATTTAATTGGTCAGATATGATTTTACTGCGCAAACCGTTGATAACGCAGAAAAAGTTCGTTGCTATAGTTAGTAACTGTAATGAAGGTACTCATATTTTAAAGGTAACTCGTTACGTTATTTCGTTCCCGCAAAATGTAGCGAAATTACAGTAAGGCGTTCCTTTGTAACGCGTTATCCCCAACACTGTACCCCTGTGTGTTCGCAACACAGCGTAGGCTATAGAAATAGGATGTAAAAACTACCCCACCTTTCCACTGCCAATGGCTGGTTGAATGACAACTGAGTTTAACCGTTATTTTATGTTATTCAAAGCCAATTTTGGAGGAAATATAACTTTTGCTGGTTACGATGTCTGAAACATAATTTTGGAGGAAATATTTACAGCTTATAATGCAGGGAATGATTTTATTGTAAGCCATATTTTGGTCATGAACAAAACTATTGCACTATACCGTTTTTAACCCACACAAAAATGCGGCATGTTGGACATTAAGATTTTATTGTAAGCCTGTACTTTGCCTCATAACTGCGGGTAGGCTGCAGAATATTTAAATCTATTGAAAGTCAGTGAAAGGTATGGCAACCTGACCTGCGCTGACTGATAGTAGGCCTATGATGATTTGTTAAGTAATGTGACGATGGATTGAATATCCTTTTTTGCCAAATAACAGCTACAAGGGATCAGATAACCTCTTTGGCCATTACAAAATAATAAACAGGAGAAAGAAACAGTCAGTTAATAATAGTCAGGAAAAAACAAGGAGATTACAGGGACAACCTTTACAAGTGAGTGATCGTCAAGAAGTGACCCCCTGCCAACACATACACGCGCACACACATCAAAATCCACAAATGGAAACTCGCACCAGCCAAGCAGATTTCAGACTCAAATTTTTTTAACCTTGATAAATTTATTCATATTTATTACATTTATTCCTATTTATTAACCTGAATACATTACCAACATACTTGAATTTACCAACAAACTTGGATTTATTAACCATAGTGGGCATGGCAGGAACATGACGGGTCAGCAGGCCGTTGCCTGCCGCTCAACATCACGTACTTGGTCTTCACATCACTTTTGCTAGGGTGTGCTGCGTGCCGATGGTGGCCAAATGACGGTTCGCCAACCCTCATAGGGGAAGGCGCTCGACATCACGGCCTTGGTATTTGCGTTGCCTCAGCTCGGAGCCCGGTGTTGATGGTGTGTCGGCTACCCGATGGGGCAACAGACCCAGAGGGGTCAGCGCTCGACATCAGATCCAGGCCCACTGCGGTACCTGGCGCACTTTCACTTGGCTCTTTTTACCCAGCGACGAACAGTCTTCTTGGGTGTTCCAGAAGGCGGCTGGGGCTTCCAGTCGCTGCACATCATGGAATCCCACGGGTCGGCTACGAGCTCCTCCTCAATCTCGGGGCTGCTGTCAGTCAGAGCCCGAGGAGGAGACGCCCGTTTGGTGCTGCGACTCATGGCGCTCCTGGTGGTGTCACCCAGGGGAGGCAGAAAGGTGAGCGTGTTCTGTACTTTTGTTCTAACAGTTCTCTTGATCGGAACCAGTGGCCCAGGCTCCCTCGGCAGCAGGGGGCAGGGTCGACGTTTTGGCTCCGGCGAATGCACCACTGCCCAGCGGATGACGCTGCGTTTGTCATCCTCGATCACCTCCATCTGATTACAGGCCGGCCGCCTTTCCCTTCGCGGCAGCATTTTGGCTGGAGGCCTCCCAGCTGGAGGCCTAGGCCAATTCTCACTCATATCACACACTTTCTCTCAGCACAGTTAAATTAAAGTGATCATTCGTAATGAATGTGCCGCTTTATATACCCCTACGCGATTGTGACGTAACAACTTGTCACGACTACGGCATCATGACGTCACTGTCAAAGAATGTTCCCTGTACCTCTTCCACGTTGACAAACCGAGAAAATGGAACGGGACCTTAAAAGAAGGATTTGTCAATTGAGTATCTTGTCCAAGGCAAAATGACAGACTGCATTAACAACCAAAAACAATAATTCTAAGTTATACAAGACTGCCTTCAGTAGCCTAATTAATGATTAGTTTATGTGTAAGTTTATGTGTGTAATAATTGATGTGTATAGGACAATAGCCTACAAAATAAATATAGCCTATCAAAATTATTTGTAAATTTCAGACGTTACAGTAGCCTTAACCAACTTTATATGAATAGGCGAATTGAATCTGCACACAAAACCACGTTGGGTACATCTTGCATTTGACTGATTTTTTTTTTTTAGTCGCGCAATAACTGAAAACAATATGAATATTTCAGTTACCGAAGATACTTGTGCTTTCGCCCATGTCTTCCCTCTCCTCCGGCAATTAGGCACTCAAGATCCACAAACTAAAACAGTGCCCTCTCCTTAATCTCGCATACAGATTGGTTCATTTAATTGGTCAGATATGATTTTACTGCGCAAACCGTTGATAACGCAGAAAAAGTTCGTTGCTATAGTTAGTAACTGTAATGAAGGTACAGATATTTTAAAGGTAACTCGTTACGTTATTTCGTTCCCGCAAAATGTAGCGAAATTACAGTAAGGCGTTCCTTTGTAACGCGTTATCCCCAACACTGTACCCCTGTGTGTTCGCAACTCAGGGTAGGCTATACAAATAGGGTATAACAACTACCCTACATTTCCACTGTCTCTGGCTGGTTGAATGACAACTGAGTTTAACAGTTATTCTATGTTATTCAAAGCCAGTATAACTTTTGCTGGTTACGATGTCTGAAACATAATTTTGGAGGAAATATTTACAGCTTATAATGCAGGGAATGCCATATTTTGGTCATGAACAAAACTATTGCACTATACCGTTTTTAACCCACACAAAAATGCGGCATGTTGGACAGTAAGATTTTATTGTAAACCTGTACTTTGCCTCATAACTGCGGGTAGGCTGCAGAATATTTAAATCTATTGAAAGTCAGTGAAAGGTATGACAACCTGACCTGCGCTGACTGATAGTAGGCCTATGATGATTTGTTAAGTAATGTGACGATGGATTGAATATCCTTTTTTGCCAAATAACAGCTACAAGGGATCAGATAACCTCTTTGGCCATTACAAAATAATAAACAGGAGAAAGAAACAGTCAGTTAAGAATAGTCAGGAGAAGACAAGGAGATTACAGGGACAACCTTTACAAGTGAGTGATCGTCAAGAAGTGACCCCCTGCTAACATATA
Source organism: Tenualosa thibaudeaui (assembly GCA_027481765.1). NCBI lineage: Eukaryota > Metazoa > Chordata > Actinopteri > Clupeiformes > Clupeidae > Tenualosa > Tenualosa thibaudeaui. The sequence goes on from JAIFZK010000022.1 coordinate 6,872,283, forward strand.
CACGCACACACATCAAAACCCACAAATGGAAACTCGCACCAGGCAAGCAGATTTCAGACTCAAATTTTTTTAACCTTGATACATTTATTCATATTTATTACATTCATTCCTATTTATTAACCTGAATACATTACCAACATACTTGAATTTACCAACAAACTTGGATTTATTAACCATAGTGGGCATGGCAGGAACATGACGGGTCAGCAGGCTGTTGCCTGCCGCTCAACATCACGTACTTGGTCTTCACATCACTTTTGCTAAGGGTGTGCTGATGGCCGATGGCGGCCAAATGACGGTTCGCCAACCCTCATAGTGGAAGGCGCTCGACATCAAGGCCTTGGCATTTGCGTTGCCTCAGCTCGGAGCCCGGTGTTGATGGTGTGTCGGCTACCCGATGGGGCAACAGACCCAGAGGGGTCAGCGCTCGACATCAGATTCAGGGGACGGGAACGGGACCTTAAAAGACGGATCTTGTCCATGGCTATTGTCCTTAGATATTAGGCTATTTATTAAAAGCAAGCAATGTTGGAAGAGTTACTTAAAAACATGACTGGTTACTGGCTTTGAATTGTCACTGGATTATGTTACTCGTCGTTACTCCTTTTCAAAACAGTAACTTCACTACTCATTCCTTTACTTTTTTCCCCTACTCATCCAGATTCTTTAAGCAATAGCACAAACTATATTCTTTCATTCAGGGTTGTAGGCCAAGTGGGCGTTGGACACGTCATCTACCCACCTTCTGGAGGAGATTAAGTACCGTTTTTCACATTGCACCAGTAAAGTATTGGTAACAAGTATTGGTATAGTATAGTAACAAGTATAAGTATAGTATTGGTACACATGTAGAGTACTGACACTGAATGTAGAGTACCCACCATTTTTTTGTCTTTTTGTTGCCCTCCGCGTGTTATGTCAGTTGACCAGTAGATGGCAGTCTAAGCCCAGGTATAATTCCATGTAACCTGCAGAGAATAAGCAGATGGGAGAGAGGACACTGAAATGGTGAATCAACAGTTACGTGTTACGTGTAGGTTGTGAACGTAAATAAATGAAAAACTCTTATGAGCACACAACTGAGGATTCTCCTTTTATTCAAGTGTTTAACAAAATTGAACAGGGACTTAAGGTGATGCAAAAGGATTGCAGTGGCCAGTTGCAAGCAGACACAACTCAAGTACCTGGACAGAGCACCTCAGCTAAGGCCAATGTTAAAGTTCAGAAGAGGACAGCTGTGAAAAACTCAATGGAAACAGAGTTGATGGATGTTGTAAAGCAACTGAAAGAAGAAGTAGCTGAACTGAGAAAGAATGTCCAACAGTCACCACAATCACTTAGTCAGTTCCAAACCCGGACCAGATGGGCATGCAGAGGGTGTCTGGAGAGGGCTTATGAGGAGCAATGTGACCACTGCTTTAAATGCAGCCTCACTGGCACCTCTCAAGGGGCTGTAGAGCTCAAAGGAATTCAAAAAGTAAAAGTAGCACAGTACACGTCTCTGGCCAAGGCATAGGATGCACATCCCCGGCTATTTAAGAACAACTGAATGGGCCACAAGACACCCAAGCCATACTCAGGGAAAGCATTCACCAGTTAGAAGAGAGACTGCCAGCGGAAGGACGGGGACCAGGTGGGAGTGTAACAGGGTCTGTGTATGTTAGCCACATCTTCCCCGACAAGCCAAGCTTTATGGGACTCCGGGTCACAAGTTTGCCTCATCAGTGACGCCTGGAGGAAGAAACACATCCCTAAGGTGAAAGTTCAGAACATGGAAGAACTGCTTGGCCCTGGCACTTTGGTAGAAAAAGCCATCATCCAGACAGATATACCCTTCCAGGGTTGGGTGGAAGTAAAGTTCCAGCTAGAATCGGCGAGAGCCCCGCAGTTCTCGCTTCAGGTACCAGTGCTGGTTACAGATGAGAGAGGTATGGCAGAAGAGCCTATCATTGTCTACAATGTTATTGAACAGCTGTTAAAGAGTGGGGTTTACCATCCACAGGAAGCAATAACACAGGGTGTTAGCACAGCTTTCTCATTTGACTGTAAGAAGACGGAAATGTTTGTGAGAATGATTAAAGCCAGCGACCCTGAAGGCAGCGATGGGGTGGTCAGAATGGGAAGACAGAAGGAAGTAATCCCAGCTGGCCAGGTGAGAAGTGTGAAGTGCTCGGTGAGTACAGGACATCTGCAATCCAGCCAAGAAGTGCTTTTCGTGCCAGACCCCCTGGTCAGATGGCCTGAGTATGACAGAGAGTATGATCACTCTGCGTAAAGGGACACATTCTCGCCTAGTACTGCCTGTTGTCAATAACACCTGCCATGATGTCACCCTGAGCCCACGCACAGTGCTGGGGCAAATCCAGCAAGTCAAGCCAGTCATTGCCCCTCTAGCTTCTCCACTGGCGTCCCCAGAGGTCAACAGAGAGGAACTTGAACCTTCTGTTCAGTCCAGTGTCTGTCATATACTGGATATGCACCGTATTACCCGCTTTTCGGTCGTAACCCCATATGAGGATAGAAGAGGCATTTCTCTTTTATCCAGGTCAGTGGGAAAAGAGGATAGGATTTCTATGATGAGAAGATCCAGGGAGAGGAGCTACAACCTGGCAACAGAGTGCTGATCCGAAGTCTCACAGAAAGAGGACGGCCAGGGAAACTTCGATAATTCTGGGAAGAGAAAGCCCATGTAGTAGTTAAAAGGAAACTTCCAGAAAGTCCAGTCTATGAAGTACAACCAGATGATGGCCATGGCCGCACTAGAGTGCTTCATCGGAATCTGTTGCTTCCCTGTGACTTCCTGCCAGTCGAGACACATACATCTGGAAAAGAAAAGAGGTGAAAGAGGACAGAAAATAAAGAAAAGAACACACACAACACACCACACAGAATGAGAGCCTTCATCTGATTGTGAAGAGGATGATTGGAGAAGCATCTCTGGCTGGCCTCAAGAAGATTCCCCAGAAAGACACTGGAGCAACCTGAGACCTTAGGCTATGGAGTCAGTCAACACATCACATCAGTCAACAGAGGCACCAGTGCCTGAGGAGGACGATGAGAAGGCTGGGCAAACCTTGCAGCCATTGGATAATAATGATGAGCAAGGAGTGACGGACTTAGAGGAAAAAGAGACTGTGATGGTTGATCCTGAAGAAGACAAGGAGGTGTCCCCATCATCCTCCCCACCTGCACGTAGAACATTTACATATGATATGATACATACATTAGGACAGCCTACATTCAATTAAACAACAAAAAAAAGGTTTAGCATCAGTAGTTAAATAATGTTTATGTACATGCACTCCAGTTTCAGGGTGAGTGTAGGTAGTAGTAAGTTCATGTTTAGGTGAAGGTAGAAAGCATAAAGAAAAGTAAGAAAAGGGATGGTTAAAAGAGGGTATTTTTAGTTGGCAGAAGCCCACAAAGAAGTCAGTTCACCCAGAATCACACTGAGGGTTTATTGAAGAAGTAATGGGTGGTAAGAGAATGTAGTAGCACATGAGTACAAAGACTTGGACTATAAAGAGACTCTCACACAAGGTGGAAAAGTGATGGTATTTTGTGTACAAGTGAAGTGTATGATTCTGTATGATTTGCTACAGGTCAAAGGTCATGCCTAACCCAGATGAGACAGACTGCCCAAGGATGCTTTGGAGTAAATGGATGGTGATCGTAGTGCACAATGACCTTCAGTATTTGACACATGTATGTTATGTGAAGTCTGTTGTGCTGTGTGTCTCTTAGTGCTGGGACTCAAACCTGTAAGCGATCAACCTGTTGAAAACAGAATGAACTGATGGGAAATGTCAAGACGTCATTTAGTTTAGCAGGGGAGAGTGTAGAGTACTGACTCTGAATGTAGAGTACCCCCCATTTTTGTCTTTTTGTTACCCCTAAGGTTCCCAATTTACCGCGTGTTATGCCAGTTGACCAGTAGATGGCAGTCTAAGCCCAGGTATAATTCCGTGTAACCGATAGAGAATAGGCAGATAGTAGAGAGGACACTGAAATGGTGAACGCAACAGTTACGTGTTATGAGGTCGTGAACGTAAATAACTGAAAAACACAATTGAGGGTTCTCTTTTTATTCAAGTGTGCAACATACGCGCCTACCAAACATGTCCAATAAGCCCTCCAGTCCTCCATTAAGCCCTCCATTGTCCTAAAAAAATGTAACATAGGCTACATTATAGGTTACATTATGACCGTAATCGGTAGGCTCTCTGTCACCATCGGCGACAACTCCGCATCACCCGAAAGTTTTGCAACTTGCTGAGGAAATTAAAAAAACTCAAATTAGGCAATAATCTACACTTGCCTGCGTCTTTCTCACAATTATCCTCATGACGCACTTTAGTAGGGTGGAAAGTTATTGGATTGTTTTACAACAAGCATGTTTATCAGTGCGGAAAGTAATAGACTGCATCAACAAAAACAATAATTCTAAGTGATACAAGACTGCCTTCAGTAGCCTTAATAATTAGTCTATGTGTATACTAATTGATGTCTATAGGAGAATAGCCCTAAATATTACCCAACAAAATTATTTGTAAATGTCAGACGTTACAGGAGGTTTAACCAACTTTATATGAATGGGCAAATTGAATCTGCGCACAAAACCACATTGGGTACATCTTGCATTTCACTGAGTTTTTTTTTTCTTTTTTTTTTTTCGTCCAATAACTGAAAACAATGTGAATATTACAGTTACCGAAGATGCTTGTGCTTTCGCCCATGTCTTCTCTCTCCTCCGTCAGTTAGGCACTCAAGATCCACAAACTAAAACAGTACCCTCTCCTTCATCTTGCATACAGATTGGATCATTTAATTGGTCAGATATGATTTTACTGCGCAAAACGTTGGTAATGCAGAAAAAGTCCGTTGCTATAGTTAGTAACTGTAATGAAGTTACTAATATTTTAAGGTAACTCAGCAGAATAGCAACATAAGCAAAATCGTTTTAATTACGGGCGGAGGGGGGAGTATTTCTGAGAAGTTTCTAATCATATATAGGACATTATGTTAATTTCATGTCATAATAACATTAACATCATAATTGGGATTTATCTATCAGTCAGATGCTATTAGGCCTATACAAAGTACAATATACAGTGAAATTCTTTGTCTACTGACTCTAATGACTATGCTTGTGTGGCGACCCCCCCCCAACAAAACAACAACAAAAAAACATACTATGGAATTTCCATGTTATTGCACTCTTCAGCCATAGTGGCATTTTATCACTTGTGTAAAGGTGAAAACGTGAATGTATGAATGTGTGTTAGTGGGATACAGAAATGTGTCAGGTGTCAGGATCTCGCTCCCTGGGACCTTGGCCGCCCTGCTGGGCTGGCGCTGCACTGCAGTCTCTTTGTCTGTTTGTATTGTCCATGTGCTTCTGTTTTGTTTGCCTGCCCTGCCCCTTTCTCCTCCCCTGCGCCACACCTGTGCCCCATGATCCTGTTCCCTCGTAATGAGCATCAGCTGCCTCCTGTTTTGTCCCGGTGTTCCTGTTCCTTATATAAACTCTAGCCTGTTCTCTGTTCCTTGTCTGATTGTCTGACTTTGTATGTGGCGTTGGTAAGTCTGTTACCCAGTTCTGATTGCCTGCCTGTGACTTCTGTTTCCCCTTGCTTGCCTTTGTTCTTGTTCTCAAGTTTGTCTCATCGAATTCCTTTTGAGTTTTTGTTTTTCCGAATTATTTGGATTTGAATTGCCTAAATTACGATCTGGATGTTTAGTTTTTCTGTGAAACCTCCTTGCCTGATTGATCCCTGACTGACGTTTGTCCTGCAGAATTTTTGTGTTCTTCCCCGAACCCTGCTTTTGGAAACCTTTTATTGGATTACTTTGTATTCTTTTTTGCTTTTCTCATTTTTTCCCCCCTACTGTATCTGATCACTGAGCCAGTACAAAGAATAAACTTCCTGCACCGATCTGCATTTGGGTTTCTGTCTGAATCTTTACATCATGAAGAATGTATTTGTAGGAATTACTTATGTGATTATATTGAGCATTTTTACTGATGAACCACACTGAGATGAGAGATTTTGATATTATTGTAAGCAAATAAACAGATGCACTTTGGATGACGTATTGGAAAGCAACAGCCTGTGTCATCTCCTTATTTTATCCAACTGTTTTGCAGGTACGTTATATTTATTACTGTGGTACTACTATTGGGACTTGCATTAATGAAAATATACTAGGTATAAAATCTTACATCCTTATTAATTTTCCTTGGCAACTTGGTTAATTGCTTTGCTCAACGGTGGCAGCTGAGCAGCAGCAATTTTCTTGTCTCTGGACTGGCATGCTCTGGTGTAGATTGGGTAGCGTGGTTCTGATGGTGTGTTCTGCTGACTTCACCATCCGTTGCAGGTTTTGTGGTCTTGCTATGTGCTGTTACCATACCAAGTGGTGATATTCCCTGTAAGGACACTTTCAGTTGTACTTCTATCGAAGGCAGATGCTACGGTAGGAAGAGTAAACTTAAGTCGTTTAAGATGGAAAAGACGCTGCTGTGCTTTCCTCACAAGGGAATCAGTCTGCCTAGTCCATGTTAAGTCTCCATTAATATGGACACCAAGGCATTTAAAACTTAAAACTAATTCTTGCCATGCTATGGTGATGTAGTTATGGTTTCTAGACAGGAAGTTGTAAAATGTTTTGCAGTTCCAAAAAACAGCCAGTAGGTGAAGTCATTTAATTACTCAGTATGGTTTCAGTACCACCAAAGCAAAACCTCCTCGTCATTGCAGTTACCATATATTGCCAGTGGGGGGAGTAACATCTTTGTGTAGGCAGCTATCTTTGAACACTCCAGAAAAGCAATAAGTTTCAGTTTGCAATAAGTGAGAAGTAATAAGCACAGTTTTAAAATCACTTGTAAACAATTGCAGTCCAGTTAAGTGCTTCTAATGCTTCTGTTCTGTCAGTATACTATGAACTAGGTATATGCCTATATACAGTTATAATCAGAAAATAAGGTATAAACAGAAAATATCAAAATGAGACAGACTATTATACTACTTATAATACTACTGTATATAGATACTCTTAAATTAGTAAAAATTCTATTATGTTTTTGTTATTATTATTAATGAAAAATGCTGACATTTCTATAACATACAAAACATAATGTACAGGATTCACTTTTATTCACATTGGTTGGAAGCTTGGTTGTGTTGTTTGCTTGATTCATGGATTTTCTTTTAAGTGTAGGCCTATCTTTTGTCTTTTTGCCTTGATGATCATGATAAGACAGTGAAGAGAGGCAAGAAGTAATTGCCAGACGGAGACGGGGCCAGCCTGAGAAACGACCACAGGCCAGAGTCCACACCAAGACCTACCTGCCCATGGTACAGGTTCCGCATCAGCCATGCCAGTGCCCCTCATTAATCATTTTTTAATGTGCTAATAAATCACTTGACATGAGAGAGCACAATGCAAGCCCCCCATACAGCAGGGCAATCACTTTGAAAAGAAACTGTCTGAGAAATTAGATATATGCCTACACTGTCCATTAAATGTTTAAGTTGTAGATAAAAACTGTAGAGGGGCCAGGAGGACAAGTTAGTGTAATATTTTTTCCATTGTGCAGCCTTAAGTTATTTTCTTTCATGCTCACTTCAGTATGCTTCTCTGAATGCTCTATAACAATGGTGAAAGCCTAATTGACTATTCAAAAGAACTTAAGTTAGACCTGAGAGGTCCCAATAAACCCAATAGACCAGTAAACGCATGAGAGTACATTAATAAAAGGATGAAGTGCTCTATTGATTGACTGAGCAAGCAAGCACATACTTCCATTTTTGAGATTTTTCTATTTCTTTTCCACCCCCCGCAGCAAAACTTAAAATAAATAAGCCTGAGTAACAAAGCCTGAGCCAAGGACATGAAGCTCTTTTTGATGAATGGCAATGCGAGTCAGGGTCTACTCTGCAGCACACCCACACACTCAACGATGTAGTATGGATGAGAAACTCTGGTCTAATTGCTGCTTCGGGACATAAGCCGCATGCTTTGTATGCAAGAGATGCTGAAGGACTGGGTCAGGGTGGCGAAAAGCAATCAACAGCGAAAGAGAGAGAGAGGAAAAAGAGGGGTGATTAAGTCAGACAGAGGAGAGAGGGGAAAGTCAGAAGCCAGCAGGAAGAGAGGGGGAGAGAAAGAGAATGGAGAAAATGGTCTGTGACATCGGAGTGTCTGACAGAAGTAGGTCAGCTGCTACACCTATTAAAGGGTTCTAAAAAATGCTTTCCTATAGTGCTGGCAATATTCCTCCAATTGCTGTGAAAAGTGTTTTCTGGAATGCTCTGCATGTTTGAGTATGGTTTACAAGGAGAGGATTTGAGTGGATCAGTAGATTTTCATTTGATATTGTTTTAAGCACAAATTTGGATGACGATTATCCTTTCATGTTTTTGATGAATGATTATTATCCTTTCATACAGCCCCCCCTTAATACCCTTATGGGAAAGATCATTAAGCTGTGATCTTGTCAAATGTTTATGTTAATGTTGATGGTAGAAATATTGCATGGTGGCCAATCTATTTGATGACATTGGATGCTGTTATTCATTCATAATTTGTTTTGCATATAAATTTATGTATTGAACAGCAAAATGTCAATTGCAAAATTTTGAATGACCTAAATTATGCAATTACATAAAATATGAAAATACAGAAATTATATATATTTTAAAATGTGTTGTTTTCTGCATGTTCATGGATGAATGTAACACTGCCCTCCAACTGTCTACAGCAAATTGCCATTCATAACACACACAGGAAGCTTGTCCAGACTACACAAATCTTAGCCTCAAATTTTTTATCTAACAGTGGGTAAATCCAGAATACTCAGGATAATGGTTCTTATTTTCAATTGTGATAAACAATTTCAAAGTCAAATAGTTGACTGAAACTTCATACAGACCTATAGAAATCAGTCAATATTTTTGTAGTAAAGAGCGCATTACCCTGCCTCATACAAAAAGACATGCATTTGTACATTATCAAAGACAAGTGGCCTGGCATATTTTTCTGCGGAGAGAGTGCTATTTCAAAATGGTGGCATGCTTTATGGAAACATTTGAAAATGCTGCCAGGTTACAATTACCTGGAGGATTCAGGTTGCCAAGAGAGAAGACTCCTGCGAAGACCTGACGATAAGAGTAGATTCTGCGCGTTTTTGTATGGTCAACCCCCTCATTTGTTATGCAGAAGGAACGGCAGACCAGCTGCAGCTCCACTAGAGATGTAGCTGTGCATGCGCGGCTGTGAAGGGAACCGGTATATTAGCAAATAGATAGTCCACATACAGTTGAATTTATCCAGAAACGCTGTTGTGTTATACAGCAGGAGTGCATCTTACAAGAACAAGAGTGCGGAAGCATCATAGGCTACATTTCCCAAGTGTCACAGTGGTCGTCTTGAATGTGAGCACGGTGGTGGACTAACTTCACGGTAACATGCCGAGAAGAAGATTTTTGGTTGCAGCATGCTTACTGCTACACATCTGTATAACAGGTAAGAGGTTTTGAGACTGAATAATTGTGTTGGGGAAATGCTTTTGGCGATCGTAGATTTGGGCGTGTGCTGGTGCTTGGCGACCGGTGCCCAGCAAAATGATTGCTTATCGACCATCATGTGGGCCATTATACACATAATACTATTAGGCTAATAACAACACATATACCATAAATGTGACAGCAGAACAAATGATCAGTTTTTATGGTTTCACATACGCTACGGTTGTTGCCCGGCAGTCTACTAGGCAGTAGCCTAGTGTCTAGCCATTCAGCTGTATTGTCAGGTGAGGTGAGACGACTTTTGTCTTTTCAAATGGTTATTATCACCAGACGGCAGTATACGTCGGCTTTGCAGAAGAGTTTACGTGCCACGGGAACAATGATGTGAAGTTTCCAAGCATTTCTTTCCGCATCTCAGCAGCCGACTGAATTCCATACCTTCGGCCCAATGAGAGACCTCCTTTCAGCACCAGGGCTAGCAACCGTCCGAAAACAACGCTGTCGCTGGGGAGAAAACGTGCCAACTGTTATTGTAAAGGACGCTCGCTGAGACGTATCAGCCTTTGTAATTATTCCTGGATGCTAAGGCGATGCACCATAAATGGAGATTATTATCTCTTTACTGAACCGCTGTTAGATATTTGCGTTACTCAGCCAGAGACGCGTTACTCATCCATTGGTTACTCATCATGGATCCAACATTATCAGCGATGCCAATCATATTTCATAAGTTTTGATAGCCTTGATTGGGCCTAAGCAGTTTACAACGAATCATAGGTTATATCTTACTGAACTGTACCAGTGACAAAGCATAGAGAGGGCTGCGCAGTACAGTCATAGCTCTGTTTGAATGGCGACAGGGTTTCGTTTAAATAAAGCGGCTCAGTTTGATTAATCGACTTTGGCGCATGCAAATGCAAGTGAAATCGGGGGTTCAATAGTAGAATCAGTATCCATAGTAGAGCAATAGCCCATAGCCTACTCTGTAAGCACAATCTGTGATATTTCATAGTTCCATCAGAAGAAAGGGGCCATGATTTGACAGCTTGTTTTTAGTGTTAAGCTCGTAGACTAATAGCAATAAAGCTCTCATGCTCCCACAGTTACCATAAACCCCACCCCCACCCCCAATCTTGAAATTGCTGAATATGAATAAACAATGGGTCTGTGGTTCTATCATCTGTCTAATTATCTTGTCCCTTTTTTACTGTTTTTTTTCATATAGTCTCTGTTTACTGGTACAATAATATTGTGGACCCTCTCCTCTCAACCTCTTACACTTCCCCTCAGTCAGTCCCACAGACTGTGGTGTGTGTGTGTGTGTTGGGGAGGGGGTGAGTGTTGTTTGAGGCTCTGGCAGGAGGCCAGAGCTGAGGGGCATTGATGAATGGGTGAATGAGCAACTTAATTAAACAGCAATACTGCTGACAACATTTTTCTCCTCACCTCCCTTCTATCTTCTCTTTTGCACTCTCTAAAGTCTCCCGGAGGCATGATCACATGTCCCTCTAACTTACAGGTGGTTTCTCTGGTGACCATGGCAATGACCTGATCTACCGTCGTGTGGACCATGAGGGTCATGAGATGACCTTTGACCTTGACACAGGGACCTGGCACAGAAGCCAGTCCCGTGCCAGGATGGCCAAGCTAATGCCCGCTGCATTGATGGAGTCCCGATTCCGCCAGACATCACACAGGCATGGCGTCAGCCTCTTGGCACGGACCGATCATGAGGTTCACATTGAGAATTCCCCTGTCTCTGCTCGACATATCGTCACAGTGGTGAGCGTCCTTTCAACTTTGATTCTACTTCGATTGTTTTTTTTTGCTTTGTTTTTGCAAAAAATATTATGTAAGTGATATTTTTTATATTTGAATGATTATACTGTCGGTGCAGAAATGTTAGCACAATTTTATTGATTAGCCATCAATCATCTGTCTTTGTTTTGGTGTAAGATCGCTGACTGCTTGGTTGTGATAGTTTTTTGTGACATCAGTTTTAAAAGACTTTAATGGTCTAGACCAGGGGTTTCCAAAAGGTATCTCTGGAGCTACCAGTAGCTCGCAGCCTGCTTATGTTGGCAGTTGGCACATTCATCACAACCCTGCTGTGTGTGTGTGTGTGTGTGTGTGTGTGTGTGTGTGTGTGTGTCAAAGAGAGAGAGAGAGAGAGTGTGCGTCTGTGTGGTCAGGTCTGTTTCAGACAGCCCTCTTGTCCTCTTCTTTTCATCTCACGATGAGATTTATGATAAGTGGCATCTGCTGCAATAACAGACAGGCTCTCCAAGGGTGTGTGTGTGTGTTGATGGTTGCACGTAAGAGAGCATTGACCTTTATGCCGGACAGATACATGCCGTTCCTAAGCGTGTGGTAGAAGATGATGTCTTAGCAGTGATCAGTCGTTGCATCAATACAGAAATACATAAAAAAGGTTAGGACAAAGGTTAATTTTTCCTTCCTTTTTTTTCTTTTCATTTCTTCTCCTGTCGGTGGCAGTCGGAGGAAGCATATTGTGCAGGAATGTTGACAAATGCCCCCCACCCTCCCACTCCGCTGAATGTTATGTAACAGGCAGATAAGCACCAGGTTTACCCTTGAGTTTGACATTGAGCATTCAGGCTTCTGATTCCGGAACAAGTTCTTGCCAAGTCTGGGGCAGTGCTGGGCCAGAGCCGTTCAACAGCCAATGTCTGACGGATTGGAAAGTGCTATATGTATTATAGTGACAAACATTGCCTATCTGAATATCTGAAATTGCATTTATAGTTACATTATATTACAGATCAGACAGATTGTTTTTCCTGTCAAATATCTCTCAAAGCCTTTTCTATGTGTCTTTGTCTCTGTAATTGCAGGTGTGTGTATTTGTACATCAATTTCTGTCCTGTCAATGTTTTATATATTGGCCAGTTCAAACTGTGTGTGGGTGTGTAAAGTTGTGCACATGTGTGTGTGTGTGTGTGTGTGTGTGTGTGTGTGTGTGTGTGTGCAGATTGCACCCACTCACCTCCCCTGGCTCGCTGTCTGCTGGGCGGCGCCGACTCCAGACAATTAGGGTAATGCACCTGTTGAGAGGGTTTGGAAGGCGCCCCCACACTGGCATAGAAAGTGTTGAAAAATCAATTCCTGTTCTGTCGAGGTGGGGATGGGGGGTGGTGGGGTTTACCCGTCATCTCAGAGCACTCACGCCAAGGAAGGCGTGCACTCATCTGCTGTTTTGCCCAGGGGAGGAGAAGTGGAGATGTCTTAAGAGCCGTCTACAAAGCCAGTATGTCCCAAGATAAACAGACCCCTCTGTCTATTGGCCCCATCTATTCTAAGAAATGCTGCCTCTAACTTAACAAATAGTAAATGTGCTTCCTCTGCAAACCCACTATTATTTTTATAGTAAGTTTAATTAAATACATCCAAAGACTGACAAAAGAAGCCTTATTTCGTATTTTGGTGAAATCTCGTGCTTGTATTTCTTTGTCTACATACAGTACGTAATGTCCCTTATTTTTACTTCCTCTCCATTTGTTATTAAACAGACAAAGCTCTTCCAACACATTCAGGCTTATTATCTGTAAATGAAATTCATTTGATCTACTGTATGCAAACTTTCAAATGCTCTGTAATGGTTACCAATGAGAAGTAGGTGAACTGTGTTTATGCCTTTGTGTGCTTCTGCAGCACACAGTTGCCAGTTGCCAAGTGCACTTAAATCTGACCATGCAGGTCATTTGTTCAGTGGCATCGATCCGTGCCGATGTTCGAGTGCCCTCGTTTTACCGTAGCGTCCTCGCTTTCCCTGCCTAATTGCCGAGTGCAGCATAAGTGTTTACATGCTTCGGGCCCTATTTGTCTTGTGTGCTTGCCAGACAGCATCCCACTGGACTCAGAAGAATAGGCAGACAGACAAAGGCGATTCATACAAGCCCACCCGCAAACTGTGCAAACATTATGAAAACAGTGTAAAGGGAGACGAATATTAGAGATGAATCATCAGTCTTGATAATGAGTGGGAAAATTAGAGCCGCTGACCTCGGTTGGTCTGGCTAAAGCATGGCAGGCTGTCTTTAAAAATGCATGATCCCTAAAAGGGACTAATTGGAGGGCTTTTTATCAGCTCAGAGTGCCACTGGGCTTCACAGGGTTCTCTGTGGACCCAAAGTCAGGCTCATGCTGTGGTTCTTCCCCCCTGCTGATGGTCACCCATAGCTTTCCTCATTAGGTGGCTGCAAACCACAGTTCATTCAGATTTTTCAAACATCAACATAAGGTCAGGTTAATGAATGAGTGAAGTTAACATTTATCAGATTGTACTTTACTAGGAGATTGGGAATCTTTGGGATTCATCTTTAACAGACTATAACTGATTACTTTTTATGTAAATTTTTTTCTAAGAAATGCTTGACTTTTACGTAAATTGCATTGATCACCCCGATTGATCAAATGTCTCCTGTGGGATGGATGACACAGTCGTAAATCAGCATTTGCGTGATTGGCTCTCCAGCTGTCACTCCAATACACTACAATGTTACAATGTCACAGCTGTAGATATTAAGCAGTGGAGGGATCTGTCGCTCCAGGGAAGGGACTCATTGATCAATAAAGCAAAACAATCACAATTTGAAATTGATTTGGAATGACACAAAAACCGGTGCACCCAGACTCACTCCACCTCGCATCTCACTCCACTTACAGAACGGGCAGACACAGTCAGTATAAATATATAGGTGCTCTGACATTCAGTGCATCCAGCGCCATTACTCTTTGCATCCAGCACCATGCGTCAAGTCTGTGGTCTTGGACAGCAGACAAAGACTATTTTGGTTTCGCACAGGCTTGACAGATGGAACGGATGGAGCCAATATCTGCTCCCATGCAAGCGCAATATGCATTAAACACTTACCAGGGATCCTTTGACTTGGCCATATGGGAGATTGTATGGTGTGAAAACATGACAATTCTAATTTGAAAAGAATCCCTCCCTGATATAGCTAGCACAAGCTGTCCCATCTAACATTCATGCAAGAATAAACAGAATAGAACAGAAATACTAATACATAATACTGCCCATTTGCCAATTACACTTCTGAGTTTGGCTTTTGAAGTAAAGTATTTGTAATATTAATATTACAGTAATATTAGTAATATTATTTTGTCTGATATAATTTCATTGCCAGCGCTTAATAGATCAGGCTTTTAAAGTGTCTGCTTTAAAATAATGTTCTCTTTTCTAACAGCAACTCTTTAGATTCCCAGAAGAAAAGCTTCTTCTTACACCCAGGTAGCCATTTCCTGTAACAGACTTGTTCGTGTTCCACTGTTAAGGTGAAATGTCTGGGGCGCGTCCAGCGACGGGAGTAGCCCACTTGTCAGACTACTAATTTCTCACCGCAAGGTCAGAGTAAAAGGGGTTGATTAAGAGTCTGGATGCGCACCAAGATTTACTGTTGCTCCATTAAAATATCGATGCCATTGACCCGGCCCACTCCTCCAGGTTTCCAGGCATTTTGTGCAGAAAGAAATGAGATACAACCCAATTCCATGGAGGTAGCCTTCTACGTAGACTCAGGCAGGAATTGTTGATAAATTGTGTTATTAAACTCACAAGTCGATATCATGATGAAGACAGCAGGAGGCTGTTTCTCTGTGTTCTCTATCTATGTATCTGTCTATCTATTTATCTATATATCTATCTATCTTATATATTTATATTTATGCATTTAGCAGACGCTTTTACCCAAAGTGACTTACAACCTGTCAACTACCAATTGTTCAGAGCCAATTGTCCAATTGTCTCCCCTAGAGCAACTTAGGGATAGATAGATTTATCTATCTATCTATCTATCACCTGATACTTTATTTGTCTGTCACCTCCCTCCCTCCCACCTCCATTTTTCTACTCTGTAAGGTTTCTACTCATTCCAACTGCAGTGCTCCATAAGTCTCTCTGTCTCTATCTTGGTACTCTTTGTTCGGAAGGGCAGTGAGATTGTTTTGGTTGTGTTATTTGAGGAGCTAATCAATAATGCATTGATTCACCGTGTTTTTCTCTCTCTGTCTATCTCTCTCTGACATACACACACAAATAGCCCCTCTTACAACACACTCAAGCAGATATACAAACACACAATGTACTGTAACTTATTTTAAACATAAATGTATTGCATACTTATATAAATACATCAGTCAATTATTTGTATTTCAGTAGTTATGTAGTTAAGTGTTGGCACAATAATCTTTGAATTGGTTTTGGCTTCTCATGGGCCCTAGAGAGTGAAGGAGGTCTTGAGTCAAGACAAAAATAGGGTATTTACAACCACTGCAACCCACTCAGTGTCTCTTTGAATAACAAAATGTTGGCTATTGTTGACACAATTACTATTCTCACATGCTAGAACATGAATGACAGTCAATGCACTGAACTTTGAGGTTAATACTGAAAGGCTGGACATATTTAGTGGAGATATTCTGAATATCAGAGCAGGAATATCTTGCATGGAGTCTCATCATCGAGTCAAGTCACATGACACAAAGCCTGCAGGACTGATAGAATTCTCAGATATTAGGCAAAGCAAGGAAAGTGTATTTGTATAGCACATTTCATACACATAGGACACAGCAGGTGGGCTTAGGCTCTGCCTATTTCTTCATGATAATGTTCTTGATGATAGTGTTTTAATTTTAAGTTCTCTTTGCATGTGTTTTTGTCCACACATTCTTGAGTCAGAACGTTTTAGACTAGGGGAATCATGAAGAAACTACACATGTGCATAAATATATGACAGTCAGGTGAGGTTGACACATCAGGCAATGTCATTTTATGGAGCCTAGGAGAGTTCTGGAGACGTTTCACCAGTACTGTTTGATAGACACTTGCCTTTGATTTTGAGGAATCATTGCTGACAAAGGCTTTGAAACTTCACCACTGGCAGTGGCTAGTTATTCACAAAATTGCAAAATCCAGTTACAAAAGATCTGTTTTTGTTTTGCAACATCAGAGGGTTTCTTTGCTGATGCAATGTCCTTTGCGACAGAGGCCTGCTGTTGGCACTTATCATTTGCTGACACTTGATCGAGGGGCTCAGTTTTCCCCTCTGACATGAGGTTTGCCCCTCTGGAGCAAGACATTTGATAACCCTTCAGTCTGATGCTACAATCGCATCGATCCTCGGATGGGCACCGCTTGGCAGTCTGTGGCACACCGTCACTTGATCCACGTGTCAATTCTTTCCAAGTTTAGGTAGAGTGCATTATCATGAACTGGCTTGTTTTGTTTCCTGAATTGGTGGGGACTGTGCTGCAAATCCAGTAATTAGTGAAGGGTCACATTCTGGGAAGTTACAGATAATGCGTGATAATATCAGAGCACATAGATAGTAGATAAATATTGGCCTTGTGCAGAGATAATTAGGTAACCTTAAACCTGGTAAATAATTCTCTGCTAGATAAAAAAGTCAGTTGGATAACCCTGGATATTGTAAAAGAGATAAAACGATAACTTTTAGCCAGTAAAGTAATTGGATACTCTGATGTAGTCCTGTTAAGCTGCTCCCTTACACCATGTCTTAACTACAAGCAGCATCAGGTTGTTGTGAAGTCTGGGTTGGTTAAATATGTCATTATATAAATATATAAATTCAATTAATTATATCAATATATAAATTCAGCCAAAATGTTCAGTTAGGATATTCCAATTGAAAACAATGTAACTGAACTGATTGTATTTGCTCATGATGCTTCCAGTTAGGACACAGTGTTAGGGTCTACAGTACTTCAGCCTCAGGGCCTGCTGTCCAAGAGGGTGTGCCCTTTTGCCCATATGGATTGTCGAAGAGGTGAGAGGGGTGCCGTAGCCTGCTGGCGTCGTAGTCTTGGTATGTTTGGCATGGTCCAGGCGTCGGTGGTGACGGGGGTGATGCTGGTAGGGGATGATGGCGGTGGCGCCTTTGGCGTGTGGGCAGGCGATCGCGCTCTCATAACCGGCTGCAGGAAATGGACCGGGGCATTATCACGCACCAGCAGGCTGAACTGTGGAAAAGGGCCATCAACAGTAAACATTAATCCCTCGGCACATACACACACACACACTCAAACACACATATACACACATACTGCCACACCTCCAACACTCATTGTTCAGCTTTTGATAAACAAACAGATAGCAAGAGAGAGAGAGAGAGGGATAAAGAGAGAGAGAGTAAAGAGAAGAAAGTGATAAAGACATGGACATAGGATTAAGCAAAATAGGGGCTATAGATAAAACTCCACAATAGAAACACACTGTAAATGCAAGTAGAGAGAATAAGAGAGGTATATTCCATACAGATTCTGTGCCAGATGTGAGCCGGGAGTGCACATCATTTTATGCACCCTGATGCTGGGTAAGCAATCACAGCTCCACTCCACTAAACCACAGCCACTGGAGCTCTCAGGCTGCTTGCCTTGAGTAAACACTAATGTCCTCTGCTCAGCAGCCAGGCCTGGATGTTCAGTCAACAATGAGGCTCAGGTACACACATCTTCCAAAGCTCATCCATTTTCTTTTCATTAAGCTCTGAGTACATACTGTGCTTTTGAGGTTCTATTTTCATCAAGCCGAGTTTATATATATATATATATATATTTATTTATTTACACATCTTTTTTAGATGAACCTGTCTTGCTCACAGACAGAGAGGTCGTCTGTCTGGTGGTGAAGAAAGCGAGCGAGGGAGTGTGGGAGTGAGATTAGCAGTGATTAGTCTTCTGTAATGATTGTGTTCTCTCTGGCCATCACCCATCACTCTCGTTGTGCCCTGTGTTGGCTGTGCTGTTTTAATATCCTGTCCAGGAACCATTAACATAGAGAGGATAATGACTTGCTCGCTTGTTTGTTTGTTTTTTTTCCCCCCACATAGCTTGATCAGGCTGGTGTTAGGGTCGACAAAAGCGTGTTTGGAAATGTGTATGGGTGCGTGTGTGTGTGTGTGTGTAGAGAGGGGGGTTCGGGGGGAGGTGGCTGATCAATCCTGAAATGGTCAGGCTCTTTCAGGATGTATTCTACTTAAAGTACATGTGCTCTACTTAGAACAACTCATTGGGTCATATGTCAGTTTGATGACAGTTTTCCACCTGTTTAAGTGTTTAAGAGGACACAGAGTGCCTTTCACACCAGCAAAGAGTTCTGTGAAGCGTAAGGACTGTCAGGTACTGTTTTTCTCCCTTTATGGCAGGAGACAGAGGTGGTTAGTATGCAGAACAAACAAATTGTCCAGAGCCAAGGACAAAGACCAGCTGCTAAGGCCTGGGTAGCGTCCTCTGGTGCTTTTACAACGAGCAGAGTCACTCATAAATAGAAAGCTCCACTTAGACTAACCATCAGCTCATGATCATTTCAAAGGAACAAACAAAAAGATGAGAGAGAGAGAGAGAAAGAGAGAGAGAGTAAGAAGAGTAAGTGAGGAATAAAAAAAACACACTTTTAGAACCATGCATATAGTAATGTATTGTATGTGAATATTTTTAACATATGCTTAGGAATTCCTTTTAGAAACTAATTATGAAATCTTTTTTTATACTGTATTTGTGCTTTAAAATTTCATTATAGAAATAGATTTCCAAAGCAGTAATTACCTCAGTAAAATATACCTCTGACAGCCTGGTCTCTTTGACAGAGGCAGCCTGACATTTTGTTATAAATAAGCACTCTAATCTTTCTCCCCTACTGAGGCAGTTGCAGCAATCACAAGTGAGGATTTTCCAAAACGTTTCTCACTCTACCCCCCATCCAACACCACACACACAAACACACAGACACACACACACACACACACACACACACACACACACATACACACACACACACACACACTCACACACATGCGGAGCAGCAGAAAACGCTTTGCCCAAATCACCCTCTCTTGCCTCAAGCCATGGTGACAGTGTCATTCTGCCATGCTTGCTCCCCATGCCACCCTGCCTACCAATCACTATCTCCCCCTCCAGCCTCCCACTGCTGTTGCCTCTCTCGCTCCACCACTGTGCCCTTCCATGATTTATTCAGAGGCTCCCTGGTGGTGGGCTGCTTCCCTGCAGTGCCAGATGCGACTCTGGCAGGGCTGCGGGCACGGCTTAATGCCACGCCATGCTAATGGGCACAGGCAAGGGATTTTTTTTTATTCCAAACAAGTAAGATTTGGACGGAGACAAAGAGAGACTGCAGTATTTGCTAAATTAATGCAACTTATTGTATTTTTTAGACCAAAACTGAGTTCTTGCAGCTGTTTGGTTGGTTTTAAGATATTTACGGGTGGAATGCAGGTAGGCTTATGTTTTCAGTGTTGGATAAGGTAGCTAATTTGCTAACGGCTAGCCAATGGTTAGCCTAACTAAAAACTAGCCAAAACAGTGGGTCAACAAAGCCAAAGCTCTGCAACTATCAGTTACTGTGGTTTGCCTTGGCGAACAATTGTCAGTATTTGTGGTTTGCCTTGGTATTTGCTTAGCCTTTGTAGTTATTGCTAAATTGACACTCCTATTTCTCTGAAATGTGTCATGATTGGACTGGGATATTTTGTTACAAAGCAGAGCAGATGCCATAAAACCTATATCAAGTCTTAACTCAATTTTGACAAAATGCACAGTTACTACAGTTTGCCTTTGCAGGGCAGAGAACATTACTGAAATTGTTATTTCACAATGATGATAAAGCCAGGGATATATGAAACCATATAAATGTCAATTGCTATCAATTGCTAGGTAATTGTAGTCAATAGTAGGTGTCATCAAAATACATTGCAGATAGCCTCTGGCCATTCTCCATTCTCATATATATGATTTTTATAGAGTTATGGTTAAACCTACAGAAATAACATAAAAATAGTATGCGTTATGTGTCCGTGTTACACAATACTGTACAGATATATTTCATGGAACATAAGGCTTCTCTCAGTTTATCACATGGAAAAGATGGATTATGTAAAATAGCCTCACAGTGCAACACACCTCCAGTGTGGAAGCCTGAGTACTCCCAATGCTTCAGTGGCAATGGAGATGTCTTGGGGCATCATGTCTATGATGGCTCACAAAAAGTCCATTGATTTGTGTGTGGATAAGTCACTTGGATGATGTCATAAGTGCCGTTGCCCTTTCAGGTTCCCTGAAATCTTCAGAGCCTAAAGCAGCGTGTTTGGTAGATAAATGGTGATCCTCTCTTTCAGGCTTTTATAGTGGTGCATTAAAAGGCACGGATGAGCTGCTTCTCTCCTCTCTTTTGGTGAAATAGCGAGGGCAACCCCCAGGCTCTTCTGCTGCTAATCCGTGTGACAGAAGTCACAGTATTTCAGGAAGATGGAAGGTGGAAAGGGTTGAAATTAGTGGTAGTGGTGATGGTGGGGATGGGGCGTGGGGGTGTGGGATGGGGTGGAGTTGGTTGCTTGTGTGGGAAGGGGGAGTGTGTTGGAGGGGCATGAAAGCGAGGCTTCCGTCTGCTCGCCAAACTGCAGGTCACATGACTAGTCACCACAGGCCATACATTGTCACGGCTGAGGCTGTAATGGAGTCTGAGAGGTTTGTGAAAGAAGGAAGAGAGACAAAGAATGAAAATGGGGGGGGGGGGGGGGGATTATGGAAAGGAGCCAACACAGAGAGAGGAAGATGAAGGCAGAGAGAGAGAGTGAGGGGTTGACCGTCACCTCCGGTGGCTCCTTAGGTGTTTCAGTGGTTGTGTAACCTCGCAGATGGTGCATGGGAGTGTTTGTGGTCTGCATGTGTCTCTTGCTCCTGCTGCAGGGACATAGCAAGCCACATCTGTGGTTTGCATGTGTCTGTGTGCACTTGCATGTGCGTGTGCAGAGTACATGTGGATGTCTTCCTGTGTGTATCTTACAATTTGTCTGCATGAATACATTTATCAGAAGAATGCAAAGTGCATTCTAGTGTGCTAGATAGTGACTATGTTTACATGCATTTAAGTATCCCGAATATGGTCAGGATATCCTGATAATGAGAATACTATAGAACACTATAATCAGGAACCGGAATATTCGTAATTATCACGTAAACAGGGATTCATGTAAACACCTTATCCCGGACATTATCAAAACCGGGATAAGTCTCATATTCGTGATGCTTAAGTGCATGTAAACGTGATATCATATGAATCTACACCTAGTGTTGTGTGTTTTCTGTCAGAATGTATAGAATGTACACGATAAATACATGTTAGCAACAGTAACATGTGCATGTGTGTGTATTGTATGTGTATTTGTGTAAGTCTGCATGTATTTATTGTACCTGTGTGTGAAAATTGACATTTTCTGGTTTCCATGTGTAAAGACACATGTGTGTGTATTTTTCTCTGTGAATGGGAGAAAGTGTTTTTTGTCCTCAGCACAGAGAAAATGCAGAAACACTCCGGGTTGTTGTCACCAGGTCTCTCGTGGCATCTGTGGTCTACTCCTGTACTGAATTATTCAGACAGACTGGGCTGGATTACAGCACTGAATCAATGGGCATCGACCAAGATCCACACATCCAGCTCGCTGCCAACTCATGCACCTCGCCAGGCGGGGCTCTGGAAGACGTGAACAGAGTGGAGGAACATCGTCAAGTTCAGTGAAAGGACAGAAGCTTGTCCTTTTGTGTCCTTTAGTGATCCAATAGTGTGACTGTCTGAAAGTCTTCGACACAAAGAAGCATTTTATGTTGGAAGGTCCTGGAAAACTGTAGTACCAAAGCAAGGCTGTGGTAAAACTGTGTCTAGGTCTGATTCATTCATGTTTAATTCATTAAGATGTTCTTTTTGTTGAATGTGAACATGTTTATAGGCTATACTGCCTCTCTCTGCCCCCTGTTTGTTAGCTGGAGAGAAAGAGAGAGATGAGTATGAGTCAATGAAAGAGAGAAACAAGAAGGTGGGAAAAGAAGGATCACACACGAGTAGTCCTTCTATTTATATTTTGAAAATCCGCCTACTTTTTTATTCCTTGGTTGGAAAAACTGTATAAGGCAAATGAAGAAAGAAAATATCAGAATGACAGGGTGGGAAAGAGGGATAGAGAATAACAGATGGATATAAAGAGTGAGAGATATATAGATAGATGGAGAGAGGGGGAGAAAGTGCCTCTGGAGGTGTGCAGTGCTGAATTAATGGCCTGTGTAATCCTGGCTGTGTGGGAGGAGGCGGCGGCGGCGGCTGTGGCAGCAGTGGCTTTGGGTCTGGAGCTAGTGTGGAGATTAAAGCGGGTTCTTCAAGGAGCACTCAGCCTGCCTCTCTGGGGCTCTTCTCATAAATGCGCCGGATCAACACTGCAGCCCACGCAAACCTTCAGGAGCTGCAACAGAAGCACTCACACACATACATACAACACACACATACACACACTTCCCCTCAGCAACAACAACACACCTCAGTTTATGGCATCGGTGTTCTCATGAGGCTTCCTTCAGGTGTGACGGGTGAGTGATGTGCACCACCAGGTGGAGACAGTGAGCTGTGTGAAGACGCAGATAGACAGGGGTCGGGTCAGGGGAGGGAAGATCCCACACAGGACAGGCCCAGTACTGAAGCAAGTACGAGGGGAAGAGGGAAGTTGGAAGAAGGGATCTTCATGAGCCATGTTAACCTCAAAGCTAATGCAAGGAAATCTCATGCACTCCTGGGTTTGTGTAGAAATGTCCCTAAGGAGTCAGGGGATTCTGAGGGGAGTCACTCTTTAATTTGTGTTACTTCCAGTGGAACAAGAGGTAATAATATTATACACTGCATACACAGATAAGTCTCTCTGCAGCCATAACACTGGAAGTGCTGAAGTAGCACCAGGTAACCCCCCCCCCCCCCCCATGCACACATGTACACACACACACACACACACAGACGCAGTCAAAGGTTTTCCTGAGGATGAGATGTGTTTGTGTGTGCGTGGGACATAACAGAGACTGGACTGCATTCCCTGGGGAAGCCCTCAGCAATGGAAAAGGTCAAGGGATGAGTTTGTTGACTCACTGCCTCCAGTAGCTCACAGACACAGGCAGAATAATGAGACAGTTGCATGGGCTCATGCATGAGACCCACAGACATACTGTAGACTAAAATAAAAACATACATGTACCGTATATTATTGTCACTAACTTTGGCAGACACTTAAACATAAACATTAAATATTATACTTGCTAAGGTGTTATATGGTGCAGATTCATCCTCATCCTGTGTTCCTTGTTGATTAGGGTTGGTTTCAGCTTGGCAGGGTACACCGTAAAAAAACAATCAGCAATACTTACTTCACTGTAAAGAATGGTGTAAAATGTTGCTTCAAATTAGTTATGTAAGTAAGTAAATGTAACTAGTCTCTTTCAAGTTATGTTTCCCATAGCTTGAAAGAGACTAGTTATGTTTACTTAAGTAAGATTTTAACAGTGCAACATAACATAAACATAAAGAGACTAATTATGTTTACTCAGAGACTAGTTACATTTACTTTACTGAGGCAACGAGTTTCCAACAGTTCTTTTAAGTAAGCTTTACTTTTTTACAGTGTATGTGAGGACAGTGTGAGCGGACTAATATCTCAAGCTTCTGTCCCTAAATGTCTTGGTTGTACAGGGATAGAATAACTGTCTTAAGAGGAGTGTGACGTGGATGGCAAAGACAGCAGATAAGTACGCTTCTGCCCTCGGCTTCAGCACAGGAGCAGAGAAAACCGTAGTTTCGGTCCGCTCTCAGTCAATGATCAGCTCAGTCATGTAAGTCAGATGTAACACAAAACCCCCAAAGCACAAAATCAATACCTGATATGAATCATAAAACAACAACAAAAAATCAATTACTGACAAAAATAAAGACCGTTATGGTTGCTTTTAATTGTTCTTTTTGTTCTTTTCTCTTGTTCTCTCTTGGTCTCCTCTTACCCTTTTTTTCTTTCTTCCCTTTCTTTCTCTGCCATCTCCTCTGTCACTCCATTTGCTCTATGTCCGGTGTGGATCAGTGTCAAAAGATGACGGCCTCTCTAGCCGAATCAAAGTGACAGCAGTGTGTTAGACACAAAGGGCAAGGCAGAGTTTGGGCTTTGAATGGGGGCCTGGGCTAACCTTAGCTTTGGCTACACAGCTGATTAGGAGCCTACTATGTATGTAACCTTAATGCAGAGTAACTGGCATTAGCAGGTCAAGCAGCTAGCGGAGAGGTCTGAGATTAGCTGTTGCGATTCTGTATCAATACTGCTTTGTTTTGGCAATGTTCCCAGGGTGGAAGGCTGGGGCTGCTTTAAGTGAGAGAGAAAGGGACAAGTGTGACATTTTGTTTGACATTTTAAATTACTTAAGTCAGCACAGCTCCCCAGAGCCACAACAAGGCCTGTGGCCAAGAGAATATGGCTGTCACATAAGGACACACACACACACACACACACACTCACCCTTTCTCTCTCTCTCTCTCTTTCCCCCCTCTCTTCTCTTCTCTCTTTTGGATTCTGTCTCTCTTTCTCTCTCTCTTTCTCTCTCACATGCGTGCGAGCATGCATGTGTTGATCTGACTAAGAGCATTTAGAATGAAAAGCCTTGTAATCCCTTTGTTAACCAACCCCATGATGAACAAAGCCTTGGTATCTTTAATTCATAGAGCGTCGTGCCCCACAATAAACACCTGACTGCATTTTTCACTCTGGGAGAGACCCTCTGTGTTCCAGTGTTAAATATACGCACACAGCACAGTCAGTCAGGGCTAGGTCTCTCTCTCTCTCTCTCTCTCTCTCTCTCTCTGTGTGTGTAGGCAAGCATGGACACATTGGCTGACTTTGCACTGCTTTGATATCATTGTTTGTCTATATCCAGTTTGTTTAGACCATCTGTTAACACCAGCCAGAATAGGTGATTGTCTGATTACTACATTTATTCCTGAAGTTGAGAAATAATCCTTGAAATAACCAGCATGTTCATGCGCAAAACTTAGGTTGCACTATCATAATGACCCTGGTTACGCCTGAAGAGGTAAATAAGCATGATTTTAAAAGCCAAAAGAAACACTGCCGTAAATCAAAGTAATTGTTTTGCGATTTATAAGTTCCACAGTCCAACGAGGATGAAAAAGAAAAATTATGACCATTGAATGAAGTGATGATTATGTGCTAAAACCATTGGTCATAAGCAATGCATGGCAAACTTAATTGCATAAATGCATAAAAACATGTAATATTGCATGCGCGATTATGTTTGAATAACAACACAGGGCACGTGGCCTTTAGAGATGTTGTGGCTATATGACTGAATGAGTGGACGAACCAAATAACCAAATGGATGACTGTGAATGGAACAGTTAAACAGGCAAAGAAGATGTATGAATGAAGCAGAAATAGCTTATGCCAGGCGTGCAAAGCTTGCATTCACTGAGCACGTGCAGCTCGTCTGATCCCCAACCAGAGACAACTGATGGAGGCCCGCAGCCAGCTAGCTCTGCTGTGCGCTCTCACGCTAGACTGCTGTCATTGCAATGCACGTTCCTCTTCATCTCCTTATGTATCTATATACCATAAACATGGCTTGCCACAGTGCTCACGTGCGCCTCACGTGCCAATCACGTTTCCCATGCTGCTGGATGCTGGATGGATGCTGTAGCGTGACCTATCAAAGCCGCCCCCCCAACACACACACACACACACACACACACAAACACACACATAAACACTCACACTCATCTGGAAGCCTCTCCATTCTGATTTTCTGTGCCTGCTGCTGGAGGCTTATGGGTAACGGAGTCATCTGAGGCAGTGAGGGAGGATGGCTTAGCAGAGTGCTGGTCATGAGGTGTTGCTTATGTCCCCTCCCCCATAAAAAAAACAGCTTCAGAGAAACCATTCACAATATGGCCATGAAGCTCAGATAAACACACTGAGTCACAACCAGTCAATCTTGCTCTAGATTGTGTTATGTACTGAGTTGGGAAGAAAAACAGCCTGCGTCCTCAGTTATCAAAGTCCTGAGAGAGCACCTGGGCTGCTGTTATGCCTGAGGCACTTTCTCAGAAAAAGGAGCTGTTTGGTGCTCATTCTTGCCTCAATTGCTCAATCGTTCTTACCTATAGTATGTCACAATATTTCTTGTCCTCCTCATTTACCCTGTAGAGTCTCTCTCACTCTATTTTCTCCTCTCCTTCAGTCTCTTTGTGTGTCATCTCTTTTTCTCTCATTTTCTCTCTCTTTCGCCCTCTTCTCTCTCTCTCTCTCTTTCTCACTAAATTGGATTTGCCCTAATGCTGTAGCCGCTGGCAGTGGTGTTGACTGCTCTGCTGTCATCCAATTAGGGCTGATTCTGCTGGCTTGCCTGAGAGTCTCTGAAAAGCTAATTGAGGCTTTGGTTATGTGGGGTCGACTATTATGGGCTCCAGGGTCTCTGTTGCCCAGGGCCTCCCAGTGTTGGCTTAAAAGCCCTCTCAATGGAAGGCATCCCTGGCTGTGCACTAAAGAGATAACATTGACAGGATACAGGGAAAAGTGCTCAGACCCTGGTCTGTATATGTAGGACAAGAACAGACAACAGTCAATAGGTTGTTTGTAAATGTGTGTGTATGTGTATGTGTGTGTGCATTGTTGATGCTAATTCATGTAAAATTACACACATTGCAAATACATGCATATTTACATATATAAAAAACTGTAGTAATGCAAAGTGATGCAAATCCCTCTGTGTGTAGAAGTGTATTTTTTGTTTTGTTACTCATTGAAGTTTACGTGTTGGTTCAAATCCATTTCTACTTATGCCCATATTGGGACCATCCTTCCATCTTTCAACACCCCCCTCACGTGCACACACACACACATACACATATACACACACCAGAATGTGGTAAAATGGTGACCAAAATGTGTTCCAGAAGGTCAAGTGACCACATGAGGTAGAAGGGGGAGGAGATGAGGTCTGCGGTTAAGGGCCACTGGCATTAGGCTAATGAAATTAGCATCCCTGTCCTCGTGACAGCAGGGCAGAGGCTGGAATTATGATCCTATACAGAGTCTCAGTTCAGTACAGTCAAATCCATGGAACTGCCCAGAAGTGGTCATCATTGACAATTGGTGATGGATGCGAGGAAGGCGGTCGGACCCTGAGGGCATGTTTAGGCAGTTCTGGACACAACAGGCACTGTTGGTACTGGTGTTGCAGTGTAAATGGAGAGTGGGGAAAGAAACAGCCAGGCCCTCTTGGGAACATCCTGAACACAGACAATTAACCGAGTGTTTGATTTCATACACAGCTGTCTTCATTTCTAACAGCAAAAAAAGGAGAGTTACAACAATTACTTATTTCCATACCACTGAAACTTTTGTTGTTGTTTTTAAGCATCTGAGATTAGGCTTGTCCTATTTATTCACCCACTACTCCGGACACAATACCATAATATCATCAGAATACCAGTGGATATACAGAGTTGAGAACACATGAGAAATACTCTGTGTAGGATGTTGTTTTGGAAAGCGCCAAGCAGGGCTGGAGCCAGGGTTTGAAAATTACAGCGGTACAAGTAATATGTAGATATTTTTATAAATGGATATTTTTGTAATCTGGTAATTTTTAAAATTGTGTTTACATGTATCCAGTGAAATCCAGAAAATAGAGTGTTTTGAAAAATCTCCACCTTGGAGGCCTTTTTAAAAATATGGCTAAAACTCTGTTTATGTGCACATAAGAGGCCCAAATGGATACAAATATCTGTTTATAAAAATATCTAGATGTGTGTAAACAGGGCCTAAATAGGCTACATTTATGATTAGGCCCAGTTGTAGAGCATTTACCAGGGCAATGAGTGTCCTTTGATTCTGTTATTGTACCAAGAAAAATGAGTGTGCTTTTAACTTTACAGCAATATTAGTTTACATAATAATATGAGTTAATACAACCTTGAGCTATCTACCAGGTTAACTTTGCCTGCCATTAACACAGAACTTGCATTCTGGATGGTGGACAGTGTGTGCTTTGTATGATCATATAGGCCAGGCCTAAAATGACTTGCAAATGATAAAATAATTGGAAGATAAAAGCTACACCTACCAGAACACTTTTACAAGTGTCTAAATAGTGAAGAAGAGCATCAAAGGCTATAGCCTAGACCATGATATATGGTAATACTCAATACGCGATTGCAATGCTACATTTAAATCGGTGGCTGCACAAAATGAACCTGCTACACCTGATATGTAGCCTAATATATTTATGTGTTTTAACACTGTAAAATGTATTGTAGGTATTGTAACAGTTTTCATGTCTTTACTCCAAACTCTACCATATTGCACTTCTAAACATTTCTGGCACATTATGTAATGTTACCTCTGTCCCGTCTCACAGTTTGGTTTGCTGCCTGCCCACTGTTCATGTAAAATCCATCTGCTTTTCCCAATGTCTATGATTTGAGTGTTCACTGATAGAAGTAAGCCTACCGTCCAGAGTTGTTCTCTCGCCCCCTTTTCCAAACTCTCACATGCATACCATAGGCTGACAAGTTAAGCTGCCATATGCTTGTGTTGGAGAAGATGTTCTTTTCGCATCAAATATTATTTTTAGGCCTGAAAAATGACAGAGGTCTGGACCTTGATGACCTCCTATGGCACCAAGAGGAGGAAATGAAATGGGCATTACCAAGTCGTGTTGGTGTAGGAGGAGTCTTTGTGGCCATTTTGGAGGAATCAATGCTGTTTTGTAAACATGAATTAACCACCATGCTAACAGGCCACAAAGCATTATCATTGAGCCCCCCCACCACACACACACAAACAAGTAGTTAATATTGCCTGATACATCACAAGTACACACACACACACACACACACACACACACACACACACACACACACACACACACACACAGAAGGAGAGAGAAGCAGAGAGAGACCTGCAATTGCACACAAGCAAGCAGACACACACACACAAAGTTTCCCCACTAATGTTTCTGCTCTAGTCACCTCACATCCCTCAGTTCCACAGCAGGTATCAGTTGCCTGGATACAGGATTTAATTTCTGCTAACATCACACAGGCTGACACACACATATACACACACACACACACTAAATCTTAATGGACTGTTTTCCCCATTACACTGATAGCTTGTACCCTGATTGATGCCTAAAGCCTTTTGCTTTTTTAAATCTGCGGATGTGTTCTCAACTGAACATCAAAGAGAATCCATTAGAAGTCAGAAACACCTACTGGCTGTGATCTGACATGGCCTTTTATCACCTGAACAAGGCTTTCAAAAGCCACACAACAAGGAAAAAAGCTCAACACCTAAGTCCTTTGGCTCGTGCAAAGCGCAGCCAACAAAACACATGATCACGTTTAATCATATGTCTCTTGCCTCTGATGAATTACAGTAGTTTCCATTATTCTGAACATTAGAGACACTGCATGTGTTGTAATTAACAGGTTTCACTGCAACCTGCATTCTGTTTATTGAGCATCATATGTGTGCATTTAGCATAATTTAATTTGCACGTTGTAATGTAGCTTATGTTGTGGTTCTTCAGGTCATTGTTAAGAAGGATGCATTTCTCTCTTCTGTCTTATTGGCTCGAAGGGCACAGAGGGAAGACTCCTGCTTTTAGAGAGAGACCTATTTGGACCTGTAGGATTCCAGACATAATAAGAGTCTCTGGAGGAGAATGAGGTATCGATTAGACACCTTCCTCTTCCTGCTGCCTTCTCATAAAGTGTGTTAATGATTGGATTAGTTAGACAAGGAAGGCCTGCATGTATAGACCAATCCTGAACAAAAGATACAGTATATGTCAAGATTCAGTATACTTAATACATATATCATGTATCTAGAGTGCATTAGAAATGTAAGTACCTGATTTAAGATTGAACAAAAATTAAAAAAAAAAAAAAACAGTACTTAATTTATCTGGGGATAATTTCAGATAAACCGCACACCTCTGATGTAGTTTCTGGCCATATTAATCATGCATATCAATTTGTCAAACTCAAATGTTAACACAGGGTTACATATAGCAGCCTGACTGACATTCGCAGCACAGCAACATTGTTACTTTGAATGCTCTCTCAGCTCCCCCTACGCCTTCTTTGCACATTTACAGCACTTGCAAGGTGACAACGGTGCCCTGATGTTGAACTAAAATGACTTATGAGCCCTTATGAAACTGCTTTTATTACCAGTATCCACATGTATTGGTGAGAATTTAGGACATTTGTGTTAGTTACAAAAAAAATCTGAGACTGTAGACTTGCCTGGCATGCTTATACTTACACTTAGATCTTGTAGATTTTGTGGTACAAGGAGGGCACTGGTGACGGACTTCATTTGGCCTCAATTGAGATCTTGATCCCTGAGAAGCTGCATTTCCCCGCTCTTTGTATTCTCTTTGTTGCTGTGTTGCTCCAGTGTGTGCAAATCTTCTTTTAATGTCTGTGTTTTATGAAGCTTTGCTCCGGGAGCCATTTCTATCTCAAACTCATTGTCGTACTCTTTCTCTCAGTCTCTCTCTTTCTCTCTCTGTCTCTCTTTCTCTCTGTTTTTTGTGCATGACAGAAAGAGAAAAAAAAGAGAGAGAGAAGCATCTGTGTGTCTGTGTATGTGTGTATCTGTGCTTATGAAGGCCCTTGTATGCAAGTACATCTCTTTGTGGAGACATTTGCCATGAATGCAGGCATTTTCAATCATGGAACGAACTGACTCCCCTCTCCCTAAACCACCCACCCCATCTTCATCACCCCTCCACCTAACACAACAACTCCCCCCCATCCCTACTGCCCCTCCACCCGTTCTTGTTGGTACATGAGTCACCGCTCTAATTCGGTCCCGGCGGGCCGCGCAGTTCATCCAGAAGAGCCGTAGCGGCCCACCATCCTCCCACCACCTGTTGCTGGAAGCGCGGCTGCGTTGGCCCCGTCAGCTCCACTTAGCGCCATTACCATAATGACTCCAAATTTTTTAACTGCCGGCTGCAAACCTGCTCTCTCCTCCGCTCGCAAGTGCGCAGACACACACACACACACACACACAGGAAGAGAGTGAGAAAAGGAGAGAGAGATAGACAGAGTGGATTGAGAGCAAAAAAGTGGAGAAAAAGCCATCAGTGGTTAGAGAGGTAAAAAATCTAACAGCTAACGGCGGTGAAAGGAAAAGAATCAAACAGCTAACAACGGTGAAAGGAAAAGGGAGAGAGAAAGAAAGAGAGAGATGACAGAGGGAGTGAAGGACTGGATGAGTGTCAGCTCTCACTTTCCTACTGTTTAAAAACAAATGGTGAGAACCAACACACCGCTCTCAACCTGGGCAGCCATTTTAGGCTGTGAGAACTAGAAGAGATCCTCAACTCTCTCTCTCTCTCTCACTTTGGAGGAGGGCAAAGAAGAACAGAGCAGAAAAAAAACTGAGAGATGAAGAGCGCGACAAAATGAGAGTGACAATTACGCTGCTTTGGGCTGACAGCGACACAGGGGGGTGTTTCCTGCTCTCAGTTGGAAATCAGACTATGTAACAAAGAAATTAAAAACAAAAGCATGGCTAATGACAACGGAAAAACCTCTCTCAGGAAGAGACGATGTCTTGGGCTCTCCAGTGAGACGAAGACAGAAGCCTGAGAAGAGGAGAAAAGTGAAGGTTAGGAGAGGGTGTTTTCTAGGCTTATGTTTGCACTAGGTCTTCAGCAACCCCTTGGTCCTTCCTAACCAAACAAAGACGCCCAGGGAACTCCAAAGGCGCTTCTTTAGGAAACAGGGGCCTTTGGATCTCCACAGACGACTGAGTTTCATTTACCTGCCCCCCCTTGAGTTCAATAGACGAACTCACGGCTTCTGAGACTGAGGGCCGAAGGCGGGCAGCACAAAATGGTGGATGTGGGAGGAGGAGGAGCAGCTTGTCTGTGCGTCTCCTGGTACGTTCTCCGTCAGGTGAGGATTCTGGGAAGGCTCAAGCGAAACGTTTGAGTTTCTACCACGGCCACTCGGGTGGCTCCGTTCCGTCAAGTGTGGACTCCGCTGACATCCGTCCTCATCCTCCACGTAGACGACATCTGGAGAAACATCCACCTGGTTTGTGTCCTTTACCTTTCGGTTTGTACGTCTAAACTCACTTCTGCACTTGCTTGCTTCAAGTGATAGTTTTAAAAAATGTCTTTGAAAATGTCTGGTTATTTTTTTGTTGTTATCGTTTTAAAGACAATGTTTGTCACACTTGAAAACCCAATGAAGAAACAAACAGAAATGAGAAGGTGCTGTGCTCAGTTTAATATTTCTAATATTTGTGAATGAGGTAATGATCTTATTGTTTGTTTTACATTCCCGCTGAGATATTTCCTGAGTGACACATACTTCTAGAATCCCAAGCACCTCACGTCCCCAAGTGGGCATGACTAAGGTGTGTGTGTGTGTGTGTGCCAGCTGGTGGCAAATTTCCAAGCAGACAGGTGTTGTCAGTGTAATGAGGACTCCAGAGTCATCATAAACACATTTTTTGTTGTTGTTGTTGTTTGTTATTTTTTTTTCACTCAATCAAGGTTGACTGCAATTAGGCTTGAAGTTCTACTTGTTGTATGTTGTATGTTGTTATGTTTTTTCCATTGATCAGCAGTTTTATGTGCTTTTGTTGATTAAATGGTTTGTCTCCTTCATAGAGCCAAGTACTGCATTTGTACAAGTGCTGTGGTGTGTGTGTGTGTGTGTGTATGTGTCAGAGACACAGGGAGGGAGGGAAAGTGAGAGATGGAGAGACAGAGAAAGAGAGAGAGAGCAAGGGTGTGTGCCATTTCCCTGAGTTTACATTAACCTGCTGGTCCTGTCATTAGTAAGTGGCTCTTCCTGTTTAGTGTTCGTCTCTTCCTCTCTCTCTCTCTCTCTCTTTCTCTCTCACCCTTTCCCCCATTTCATTTAACAACGCATGAACACACACACACACACACACACACACACACACACACCAGTGACACAAACAACCATGTACTCCTCCTCCTTTCATAGCATCCTGGATACTACTACTATGACATTAACTGACCCACGGGCAGCTGCTGTGTGTATGAATGTCTTGTCACGAATCAAAGTCAAGAATCAAAATTCCACAAATCTAGATGTTGTTTGTGCTTTAGTTTGTTGTAATTAGTGTCATTTTGAGCAAAAGAGCGTGACTTATTTATGATGTCTTGCATCTTATCATTTGTCTGTGACTGCTGTAGTTTGACATATAGTAACAGTGTATTACAGTCATCATAGGCTGTGCATTACATGAGTGTGTAGTTACAGCACCTATGGCTATCTGTTATTTAGTGCACTGCTATTTATTATGTATTTATATAGCTTATGTGTGTGAGAGTGTACGTGTGTGTGTATGTGTTAGAGAGAGAAAGTGTGTGTTTGTGTGTGTGTATCTGTGTGCTGTGTGTGTGTGTGTGTGTGTATAAGAGAGAGAGAGAGAGTTTGTGTGTGTGTGTGTGTTTGTGTATGTTTCTCAGTTTAATGGATGCACCCTTAACATGGCTAGCAGGCACATGCAGGAAGATAATGGATGAGTCAGATCCAGTGGGTGTCAAACACGCCCTGTAAAAGACTGGCAGAGAAAGAGAGAGAAAGAGGGGAAGACAGAACAAGAAATAAAGAATGAAAGAGAAAGAAAGAAGAAATAAATAAATAAAGAAAGAAAGAAAGAAAGAAAGAAAGGAAGGAAAGACATGAAGTCTATGCAGAGGTTGTTTGTGTTGTTGTTGTCAGCAGTGGTGGTGGTATTGAGATGGTGATGTGTTTTTGCTTGTCTGCCTTTCTTGAGAAAAGCCGTCGGAAACTGAGAGCGGAAGGACAGCGGTGAGTCAGTATTGGCTTTCCTCTGACCGTTAACCCCTAGTCTCACCCACAAAATCAAGCTCTCTCTCTTTCTCTCTCTTTCTCTCTCTTTCCCTGTCTCCCCCTCTCTCTACCTGTCTTGTTCTCTCTGTCTCTCTCTTCATTTTTCTCTCTTTCTATTTATCTGTCTCTCTCTTGCTCTCTCACTCTTGATTTCTCTCTCTCACACACAAACAAAAAACACATGCTCACTCCACACATACACACACACACACACAAGTATGCATTCACATACTCCCCTAACTATGTGCACTGACATGTCTCCCTCTCTCTCTTTGTCATACACAAACACACACAGACACACATACACCCCCACACACAGATGCACACACACACACACAGCCGTTTGCTCAAAGGCAAGGAAGGAACTATTTCACAACTGCTACTAAGAGGAAGATAACTTGAGAGACCGTTTAACAGTCACCAATCGCTAGTCTTAGATTTAGGAGATAAGAGCTACTCTGTGGCTTTTCATCTGCATGAGGGGAGATACCCACTTGGGGGGGGGGGGGGGGTGAGACTGCAACAACATGAGAGTAAAAGAGGAAACCCAGCAAGACAGCACACTGGAGACAACTGTGTGTTTGTGTGTTTGTGTGTGAGAGAGAGAGACAGACAGAGTGTGAAGGAATGAAAGAGTAACATGTGAAGGTGTGTGTGTGTGTGTGTGAGAGAGAGAGAGAGAGAGATATGGAGAGAATGTGAGAAAGCATGTGTGTGTGTGTGTGTGTGTGTGTGAAACAGAGAGAGAGAAAGAGTTCTTCTGTTCACACATCATTCCGCTTTTTTATCGCTCCGCACCTTCCTCTGTCAGAGCACTCCATTTGGGGAGCACCAGGTTCCAGCTGGTTTCCATGGTAACATGGCTGTTGTCCCCTCTGTCTCCCCCGTCTCTCTCACAGGCTCTGCAGGTGGATGTGAGGCGCCTCAATGTGACTCTGTTGCGCTCCTTCCGCAAGGGTATTGCCGCAGCGCTGGACATCTCGCCTAGATACGTGCACATAAACCGCCTCAATGTAAGAATCTGTCACACACACTCACACACACACATACACACATACACAATGATATACATACACATAGGTACAGCAAGCACTATGCACATGTGCAAAGTCATCCTCAAACTATATGTGCTTACTTGAGTACATTGAGTAGGTTATGTGCATTTACACTGACTACTCAATTTCCCATATGTCCTTGTACATAAGGTATACATCAGTGCATGCATGTACACATATGTGTATGTGTTGATGTAAGTTATTTGTTAATAAACAAGCACATACCCACATGGTCTCATACAAAATGCAAACAAATGTGCAGGCATGATTGTGGAAGACTTTTACATGCAAACACACACACACACTTACATACACACGCACACACACACACGCACGCACACACACACGCATTTCTATTCACAAACATGCATATTCCTCAGCCGCATGAAAAATGCATGACTACAATAAAATCTGCCCTTGAGGTGTATATGCTGACATATAGAATATCCACTTGTCTCAAACTGTATATTGTATAATTGTTATGTATATATTTATTATATGTAGAATTATGTATATATTTTTATCACATAGTGAGAAAATACGCAATGTATCAATAGTTTGCAAATAAACACAAAAAGGGCATTTTGTAAAGTTTAATATCTAACCAAAGCTAATTTGCAGTAATAACCTGCCAGAATTTAATTATATCTCAATGCCAATGTCACTGGATGAGTTCAGTTATCCCACATGCTGCATAGATGCTACATAGCCTAGCTTGAGTTCAGGCTCTAAACAGTTCTAGACTTTGTCCCTTATTGAAATTGCCTGTGTACTATGGTACAGAACTTAGCCACACACCCACACGTTCCCACATCCATCCACCCACGCGTGTGCACAAACACACAAACAGACAAACACACACACACACACACACACACACACAGACACACATACACATTTGCACACACGTCCCCGTCCCCACATCCATCCACCCACACACCCACACTTACGTACACACACACACACACACAGTCATGCTCTCGCACGTAACCCCATGTGTCATGTGACGTGCAGGAGAGGAAGAATGGCATTGAGCTGTATGTGTCGTCTGACCGCGTTGGAGCGACCGAGCCCGTCTCATCAGAGGAACTGATCCGTTCGCTCAACATCAACATCCTCCACCGAAACCTGGAGCCTTTCGGCATCACTGAGGTCTCCTCTGAGGTCAGTGCACGTGTGTCCATTCATCAGATGTGGTGTGTGTAAGTGTGTGTGTGTGTTTATGACTGTGTGTGTGTGAGAGAGTGTGTGTGTGTGTTTATGTGTGTGTCTGCATGTGTGTGTGTGTGTGTGTGTTTATGTGTGTGACTGCGTGTGTGTGTATGTGTGTGAGAGAGAGACTCAGAGAGACAGATGGCAAGAGAAAGATTGTCAGTAGAAAAAGTAGCCATTGCTCAGCAACTAACAGATCTCGTCACACACTTCAGAAAAACAAGTGAGCAATGGAAAAAGAAAGCAGATAGCTGTTGACCTGTTGTTTGTGGGGAAGGAGTGCATACGTTTGTGGGAGATAGGTGTGTGTACCGTGTGTTCTTTTGTAAGGAATGGTGTGTGTTCCTATGTGTGTTTGTGAAGAATGGTGTGTATCCCATGTGTGAGTTTGTAAAGAATGGTGTGTGTCCCGTGTGTGTTTGTGAGAAATGGTGTGTGTCCCATGTGTGTGTTATTGGAGAATGGTGTGTGTCTCGTGTGTGTTGTTGAGAAATGGTGTGTGTCCCATGTGTGTGTTATTGGGGAATGGTGTGTGTCTCATGTGTGTGTTGTTGAGGAATGGTGTGTGTCCCTTGTGTGTGTTTGTGCACATGTATGTCATTCCACATACTTTTTCAGAGTTCCAATTTGGTCTTGTGCTCCTTTTACATGTATGTATGTGTGTGTGTGTGTGTGTGTGTGTGTGTGTGTGTGTGTGTGTGTGCACATATGTGTGTGTTTGCAACTTGTTTGAAGTTTTCCCTCCTCGTGTGCTGATTTGCACTTGACAGCAGACTGCTTTGTTTGATCACAGTGCAATCGTTGCCCTTAGAGTCTTTGTTGTCCTTTATCCCCTAATAAAAAGGGTTGCAGTGTAACTCACATGAAAAACATGAAAAGCAGCCTTTCAATATTATGTTCTCTCTCTCTCTCTCTCTGTCTCGCTCTCTTTACCGCGCACATACTCTCTCTCACACATACACATGCACACAGACACACACACAGTTTTTCTGTTTCGTTCACCGTCTCTGTCGCCATATGCCATGTATTAGATTTTTTGTTATTTTGTTGCAGAAAAATGCCATACGATGCCATCACAGATTTTGTTCTTTGTGTTTAATAGTACCGTAATTGAAAATGAAGCACTGACTCACAGATCAGCAGATTTCCTCTTGTAAACAGTAAACAACGCCCACATGCGCACCACAGAAATATGGTGTGAGTGTTTGTGTTTAAGAGGGGCAGAGCAAGAGAGGGAGACAGAAAGAGAAGGAGGATTCGTGAGAATGACCACCATCTAAAAGGTTCTGTTCACAGCACTTTGACTGTGTGTGTCTCCCTATTGCTTTTATGGATCCGTACCATTTAATAGATATACCATTTAATACCCCTTACATGTAATCACATATTACACTATATCACTGAAACACATACACACACACACACAACACCCTAGACCTCTGTACCCTCTGATAGTGATCGCACGCTAGTCTCAGAGACCAGTACCCCACACATACACACCTCCAGTGCTTTTCTTATCACTCTGAAAACTTAACCACACACATACACACACACACACACACACACACACACATTTTGGCCCTCTGCAATCCTTTCACAGTGATCACGGGCAAGTCCTTTAACTTCCAGTCCCCTACTTGTGACTGAAGAAAGTAATCAGTGTGGAGAGCTCTCTCCAGCGCTTCTTTCTCCATTATGGATGGCCACCTCATTAAGGTCTCGTTTATTAGCGGTGCTTAATGCCTCTCTCTATCCCTCTTCTTCCCTCTTTCTCTCTTTCTGTCTGTCTTTATCTCTCTCTGTCTCTCTCTCTGAGCTATTTGTCATGGTGGATGTGGAGAAATCAGGTCTGAAGCGGAAGCTTGTCGAATGTAAATGGGCCAATTAGGTTCATCTTAAATCATGCAAATGGGGACCATTTGATAGAGGAGAAAGATGTGGCCTGGGTGCTTTGCACTGAGAGACTGTGTGCCACGCTACACACACACACACACACACCACTGTCTCTAACTTATAGCACTCATATGACATCTTATTTACATTACCATGCACACTCAAGCGCACACACTCTCTCGCTCTCTCTCACACACACACACTCAAAGGTGTACTTACATTGGCTCCTCATCACACATACAGCACATGGCCCCTCTAAACCATACCTCATGTGTCAGTCACATTGCCATCAAACATATTAAAACATCAAACACACACACCACTCTCACCTTCTCAGAGACACTCTCTCCCTTATCCTCTCTCTCTCTCTCTCCATTTCTTACAGTAAAAACAAACACACATTCCCCTATCAGAAACAGGCATCCATACACAAACACATGCACACACATACACGCACACATGCAGGCGTACACACGCGCACACACTCCTACACCCACCCACCCACGCGACTGTGGGGTCAGCGGGCAGTGAATGTGATTTGACTAGCTTAAAATGATCCATGGGTCTCATTATGGCTGCCACGTGGCACACAAGCTCCCAGCTGGGCTCTAATGTGGCAAACGTCCTGCACACACCGCCTCCTGATGACCAATCTACCTCAATTAGCCGCCAAAGATCGATAGCAGAGGGGAGAGCCTCTCTTTGTGAGTGTGAGTGTGTGTGGGTGGGTGTATGTGTACTTGTGTGGATGTCTGTTTCTGAAAGAGGTCTGTGTGTTTGTTTTTATAGGTCTGTTTCAGACAGACAGATGGGGGGTGGGGGTCGGGGTTAGACCTTGAATGAGAGAGTGTGTGTCTGTGCAGTTGTGCATGTGTTTTATGCAGTTGTGTCTGATTGTGTCTGTTTATGAAGCAGTTGCTCCAGGGTATCTTGCCCCCCTCAAACTGATGCTGTTAGCCAAACAATGAGGGGACTAAGCAAAAAAAGACAAACACATGGACAGTTAGAGAAGAGAAGAAATGGTGACAAAAACGGAAGGAGACAAAACAAGATCAGCAGATAAATAGAGCATAGATTTGAGAGCAGGGCAGAAGGTCGATCGAGAGAGAGAGAAAGAGCGAGGGAGCGAGGGATTGCTCTCGTCCACCACCTCTGGTAACCCCTCTAAGAGCATCACAGTGTTGGCTCAGTGTTAAGTCTCCTCTTTCTCATGCTC
The DNA here is from genome assembly GCA_027481765.1 of Tenualosa thibaudeaui. Classification (NCBI taxonomy): domain Eukaryota; kingdom Metazoa; phylum Chordata; class Actinopteri; order Clupeiformes; family Clupeidae; genus Tenualosa; species Tenualosa thibaudeaui. Next base: position 6,911,994 of record JAIFZK010000022.1, read on the forward strand.
TGCTCCTCCTCGCCTCTCCGATCCGCTGACTGTACCTGCCTGCAGGCTCGGCGGGGGTGTTGCGTGGGAAGAGCTCAGAGGTGTGTGTGTGTGTGTGTGTGTGTGCGTGTGCAGGGCAGGGTCAGGGGAGGAGCTGCTGGCAGTGAGCCGAGAGTGTGTGTGTGTGTGTGTATGTGAGAGAGAGAGAGAGCCGTGTCAGAGCCTCTTTAGCATGAGAGACGAGAATCTGCTCTGCTGTCACTCTGGGCATACACACTCTTTCTCTTCCTCTTTACTTTTACCTTTCTCTTTCTTTCGTTCTTTCTTTCTCTCTTTCTCTCTTTCTCTTTCTTTTTCCCTCTCTCTCATAGACACACACACACATACACACACACACAGGTGAAAGTAGTAGGGCATTTCTAGCTTGAGGGTGTGAATGAGTGAGTGAGTGAGTTAGTGTGTGTGAGAGAGAGGGTGTGTGTGTGAAAGAGAGCGTGAGAGAGAGAGAAGGAAAGAGACTGTGGTGTGTATGACAGTCGAGGCGTTCCGTGGCTGCCTTTGGTTGGACTGGCTTTTTGGGCTGTCTCAGGCTCACTGGACAGCTCTGCTACAGGTGGGTATAAAGATGCTAATGTGTGTATTTGTGTGTGTGTGTGTGTGTGTGTCTGAGGTGGAGAGATGGGGTAGGGGATTGGCATTGCCATGGGAACCAAAACAAGGGGAGACATGCCGAATTTGTTAAACGTGCTGAACGTGCCATCTGATCATGCTTCTCTTTTTACTCTGCCTTTTGTCTTTTGGCTGGGCTTTTATCTGCAGCACTAGAATCTTCTCCCTTTTTCATTCATTTCTTTGACATACCCCCTTGGCCCTGTGTTGACCTAAACTCTGCTTTTCTCTCTTTCTCTCTCCATCTTCCTTTCCTTCCTCTTTGCCTTCATCCATACTCTTGCAGAAGAATGTTCTTCAGGGACAGCATGAGAGGGACAATGTGTGGACCAAGGAGGGCTTCTACGCTGTGGTCATCTTCCTCACGATCTTCATCATCATTGTCACCTGTTTGATGGTACGTATCCTATCTAGGGACGGAGAGCGTGGGAGCTGCACTCTGTTGTGTTTTGAAATGGGAGCTGTTTTAGTCTCCCAGTATACTGGCTCTGTCTTAAGCCTACCGTACTGGTTACATCAGTAACTGGAAGTTGGTATTACTTACACAAGTACGGAAATTGTGGTGACGTTGAATTAGTCGCCATTGTATTCTTAATCGTTGAAGGGGAATGAGCTTGGAAGGCATACTAGTATCTAGTGTTGGGTGCTACAGGTAGGTGCTAGACTGTTGGTGGTTGAAGTGAGGCTCTGTTCCCCTGTTTACTTACCTACCTATGGTACCTAGTTGCTTTGTAAATATAATTGTTGTGTTGTTGCTATTGTTGTTGTTGTTGTTGTTGTTGTTGTTGTTGTAGTGCCACTTATCATCACGCTGAAAAAAGTGGGCATTATAAAGTACTGCTATTGAACTGTGACCTACTGGTGCAAAAATGAATTGGCTTGTGACATGCAGTCATTGTTTTAGTTGTTTTCATTTCTGATGAGATTCTGATGCTGATTCAGAGCTTCTGATGCCTATCAGCATTTCCATAGAAGCAATCAAACACGCAAACACACACACACACACTCATACACACAGATTGGTATCTGACAGAGGAGCTGACGAAGCAGAAGTAGGTGCAAGCATTGCACAGTATTGCAAAATGTGTTTTGTTCTAGACACTTAGAGTGAAACCTTTTAATGACCAGAACCAAGTTCCTTGTGTATGACAACATACTGTTCTTGGCCAATAAAAAACAGTTCTTTCTTACTGCTGGTTCCTTGGTGAGTAAAACTGTAATAATTCTGATCCTGCTTCAGATATTCACTGGTTTATTGCACTGTTTAAGTCCTGTGTGCAGTGTTAGTGTACGGTGTCCATGTTGGAGCTCCATATGGCCTGTGTTTTGTGTGCTGTTGTCAGTCACACACACACAGAGACACCTCAGAGAGCTCAGTAGCTCAGGGCTTGGGAAAGGATCATCTGCCACTGCCGGGGATTGCTGCTCTGTCATTGCCATCTCTGAGCTCCGATTGGTGGAGAGGGGGCAAATCAGTTGGGGCTTTAAAAGTACCTCCACCCTCCCTACCCCCCACACCCCCAAGAGCCAAGGCCAGTGACATCATAGAGCCTGAGAAAAGCCAGTTCAGGCTGGCTAGGATTGGCCACAGGGACTGTTTGGGAAAATTAGCATGTTAGCTTGTTAGGTGACAAACAGTGAGAGTGAGTGTGTGTGTGTGTGTGTGTGTGTGTGCGTGCGTGCGTGCGTGCATGTGTGTGTGTGTGTGTGTGTGTGTGTGTGTGTGTGCGTGCGTGTGTGTGTGTGTGTGTGTATGTGTGTGTGTGTGTGTATGTTTGTATGTGTGTGGGTGTTAGAGGCTTATGTGCCAGTTAACCCATTTTAGAAGCAGTGACAGAGGAGGGGGTTGAGTGGAGAGGGTGAAGGATGGTTTGGATGATTTGATTGGTTGGCACAGTAACATAGGCATAGGTGGTAAGAGGGGGAGGGGGGGTGTTGATTGACTTTTATGTTCCTCTTATATGCAAACGTTTCACCTCAGCACTTTGATTAAGGTATATCAGTTGTTTATGGACAATGTGCGAACAGTCATTCATAAATTAGACTTGTTAATTCCTACCAAAGCAAATTGTGACAATGAATATGAATGCGTTTGGTTTAGTCCTGTCACTTCTGTTTTTCAGGCATGCTCATTGGCTGCCTTTGACATGAGCTGACAGTTTGTGCAAGTCAAAATGAAACCAGCGTTAGAAGATTTTCCATTCATAAAATGTGTCAGTATAGAAGACGGTGACACTATCTTTTAGACAGATCATGCTAGTGTCAGTTTTATCAGTTTTATTTATTATTGTAAATTCAACTAAATTCAACATTTTGCATTTTGATTATGCAGTAAACAATGTAGTGTGCTTCCACTTCAGTACACACCCAACCAACAACTGAAAGTAACACACCATAAGCTCCAACATTGGCCACCAGAGGGCCTGTGTCTGAAAGCGTTTGTCTCTACTCTTCTACAGTGGTGTCAAAGTGTTTTACATGAAGCCAATGGTTTTATGAAAGTCATTGAAAAATGTATCAACTAAGCTTAAACTCACACAACTAATGTACATGCATATATACTGTCTTTAAGTTTAGATTTAGTCACAGGGGTTGGGTAGGGCTGCTTCAGAATGAAACCTTTACAGGTTCAGTGGCATGTAATCACTGTGCTGGCTTGCCCAAATCATACAGCCTAGATTCAGGTATGGAGCACAGGCTACTGACAAATCCCAGCAAGGCTGGCTGCTGAGACATGTCTCTTCAAGAATTTTTTTCACCTCTTGAGTGTGTGTGTATGTGTGTCTGTTGTGTGTGTGTGTGTGTGGTGTGTGTGTGTGTCTGTTCCCTCACCACTGGTATGCTATGAGAGACACTAGATAGTGATGTTAGTCTAGAAGGCCAGATTGTCTTAGTTAAAATAACTAGAGGATGTGGAGAGCCTGCTGCAGTGTCTTGGCTTGTTAGGTGACAAACAGTGAGAGTGTGTGTGTGTGTGTGTGTGTGTGTGTGTGTGTGTGTGTGTGTGTGTGTGTGTGTTTGTATGTGTGTGGGTGTTAGAGGCTTATGTGCCAGTTAACCCATTTTAGAAGCAGTGACAGAGGAGGGGGTTGAGTGGAGAGGGTGAAGGATGGTTTGGATGATTTGATTGGTTGGCACAGTAACATAGGCATAGGTGGTAAGAGGGGGAGGGGGGGTGTTGATTGACTTTTATGTTCCTCTTATATGCAAACGTTTCGCCTCAGCACTTTGATTAAGGTATATCAGTTGTTTATGGACAATGTGCGAACAGTCATTCATAAATTAGACTTGTTAATTCCTACCAAAGCAAATTGTGACAATGAATATGAATGCGTTTGGTTTAGTCCTGTCACTTCTGTTTTTCAGGCATGCTCATTGGCTGCCTTTGACATGAGCTGACAGTTTGTGCAAGTCAAAATGAAACCAGCGTTAGAAGATTTTCCATTCATAAAATGTGTCAGTATAGAAGATGGTGACACTATCTTTTAGACAGATCATGCTAGTGTCAATTTTATCAGTTTTATTTATTATTGTAAATTCAACTAAATTCATCAGTTTGCATTTTGATTATGCAGTAAACAATGTAGTGTGCTTCCACTTCAGTACACACCCAACCAACAACTGAAAGTAACACACCATAAGCTCCAACATTGGCCACCAGAGGGCCTGTGTCTGAAAGCGTTTGTCTCTACTCTTCTACAGTGGTGTCAAAGTGTTTTACATGAAGCCAATGGTTTATAAAAGTCATTGAAAAATGTATCAACTAAGCTTAAACTCACACAACTAATGTACATGCATATATACTGTCTTTAAGTTTAGATTTAGTCACAGGGGTTGGGTAGGGCTGCTTCAGAATGAAACCTTTACAGGTTCAGTGGCATGTAATCACTGTGCTGGCTTGCCCAAATCATACAGCCTAGACTCAGGTATGGAGCACAGGCTACTGACAAATCCCAGCAAGGCTGGCTGCTGAGACATGTCTCTTCAAGAATTTTTTTTCACCTCTTGAGTGTGTGTGTATGTGTGTCTGTTGTGTGTGTGTATGTGTGTCTGTTCCCTCACCACTGGTATGCTATGAGAGACACTAGATAGTGATGTTCGTCTAGAAGGCCAGATTGTCTTAGTTAAAATGACTAGAGGAAGTGGAGAGCCTGCTGCAGTGTCTGCATTTGGTTTCAAGGGTCAGTGAACTTGGACCTGATAGTGAAATAGAGCTTCCTAAGCTTGTGATGTTCTCAGAGAGGCCACTGTAAAGCTTTCATAGGTCAGTCTTGTCTTGAGCTGTTGTACAATGGATGACAATTGCATTATGGCACTTGCCTCTGAGTGTCAATTAATATCATTCAACAAAGCAAATCTGTATATATTATGTAACAATTTGGCAGAGAATGATTGTTGTTAAACCTGAGCTTGATCTTTTCTCTTCTCTTCTATCTGTATCTCCCAGGTACTGTACAGGTTAAAGGAGAAGGCTGAATATTCCGACCGGCAATTTAAGGAGCCGCCCCCGCCCAGCCGAGACGTTCACCTGGCCCCTGTGCCCGTGCACCAGGCTCCCCCTCCGCCCCTCCTGCAGCCTGCCCCCCCTCCCCGCTCAGCCCACCCCACCAGCAGCAGCAGCATGGTTCAAGCCGAGGCGGTCCCTAAACCTGTAAGCACCGCCCCCATCACTCGTCCGCCCAGCCAGACTCTCGCCAACGTAGGCTCCGCCCATACGACTGTACCCACGCCTGTGGCCAATAGCACGGTCTCCAGCCACGCCCCTGAACCTATCTGCCAGCCCTCTGCCCCATCCGCTGAGGTCAAGCCCTGCCTTTCATCAAGCCCTTCCCCCTTCAGGATGAAACCTGCAGCCGGTCTTCAAGAGAGGTGAGTTCTGGAGGTGGACTGAGAAGGTGTGTGTAAGAACTTCCTGGGGCTATTAACATTCACCCTATGTCTTAAGCTTTACTATGTATTTTAATGCGCTTCACTGCACTGGTATCAATAGTTATACTACACCTTAACTTTGAGTTAAGGCTATATGCAAATCATATATATATATATATATATATATATATATAGCACAAGAAGTATCTGTAAGTCTGTACCATTTCCCTTGATTGCTCCACTTGACCCATGATAACCTTATTGCGTGAAATCATCAAGTACAGAGCTGGTATGGTAGACAGTAGTGGGTGATGAAGAGGTGCAGCAACGGAAATCCCCAGATTAGAGAGCTGGCCTGGTGCCAGGATGAATTGACTCAGGAGGCCGATAGAACCACTGAGGGGGTGAAGAAAGAAAGATAAATAGATAAACACTTTAGTAATCTCCTGGAAATTTTTACTGAATCTTATTAACAGTAAACTGGATGGTTATCATCAAGCCATAAGAATTTCTGTGTTTTTTTTTCATCTGCCATGTTGCAATATCGTGGCTCTGTGCAAAAATCCCGTGCATGTGTTTTCCATGTGATTGTGTGCATATGGGCATAGCATGAAACAAGAGTATTTAAGATAGATTGTCAGGTTTAATTTACTAATTTTACCAAAATTGGTCTGGAGTTGGGTTAAATGAACTGTATTGATTTAACCATGTGATGGATACTGAAAGGCTATTATCAACAAATGACTAGTGTTTCTTAGTAGTAGTGCAGCCTACTGTAAATTAACATCTGATTTGACAATACAAACTGAGAGCTCACTGCCAAATAAATAACACCCAACGGATTACAGTTGGGAACTGGGAGACTGTGGACCCAGATAGGCATTGTTCTGTGGCTCTTCCTCCTATATGGCTAATTGAGCTGAAACTGCTCCAGATTCCAGAGTCAGTTATATTACCACTGTTTCAGAACAATACAGTTCTTTTTTCTTTCAAAGGCGCAATTTGATATCCATCTCTCTGTCATCTACTTGACACATTTAACCTCCCATGTTATTCTTCCTATCTGTCTATGGGGTATATTCAACTAGGTTACATTAGAGAGGATGACAGGGGTTTGGGCAATAATATGAGACATCAAAAATAACGCAGTCCTAAACATTTGCATTTCGTGTAATTATTAGTTCAGGGATTTTCCATGAAGCAAGATTTTTCATTGAGACTCATTTTTTGAGAGAGAAACAAAGTCTGCAAGCAAACAATAATGCAAAACAGTGCCCTCTGGTGGATTAAACACACAGTGACTCCTCCATCAAAGCACAGTTGGTAATGTCAAAGGTTTCTGCCATCCTGTAGTTGCAGGGTAAACAAAAGTGGGTGCCCTTATTTCACATTCCCAATCTGCTGACCATCGCAACGTTGCATGGGACTGGACTGCAAGTTTATCGAGGGTCACTGTTTGGTTTGCTACACAGCTCCGACTGATAAGCGTATCCTTCCTTCACCGCTGATGTATCTAATGTGGATAGAAAAATCATTACACTTTGTTTCCTCATTAAACAATATACTTGGCACTCCCTGTCCTGTTTGTTATCCATCATGGATGTCCAGTGACCGGGTAATTGTATATTCTGTACATTGCGTACATCGCCATGGGCTATAACGGTATGGTATCTCACTATAATTTATTCTGAGACGGGATCTGGGCCAATGATTTGGATTAGAATTGAGGTCATGGAATTTGACCCTAACGCCCGTGTGTTTGCTCAGCGTGGCAGGTGTGTGAGGGAGCCTACGTGTGGAGAAAAGAGTAGGCCACCTCCGCTCCGAGGTGAGAGAGGACGCCTTCTGGTTCCCGTGTCAACACTGGAGGGACTTCTAACAATCATCTCGGTGTTTACCAGAGGGAGGGAGTATGTGTGTGTGTGTGTGTCTGTGTGTGTGTGTGTGTGTGTGTGTGTGTGTGTGTGTGTGAGTGTGCGGGGTTGGGGGGGGTATGTTCGGAGTTGTGTGTGTGAGTTTGTGTGTGTGTGTGTGCGGTTGTGTGAGTGTGTGTGTTTGTATTTGGGGGCGAGTGTGCGAGTGTATGTTCGGGGTTGTGTGTGTGTGTGTGTTTGAAGGAGTATGTGTATGTGTGTGTGTGGGTGGGAACACAGGAAGAGATGATCTGGAATGTTCTTATGAAAAAAAATGGTTAGCCAAGGCACAATGGAGGTTTCTGAAGTCATTGGGGGACAGTGGCTATTGAAGCCAGGGCCAAGGAGGGAGGTGACGAAGCACTGAAACAACTTCACTGGTTCGCAGTCCAAAACGCCTCTCTTCAACCTGTGCCACAATAGTTTGGGGATTTAACTGCTAAACACAAAGAAAGTTGGTTTAAATGTTGGTTTGAAAGTTTTCTTGTCAGTAGAACTAAAGTACCAGTATGGTTCTTCCTTTGGTCTCAGTCCACTTGATAGCTGGTTGACTTAAGGAAGATGATTTTATTATTGGCTGGAGCTGCTGAGCTTGAGTCTGTCAAGCCCAAGGAGATTTCAGTGCCATTTTAGCCCAGCTCTCAACCCAAGAAGACTATTTATCATTCTCCCCACATTGACATGATTATCCGTCCATTATGTGTTCCCTGGTTATGTAAATCAGAATAAATCAAATCATTGTGTGACACAGAGAATGGCCCAAAAACTGAACATGAGGATGAACATTGTGTCCCCCTCTGTCTGTCTGTCTGTCTGTCTGTCTGTCTGTCTGTCTGTCTGTCGGCGGGGGGATCAGTTGTCCCTGCCTAATCCTGCAATTTGCTATCTGTCTGACAACATCCAGAGAGCTGTGGTCTATGGCGTTGGCCAGTCAGAGATCTCCTATGGCGTGAGCGGTACCTCTCCAAGGACTGGGTGCTTGTGTGCAGTGTCCTGCAGATGCTCTTCTTATCTCTCAGCTCTCCCACCCCTGCACAGAACCAGACAGAAAAGGGAAAGGCGGGACCAGGCATGTGTCAGCTGACTTCCTGTGCAGGATATGTCTGACTTCCTGCCGTGCCTCGCCGTTGATTGCAAGAGGATGATGCGCTTGGGCTTGGCCCGTGATTGGTTCCCACTAATGATGAGCGGCCTGTATCCCTTGCCTGCTAAAATGGACGTGCTGATGAGCTCTTTTAGTTGTGGATGCAGACAGAAACTGAGTGGCAGGTGGAGTGTGTGTGTGTGTGTGTGTGAGTGTTGGGGGGGGGGGGTTGGGGAGGGGGATTAGATTAAAATGACCTGCAGGCATATAATTTTGTTTCATTCTTGCTTCCATTGCCTGAGTGTTTTTTTTTCTCATAACAAGAAAAAAATGCCCTTTGTGTTTCACAGGAGAGACTGAGTTTTAATTATGAGCATTAGGGGCATACTGTGAATTTCATTATCAGTGGGAGTTGAACCTTCAATAGCACTGATATCAAATGCATTGTGAGCAACAGTTTGTTTCAGATACGCAGTGGGTTAGGGTGGTGTTATTGTTAGCACAGACCTGAACCAACACTGGCAGTTGTGTTTAAAAACTGCTGATTGGGACTGACTAAACAACCCAGGAGGTTTTGTCCTGTGGGCGTGCAGAGTGGCTTGACCCCTGCTTGAAGGGGACACATGTTTGGTCTTCTGGTTAGGTCCCAGACTCAGGATAGATGCTGAGTATAGCCAACACATAGTAAAGAATTACAGTGCTTTACATGTAGATGATAATAGATTTGCAGAACAGACTCATTTGAACATCATGTAAAGATCTTTTGCATACGCAAATATTGTGTATGGCCTACTGCTACCTTGATGTTAAAGTAAACTGTAAGTGTCTTCTGTCTTGATTAATCATGACTAGAATGTAGAATGTGAATTAATCAAAGTTAGTCTACATTTCAAGGTGTCCTTTTCAAGCAAGGTGATCATTGTTTTCAGCAGCATTAACTTTTTTGACTTGAAAACATTTTTGTTAGTTTATTCTAGGGGGCTCTTGGCCTTTAATCAGACAGGACAGTAGAAAGTGACAGGAACTGTGTGAGAGACAGAGATAAAAGTGTTTGAGGGAACTGAGATCAGGTCCTCAGATTTATGGTACAGATGTCTTTGCCAGCTGTGCCCCTATAGTGCCCCCCACATTCCCCTGAAAACTTTTTATCTATCAAACTGTCTTTTCCCCACCAGTTTGTAACCTTTCAATGATCTTATGCCCTTATGGTTTGTGCTTGTGTGTGTGTGTGTGTGTGTGTGTAGGAGGGGCTCCAACGTGTCTCTGGTGTTGGACATGAGTGCCCTGGGTGCCGTGGAGCCGCTGAACTGTGGTGTGAGCACGCCCCGTGAGAGCGCCGCCCAGGAGTACCTGCAGTCCGCCGGTCGCACGCTCACCCGCCAGCAGCTCCACCATGCCGTGCTAAACACGCAGACGCTGCACACCGAGTTTGCTGTGAGTCACACACACTCATACACACATTTGAACACACATGCCTCCCCACACATACACACACACACTTATGCACAAGTGTACATGCATGCACACACAACAACATGTTTTCAAACACTGTACAGCACACAAATCTACAGGTACTGTATGTGTGTACAGGCGGTTCAACTTCACACACACACACACACACACACACACACACACATATATATACTTACAGTACACAGATGTTCATGCAAGGATAGGTTCACACACTCACAATATATTAGTTAGTACATCTTCAGAGAGTTATTTTTTTGGTTTTGTGTTTTCTTTTGTTTTGTTCTTTTCCAGACACTTTCCACCTCTGCCTCTCACACATTCACATCAGGGGCCTCACACCAAATCACAGTGACATGTGTGCTTCTCAGCACAACACACACACCCCACAGCGAAGCGTGACACATTGACAGTCATTTCCAAGGTTTTTTTTTTTACTTTACTTTTCTTTTTGTCTGTTTCTGTGAGCGAGATGATGATGGGTAATGATCTGTGAGTCGTGAGTCATTAGGAAGTGTGGTGGTGTGCTGGTTTTAAAACGAAACATGTCAGGCTCATTTCTCCTCCTCCAGGGGTGTGTGTGTGTGTGTGTGTGTATGTGTGTGAGAGAGAGAGAGAGAGAGAGAGAGAAAGAGATCATGTGTTTCTATCATGATTAGAAAGAGGTATTAATGTATTAATGTAACACTGTCTTCTCGTTTTAGGAGATCCCCATGAACTTTGTGGATCCGAAAGACTTGGACATCCCCAGCCATGGAACCAAGAACCGATACAAGACCATTTTGCCAAGTTAGTACCAGCATTTTGCCAAGTTAGTACCAGTGCACCCAGGCCAAATTTTTCTTTATCCTGCTTGGCAACAACTGTTGATTTATTCGTTTGATGTTAGATGTGATTGCGGTTGCATGCCAAAGGGTCTGGGCCTGACAGGTTCAGAACGCTGAGTCGTCTCGGCAGTCAGCGTAGCTTGTCACTGTGCATTAACGTTGCCTGACTTATTTTTGCTAGTTGTCAGTGCCAAAGAAAGTCAACATGTCAGATCCGATTAGCATCATGTAACAACTGACAGGACCCGGGCACACTGGTGTGTGTTGTCCCATAGTCCCATAGTCCTTAGCCTTCTGAGAGTTGCTGACAAGGTTAGAGCAGAGTAGGGGAATATGCTAGAAGTTGGGCTGCACTATGTGGCACCAAGTAAACCTTACTGTAAGAGCCACTGTGAATGAGTCTGGTGAGAAAAAAAGTGTTTTGTGTGCTTTCGATGGTGTAGCATCTTGCTCCACCAGTTGTGCACTCAGCTCCAGGGGCATTTGTTTTGGTCATTAAACACAGAGGTGTTTATTGGTCACAACGATATTATAAGATCTTACTTTCCAAGAACACACACCAAATAGTTTATCATCCTAGTCTGTGACTGAACATCTGCTGGAAAAAATCAAAGGTTTACGTAGGTAGATTTTTTGTTTCATTATTATTCTTTTAGATTTCAAATCTATTGCTATGGGGGAAAAGTGTCTATAAATCAAAGTAATCACTTAAAAAGCAAAAATGTAGTTTTTGACCAAATAGTATAAAAAAATATTTTGGTGATTTTTTTTGTAGTTCCTGAAAAACCTGAAAAAACAGGCAATTACTTAGACAATTACTTTACGAAGGTGATGATATTTATCAGTGTAATGAAGCTGAATTAGTGTCTTGTGTGAACAGGAAGGGCAGCAAAAAAATGACTAGAAGCTTCACTATGTGACCCTGTTGTCTGTGATAATGTTTAGGTTAGGGTGTCATAGTCTTTGGGCAACACCAAGGATGAGGTTAACAGGGAAGCCCATTATATTTTAAGGAAGGCGAACAGATCCACAGTGATGAAGCACTGCCAGCCAATCACGGTCTAACCTGTATGATAGGGAGGGGTTTTACCTTGACCCCTCCCTCTCTCTTTCTGTGTAGTAGTTAAGGTAGAGGCACAGAGGTTAACGAGCGCACAGTGTACCGGCCTTTCCCTTTGGCCTTTCTCGTGGTGGTAGAACAATACAACAAAATTAGGGCTTGTGCTGAACAATCTGTTCCCAGCACTGTGCCAAACTTCTCGGGACACGGCCTGGCGTTGCATAACCCCCCCGCTGTCTGCTCAGATGCTGATTGGCTGTTATCAGCTTCCGTTTAGAGCAGCCAATGTTCCTCCTGAACAGAACAGAGGGGGAAAGGAAAAGATGGGGAGAGAGCTTAGTTATCAATATGTGTGTGTGTGTGTGTGTGTGTGTGTGTGTGGCTGTGTGTGCATGTGTGTGTATGTGAGTGTGTTGGGGTGTGGCAGATGTGTTTGAGCATGGTGTGTGTTCCTTATGGCCAAGGAAGATTAACCAACTCGAGTGGGACCACTGAAATGTCTTGGAGGTTAAACCGGCTTCCCTTGGCAAAGCTCAGGCTTCAAACAAAGACAATCCTCTCCTCCAGAGAGCTAGAGCACGTAAAAAAAAAAAAAAAAAAAAAAAAAAACATGCAGACTGACAGTTAAGCTCCACTTACAGTAGAGAGAGGATAAATTTAAACCTCATGAGTCATAAAAGTTTTGTGAGAGTTGATGATAACGATGATGATTCATCCTTTCATAGAGATGAAGCCAGCTCGTGGGAGGATTGTATGGTGGTAAAAAAACTGAGTGTGAAAAGATAAAGAAACTCAGGAGCATGTTAGCCAACAGAGAGTAGGCGCTGTATGTAGCCCCAGCCTAGGTGTAGCCATCATCGACAAAAATACCCACTTCTGGCTCTAAAGTCTGGGAACATGTCTTTACCACCTCAAACAGATGGTTTAAACTTTGCTCACAAAGTCGTGAAGGTAGGTTTACAAAAAGGTCATAGTACGAAGGACGAAAAAGTTTTCGGTTTAAAGTGTAAAAACACCCCCCCCCCCGCCCTTGTACATTTCCTTGGATGAAGTCTTTGTTCTAGTGCTTATTCTAGCCTCTCTCTCTCTCTCTCTCTCTGTGTCTCTCTCTCTCTGCTGTTCCAGACCCACACTCCAGGGTGATTCTGAAGGCCAAGAACTCTTACGATCCTCTCAGCAGCTACATCAATGCCAACTTCATCAGGGTGAGTTTCATCTCAGTGTCCAACGCAACCCACCCTCTTTATATTTGCTCTAACTGTGAAGGTTCTTCATGTGGTGGTGGATGGATGGGTGGCTTGATTCACTGCAGTACAGCAGGCAGTCTGGTAACAATGAAATGAAATAAACATTTTGACAGAGAGAGAAAAAAGTGTTTTCCTTATCGGGTGATAGATCTTGGGAAGAATGTTGAGACCATTGTTTGTTTTGCTTCCATATAAGTGCATCGAAGAAAGTCTGTGTGTGTAGGGGGTGGGAGGGGGCGGGTTGAGAGTGAGGTGGATAGATGTAGGGTGGGGTAGAAGTTGGGGGATGGGGGGAGGCATGGTAGAAAAGGAACAACTGAACTCACTTCTTATGGCTGTCAGACCTTGCATACAATAGGGAGACTTCCTGAGGCAGGAAGTTTAAGAGCTAGTTTTCTCTTTCACCTCCAGAAGCACACTGGGAGGCCTCCTTCGACAGTCCCAACACCCTCACCCCACATACCTACACAATCACATCCTTAACATCTCACCACCCTCTTTCACACACACACACACACACACACACACACACACACACACACACACACAGTAGCCTTATGACCCCTTAAGAATTGAAAGTGTCCATGGTTACACTGGTACACAGGCAGTCCAAATGAACTTGGGGTAATATGACTTATTCACCTATTGTTTGGACAGCCATTTCCATGTAATTTGTCATACCTTAATGACCTGGAGTCCCCTTTTAAACAGAGGTTGAGGTCACTTTGAGATCTGCCTGTAGATCTGATGTGTAAAAGGCTAAAATGCTGGGATGGATAGTGATCAGTGTCATTTTATTGTAACCCACCATGTGAAAAAAATGCCCTGGTGCGTGTGGACCTACATGCTATAAATTGGTGTGATGAAGCTGTAATTTTTCTATAGGACTTACCATGTCTCTTGGAAGTATTGAGATCTCGTATTGTCCATTTACATTTACATTAAAAAAAATTACCTCTTAAGCTTCTCAGTCAAGGCATCCACAGTTGAGCTGCTTTATATCAACCTCACCCATTGTCTACATTGCTCTTTGTTTGTTTCCCAGGGTTACCTCGGAGACGAGAAAGCGTACATCGCCACCCAAGGTCCGATGATCAACACGGTGAATGACTTCTGGCAGATGGCCTGGCAAGAGGACAGCCCCGTCATCGTCATGATCACTAAACTCAAGGAGAGGAATGAGGTGATGATTAGTCACACTTGATATTAGGCGATTCTCCAGTGAAACCTTACCGACCATACTTCTCAGACAAGTCTGTGTTCGCCTGCTTTGTCACAACACAGCTGTGGGATTGATTATCTTGATCTGTGGGTCACAAATTAATTGAGTTTATGAGTCAAGGCTTCTCAAGAGGTTTACCTGCAGTTACAATACAGTTACAACGCTGTAAAATATATTTTTCATTTGTCTGATATACCAATGTCAGATTTACAGATTAATTTATTAATGTATTAATTAATGTTGATAAATGGCATGTGGTTAACTTAATTAGAAAGCCCTCTCATTAATCATTAGTTGAATTCATCCATATTCATTAAGTTCAGTAATAAGTGCCCAGTCCCTGTATGCCTCGGCTAAGTCTGGTCAGGTAACTGATGCTGCCCTGGTGGTTTGCTCTGCAGAAATGTGTGCTGTACTGGCCAGAGAGGAGAGGCATCTATGGCAAAACGGAAGTGCTGGTCAACAGTGTTCGGGAATGTGAACATTACACTGTCCGCAGCCTCACACTAAAGGTAAAGGCTCACACTGGCTTAACCACATAATTCTTCACAATTACATTTAAATAAGCCATTTTCTTCACTAGGTGCAATGGTGAAGGCCCCAGAGGCAGGGCATATGGCTATTATCAGTTAAAAAAAATCCACCTCAGTGACTTTAAAAATGAATTGAGAGCTCATTTTAAATCAAAGGATGAAAGAAAAAAAAAGACCATAAAAGAAAAATATGGAAGATCTCCTTTCTGTTGGTGCACGTATGTTGTCTGACTGTCCCTCTCTCACACACACACAAACACACACACATTATTAACTCTCTGCCTCTCTGTGACTGCAGCAAGGAGGGCAGAGTCGTTCAGTAGAGCACTACTGGTACACGTCGTGGCCCGACCATAAGACCCCTGACAGTACTCAGCCCCTCCTGCAACTCATGACCGACGTAGAAGAAGATCGTCTGGCCACCGGCCCCAGAGGCCCTGTCATCGTTCACTGCAGGTACAACTCAGCTGTTCCTCTTCTTACATTTTTCAATTAACCTTTTTTCTGTAAGAGAAAAAAATTACTTTTCCTTTAAAAAAAAAACATTTACATATTAATGGTTAAGCAAGCTTAGCCCAAAGAGCACAGTGCTCTGTTACAAGCTGGATAATGGCATTTGAGGTGAACTGTTGTATAGAAGTGTTGGACTTTAATTAAATTCCTCAAACAAATAATTTTTATTATAGAAATTAGTACAGACTTTGCAGTCTTCTGTTTTGGTCCACTGAACTTCAGATGAATTCTGACTAGTGTTTCCTTAATGTTTAAAAGTAGTTTGAAACAGTTGAGATTTGATGTTTTTTAGCTTAATGCAGTTTGTATTCTTTCTCTCTCCCAGTGCTGGGATTGGTCGCACAGGATGCTTCATCGCCACAACGATTGGCTGTCGCCAGCTACAAATGGAAGGCAGCGTGGATGTCTTGGGCATTGTGTGCCAACTCCGATCAGACAGGTATGAGAGAAAGACAGAAATAACTGCAAATTCAGATCTCCCTTATAAATATTACTGAACGGATTTACACTGCACACAGCCAGACATCATAGGTGCTGTTTTTTTTTAGCAACATACAAATGAAAATTGAGAGTAACCACTGCAACCTGCATTTGCTGAGATTTTTAATGACTGGAAACACTTGGTAAAAAGTCAGTGAACACAGTATGCAGTGTTAAGCCTTGATCCACCCTCATAAATGTTTTACTCACTGTGATTTAAAGGCAGTTTTAGCACTGAGCATTAGATTCCTCTGTAATGAGCCCACACCCCGTTTCAACCTGTCCTTGGATAATGTCTCCCATGGTCCCCACACCCTCTAAAGCAAATGTTAGTGTATGAAAGCCCAGTAAGAGCAGAGGTTGGGTTGGGAGGGCTGGGTGCAGTGACCCAGCAAATGCCAGCATTGTTGAAAGGTCATCAGGAAATGGCTGCCATTTCATAATCAAGATGCCCCTTGAGAGAGATCCTGCTGATTGTTGTGTTTTTTTTCTTCTTCTTCCTCCTCATACTCCTCATCCTCACCTTCTCCTCCTCTTCCTCCTCCAGGGGTGGCATGATTCAAACGGGGGAACAGTACGAGTTTGTCCACCATGCCCTGTGCCTGTACGAGAGTCGCCTGTCCGCGGACGCCGGACAGTGAGATGGTCTCACCGATCTCCTTCACAGGAAGTCTTTGCTCCCATACGCCACATTGACCTGGAAGCTGAAAACCTCAATGGTCATGGTTATCATTTTTTTGTGCGACCCCTGAAGAACCTTAGCAGGGCCTGTTCAGGGAGGACAGAAAGAGAGTTTTCAGAGTGACCTCGAGTTTTCTGGTGATGATGCAAGGTTTTTGTTTGGTTGTTTGTTTTTTTTGGTGGGGTGTTTCTGGACCCAGTGCTGTGTGTTGTAGGAAAAAAGACAGCAGAAGAGCCTAAGGGAGAGAATCCATCAGACTGACTCTTTCATTTTTTGTATTTTGTTTTCTGGTGGCTGAATGTAACGTATCAATCTCAGTCTTGTCTCTGCATCTCTCTCTCTCTCTGTCTTTCTCTCTCTCTCTCGTTGCCAGCGGCTCCTCTTCTCACCTCTTGAGATCTTTCATGCGCAACCTGCCTTCAGTCCTGCCTGACCTCAACCACACAGCAACAAGTTGTGCACTTTGAGCCAGACCTTCTGGTAGATTTTCTTCTCATTGACAAAGACAATGTACTTTTTTGTTTGTTTGTTTTGTTTTGTTTTCTGTCCAGGGGCTTTAGAGGATGGCCTTTGATGAGTCCCTAGGGTTATAAACTGCTGTTCTCCATCTTGAGACTGTTAATGAATATAGAGTAGAATGGAGACTGCAGGCCACTCGCGTGACATTCCCCTTGCCATACTCCTTTAGGAAAAAGCCAGTTTCATTTCAATTCTGAATTGGGTGCAAGAGTGTGTGAGCCAGATATTGTGGTCAGACCAACGAGACACACTGCACACTCAACGATTTCACAGTATTGACCTGATTTGAGAACAGTTTTCAACAGTTTTCTATTCCCAACTACTCCCACTCCCACCTTATGATCAGTGATGTTTCATTCCAACCTCACGTACAACGTAAATAGCAATGGTGAACAATTAACTATCACTGATAATATCTCATGACACATACAATAAACACACAAATCTGTTTATGTGCTTTTACCTGAGGAACATTAATAAATCACTTGGGTCTGCCCTATCTACATTCAGATATACATTCTTCATTATGTCCTCACCCTTTGCTTCTCAATGAAATTAATAAGCTTAAAGTCAAACCAAAAACTTTACCAAAATTTATATATATAAAGTAACCCCTCTCCATGGCAATAGTTATACAATGTAGTAGATCAATAAATATCTACATTTCTTTGTTCCTGTAACCTAGGAAACTTTCTTAAAAGAAACCCATCAACTGTAAATGAGCAATGTTTGCATTGAATAAAGTGTCTATGGTGCAGTCTTAATATATACAGTATAACATATAGTTTATATGTTTGGTTATGGATTGTATTCATGTAAAGCTAACATAATAATTATTTTTGTATGACTTGAGTGGACTGTTTTGATACCCTGGAGTCTATCAAAGTCTGCAGGGCATTGACACACATTTCCCTGCATGTCCATTCAAACCCTTTTTACACACAAGAAAACAGAACACAGAGCAAGATGACCTCTCAATGGAGCAGCATTGTACTTTTGTAGAAGTATCTCTCTTTCCCAACAAACGCAGACAGTGGACACTTTATGTTTGTATCACTACGCCACCTTTAAAATGTAAAGATTAATGTGTTGCTATAGATTTACATTAAAACCAAATAAGGTATCTACCCATCTATTGGCTGTGGATAAAACACAAGCAAGATTGAACGTATATGGTCAGACATATTCAACCTATAATGAGCCCTGTGTTCTATATATGTGGGATTTGTGACATAGCTAAGTTGTTTTTTTCTTCGGAGGACATAATATCTCTGGCTTGAGGTTCAGGGCTACCTATTCAACTTCTTTTCATATTCTTTTACAGTATGGTGTTGAAGTACCATATGTACATATGAAAGTGCTATTACTATACTTATGTGGTAACATATTGCCATGCCACATAAAAATCTTGCTGCTTCTACTGCAAGTGTTCAATCTGTCATTTGTGTGTAAGGGTGGGCAGAGGGTGGGGGTGGGGGGGCAACGATTGTTGTGCAACAATGAAATCTTTTAGGACATTTTTTGTATGTGCTGATTTTTTATCAATATTATTTGTGATACAAAGGTTTTGAAAAAAAAACAACTATATTTGTCTATTTATATTAGATATGTGTAGCAGGTACAATGCACAATGCCTCTGAATTGGTGTGTATCAATGGTAATGTCTGTGCATATTCTCTACTGTTTGTAGCGACTATCCACTATGTGGGCTTAGTGGTCATAATATCCAGACTATGAGTTTTTTCCTATATATTAATAATCAACATGAATGTTGTGATTAGATGACTGTTCAGCATAACCACAATAGTAAGTAAGTAAACGTATAAAATAGAGACATATATACTCACAATTGTACATAATATGTAATGCTTCAATTATTTAGGACATTGGGATGTCTTTAAGGAAAGCCACCAAGTCATCAAAAAATTGGCAGATGAAGACTTCCTTTGGAATTTTTGGTATTTTCTTTCCTCTCTCCCTCTTTCTCTTTGTCTCTGTCTCTCTCTCTCTCTCTTTCTTTCACAGTGAAATAGCAATTATTTTTCAGGTCACCTTCCCTCGTCTCATACACATACACACACACACACCCCTAGACTGGAGTGATATATGAATACATATGAACAGTGCATTAGCGTGAGTGTGACTGGTGGGTACCCTAAGCCATGTGATAGATGACCATTAGTTACTCAAGCCATAGTACCAGCCCATGGTTCCTGATTCAAATGTGACACGCCATACATTTGTCCTCGGAGAGAACAAACAAACAAAATGTCTGATTATTATTACTCTGTGCAAGTGACTTGTGGAGATGTATTTCTTTGGATAGAACAGGCAAATGGTTCATATGCCAACACAAACTGCCCTGTACTGATATCTACAATGTTGACTTTATAGTCCAAACTGCCAATAAACTGATCTTGTTTAAGCAAACAATGATGAGATGAGATCATTTTGATGTTTTGTTTTCTTGATCATTTTGTTATTTTGCCTATCTCTTGCTTTGACACTAATCAAATCAATAATGACTTTGCTTTTTCTCTTCTGTTCAAATATATCATGACAAAGTGGTTACTATCACATCCTCAGAACAGTTGCAAACCTTTTCTACAGGTACACACATTAACACATCAGAGTCAATTTTGCACTCTCTATGCACTCATGTTTAAACCGCTTAAAAAACAAAACAAAACAAAAAAAAAACAATAACAAACAAGGACGTTTTGACTGACAGACTGAGATGTTTGGTGCATTTCTTCCCTCCATTTGTGCACATCCTGTCTCATTGTCACTCTGCCACTCTGTTTTTTAAACATTACCTCACGAGGCAGACACGCCAGAAACATTTCGCTGGGAGTGAGTCAGTACACAGACATCCCTTATGACATAACACTGCACACACTCTTCTCAATGATTTTACAATGATTAATATTTACTTTATTCATTTTAAACCCCTTTTGACTCTAAATTCACTGCCACTTCTGCGTAAAAATAGAAAATTGAGAAAAGGGGGAGCAATGAATTGGAAGAGAAAGGTGTGTGTGTGTGGGGGGGGGGGGGGGGAATGAGAGCCGGAAGGAAATAGGGGTGGGCAGTCTAAAACTGGTTGGGATGGTTGCCTTTCTTTCTGTTAGGAAAAGTGGAATGAGAGCTACCACCAACGACAACAGAGACTAGTGCATCGCATTAATTGGATTTACAACATCTAAACAGAAAAAATTACAAAAATTCAAAGGAAATGCTGGTGGAGCAATAACAAAACTTGTTGTGTTCTGGACTAGGCTCTGAGACAAAGGCCCGGCAAGAACGTCAGTGACTATTGGAAAACAGCCTAAGGATCTCACCATCTTTTTTGCAGGAGTCGACTCAAGGATACAGATGAGATAATTAGATCTGTTCTAGTGAAAATTTTGCAATTTGTTGATGTTCTGTAAATACACATTTTTAGGCCTGCTTTGAAAATAGAGGTTGACCTCTTTGTTCTCCAACGCATGGGGAGCCTGTTCAGCATTTATCTGTGCTGTGGGAGTATGGTTTTAAGTGCCCTCCTGGAGTGGATCTCTTTTATAAATAGAAATACTAAATTAATTGGTCGCTATGATGAAGAGGAGTAAAATCCTTGTTTTCATAATAGTACTTACATCTAGAGTCTGGGTAAGTAATCAGAATGGCATGATATATTGGCATGATGATAAAAGTGTCAGGTTAAATACATTGTAAACATTTTTATCTGTAAATGTTGTTTAATTTTCCAAGAACTTGACTTTTGATGTTCAGAGGTAAAAGTTTTACAGTGAAATATGTTCCTGCTGACGAGGCCTCTACCATGCATTTTCAGTGTATACCTGTAAATGACACACAGGGATGTGACATCAACCACACTGATGCCATTACAAGCATGGATTCTATTGTGATTAAGTTCACCACAGCAGGCAAAGAGTGTGCCTTTGGGGTGACAGACACCAACATCAACAATGACCCTAAAGTAACAGATTGCGATAAAAGTCCTGGATCGGACCATGAATATCAGTGCAAGCTTCAAAGTTTACAGCCTGGGACTACTTATCACCTGAGAGTAGAATCCAAGACGGATGGAACACAAGCAAACATGTCTTTTTCCACTAGTAAGTGGCACAGTCCTTTTATTTCCCCCCCATGAGGCATTCAGTGCATATTATGCTCTGTTTTATAATGACAGACCTTTTATGTAAATCTGTCTATAGACATGCTTCTTGCCAAACCAAAATAATGTCATTTTAGCAGAACAGCAAAAAGGTGTTAATGTCTTGCAGTTTCGTTGTTCACTTGCATTTTGTATTTCATCTGTATTTCCCAAGGTCACAGGATTTTATGCAAATGCCATATAAGGCAATATATGCATTGTGGATCACTGCACTTTCATAATGAAATAACATTGCTATTGGAAATCTAGATGAATAGTTGTTTTTGATCATACGTTTTAATGTTCTGGATTTGCCATACTGCAAGTGTGAAATTGGGTGGTGGATGTGGTGATTGTTGATTGTTATTATTTGATAAGAGGCATAATTTGATGAATGGACATTGTTTTTTTTTCTCATATCTCATTGATATTGATATTATAATTCATTTTACACAATGCTTTAATGCAGGATGGACCGGGAAGCATGTTTTTGATTTGACATGATTTTTTAATACAATTTAAGGACTGCAAGCAAAATACCTGATTTCCAAAACATGGAAAGCATGTGATTGTAGTAGTTTTCTTACCCGCTTCATTAGTGTCTATATGAGAGTAATATTATCATAGAAATCAAAGAAGTTTACAAACTCCAGTTTAATAATTTTTTGAAATATTTTAAATAGTCAAGCAATTACACGATGGACGTACCAGACTGAGGTTGCAGTGTGCAGTGTTTTGTGTGTGTATGTGTATGTGTGTGTAGTGTCCGAGAGTGTACCTTCTGTGTGCATTCTTGGCAGGCGCCCAGAACAGAAGTCTGACCCTAAGTGTGTATTTCCAGACTGGCCTGTCCGCTCCCCAGCCCTTTCCTGCCTCCATTGTTTCTTTGTTCTAACGGATGGGGGGAGTCAGTGTGTGTGTGTGTGTGTGTGTGTGTGTGTGTGTGTGTGTATTTTCACTTGTGGAAAGGACAGATAAAAAGCCCTTGACCTTCACAGCACGCAACCTGCTCTCGTTACCTGCACTTCTGCCCCTCTCTGATGCGGTTTCCCATTGGTCAAAAGAAATGCTGTCACACCAAACACTATTTCAGGCAACCTAACAAAGAATCTCAGTTATCTCAGCTTTCAATTCACTAGCAGCCAGAGCAATAATAATAATATTAATAGTGACAACAACAACAACAATAATAATAATAATAATAATAATAATAATAATAATAATAAATGAGTAATAATAAAAGACACATTCATAAAAATAAGTTTAATAAGTTAAGTAATAAAAAAAAATGTTCCACAAAACGTTGCTTGTTGGTATGTGGCTCATCAATAAGGCCAGTTTAGGCAAAATAAGGCATCAGTAAGGCAAGTTCATAAGTTAAGTCATACATGCATTAATCTTTTCAACAACATTAAATAATTAAAGACAGCTGAATCCAAAAGTAAAAGAAAGACTATGCCCTCAGATATAATCATATAACCTTTCAGTCAGCCTGGGAGTTGAGTGTACAATAAAACTACAAGCTCATGAATCTGGCAACACCACAGTCTCTGGATATGTCGAGGGGTACTTGACACCGAACATAAACACACTTTGAGTGCCCGCACAGCAGAGACTTTGGCATTGTTTGCCCGCAGAGGAGCAGGGCAGCCTTGGCCATTCCCTCCTCAATGGGACGCCAGGGAGGAAGTCGTAAAGAAAAGGCTGGTGATTCAGTGGCAGGGCTCAACTCAAGCACCAGTCGCCTCGCCCCTGTGCCCCCACCCTCCCACACACACCTTCCCCCGGCACCAGCATTCCCACAATGCACCCTATTGGTGATAGGGGCCAACGCGACCACCCTGCGGGAGTGTTGCTCTTTAGGCAGCCGAGGGGGAAACAATCCTATCAGGTTTTGGATCTCTCCGATCTGGGCAGCCTGGCGTGGGTTCACAGGGTAAAAGGCATAGCCAGGCCTCTGCTCTACCACACCTCCTGCCATTGTGTAACAGCCAGCAGGACTGACCTGATTCTGGCGGTTCATGGGTTGGTGTTCACCACCTTAAACTTTTAAAATAAAATAATTGAACAGTAATTGTGAGGATAAAACAATGCAATGGTTGAGGTAACAAAATTTAATGAGTGATGGTGATGTCATCATTATTAGATGTGTGGAAAACATAGATTATTATTATTATTATTATTAGTAGTAGTAGTAGTAGTAGTAGTAATAATAATAATAATAATAATAATAATTGAGATTACTTCAGTGTGGCCAATCCAAATTATAAACTGAAACCTTCAAACTAGTGTAAACTTATCTCCTGTGAAAGGCCCTCAAATGTTTCATGAGAGTGATTCTTCATCATGGTTCCACCATACTGACACTGGCAACAGGAAACAGACATAATAGCTCAAATGAGCTATAAACAGCTCTAGCCAATCAACACATTGGCTCAGGAGAATGAGAGGAAAGGAAGTTGTTTGACTCTACTACCGACAAACTTTTGCCAGAATTGTAGACTTTGATTGCTCAATCAAGCTATAAACAGTTCTAGCAAATCTACGTATTTCTTTAAGAGAATGATAGGAAGGGGAAAATTTGATTGGTTGTTGGACTCAAACGCCAACAAACTTGCTAGAATTGTAGACTATGATTTTATGGGTTTAATAGGGCTTATACCTGCTTTATTGGTTTAATCCCACTGTATCTCTCTCCCAGGTCCCTCTGCGGTTGAGGCCCTCCAGGTCACTGGGTCCTCTGGAAGCCTGGATGTTTCCTGGCGGCCAGGCCCAGGCAGAGTTGATGGCCTTCGGGTACTGCTCATCGATTTCCTGGGCCAGAGTGCCACGTGGAATCAAACCGTTGAGACCACAGCAACGACTTACAACTTCAGAAGACTGATTCCTGGACGTCGGTATAATGTCACGGTGGTGACAGAGGCAGCGGGGCAGACAGCACATCGTTCCATAGCTGCCCAAACAGGTAGGGGGCGATAATGAGTCAGCAGTAATTAACCTTGAATGCATCAGCAAGCAGGCATCCTGATCACTAAGGAGACCATCTTCAAAGTTTGCTAAAGCAATATTATAAAATAATGGCATACAGCCTAAGGCACACTTTGGCTACTCTTCATGGCCACTCTTACAAAAGTTTGCAAAGAACAGCATGAGGATCTCTGGGTTGGACATCTACAGTTAGAGTGTATTTGGGAGACCCTGGGCAGCTTAAGAATGCTTTTGGGCGACAGCTATGCTGTTTGCTTTGTGATCTACTGAGAACTCAAAAAAATGCTAACTGTGACATGGACGTCAAAATATCAAGGAATGAGGTTGATAACGTGTGTGTTTGTGTGTGTGTGTGTGTGTGTGTCTGGGTAAAAGTGCTGAGTGTATGGGAAAGAGACACTCAAGGCCAGTGTGATCAGTGTGTCAGAAATCCATCTGGGCATGCTCTGCTTCCTTATCTAGGCCTTTCCCATCGCTCTTTTGCATAGATGTGGAATGTGTGTGTGTGTATGTGGGTGGGTGGGTGTCCGTGCAAATGTATGCCTATGAATTTTTATGTGTGTGCAAGTGAGTATGTGTGCACAGGCATTTCAATGCAATTAACTGTTGGTAGAATATGCAATGTCTATTTTTTCATAATCACTGTCAGAGTGTGGTTGCCTTTGTCCTATGCTGCGTTTGCGTTTTCATAACGTTCCATTATATTTTGAGTTGGCTTACCACCGCCCTGCCTGTGTGTATTTTTCCTGTTGCCACCAAACTCGCAAAGGTCTCCTCATCCTCTCCTGTTATGTCACCACCTAGAACCTGCTACTCACAGTAACTCTCTCTCTCTCTCTCTCTCTCACACACACACACACACACAGTCTCTCTCACACACAGACACACTATCTCGCACACACACACACACACACACACACATACATACAAACACACACACACACAGTCTCTCACTCTCTCGCTCACAAACACACAGTCTCTCTCACACACAGACATACACACACACACCTTTCCTTTTGTTCCACTAACTCCCTTCTCACCTCCTCCACCTCCATCTCTTCCTCTGGTCACTCTTTTCCACTCATCTTTATACTTTCGTGCTCGTTCAGCTGCGTATGGGAATGGATGATGGGAAGTTCTGAGAGTGGAACAACTGTTAGCTAAACTAAGACCAAGCTGCACATTACCCCAATGCCATAAAACTGTGTACTGGCAGAATAGTGTCTGACAGCTAACTAAACATGCTGGTGGCCTGGCAGTGATTTGCAGCTACTAATACGGAGATAAAATAAAGAAATTGAGCATTATCACATGGCATTTCAACTGAATGTGGGTTGTCCAATAGGTCTACTGCTAATAATATATTATTTATACTACTATAATTAGTATATTAATATAGGTATAATATTAATATATGTCTACATTTTGTTGTATAATAGTATTAAGTTGTTATTGTAATTAAAAGTACATTTTTAAATCATTAAGTTATTTTCTCTATTCTCTCAAAATCAACATACACATCATGATCACATCGGCTGTTACACGTTCTTTCATACCCACAGTACCTGCAGTGGTTACTAGCCTGAGGATAGAGAACGAGGCCAGCCAGGACAGCCTGACTGCATCGTGGGAACGCCCAGCAGGGGACGTGGATGGTTACCAGCTCGCCCTCTCCGCTGGTGGGTCAGTCCTGCAGGAGAGGAACGTCTCGTCCAATGCCACTGAGGCTCTCTTCGAGCAGCTCATCCCCGGCCAGAGCTACAGCCTCTCAGTGTCCACCATCAGCGGAGAGTTCTCCACCCGGACAAGCACCATCGGACAAACAAGTGAGAATATCAGCCTGCCATACTGATGGTAGCTCATGCACACTTGAAATAACATTCTGTGCATAAATTCACCTGTGTCAAAATAACATGTCAACACAGAAGGTGTTTCTTGCAAACATGTTCTCATTTTGTTTGCTCAACACAAATCAGTTGGATTAATGAATTACTGAGCTCAGTGCATTACATACCTTTGCTGATCTAATCAGTTTTATCTAGAATGATTTTCAGAACAGATTTGGAACAAACTGAACGTGATGTAATTGAGAGACATAGGGCATGGTTTGTATTTCAGTGATAAGAATGTGAACAGTACCTCCTCTGGTCTTTTTCCATTGTCCTTTTTTCATCGTTCTGTTCTGTGTCATGCAGCCCCAGCCGGGGTGTCTACCCTGGCTCTGGGGAGCCTGGCCGATTGCAGTGGCCTGAGGCTGACGTGGTCGCCCCCTGCTGGCGTATGGGAACACTACCGCGTTCTGCTTTTGAAAGGCATGGAGGTAATGGTCAACCGAACAGTGGAGAAGACGGCAACGGAACTCAACCTCAGGGATCTAGGCCTGAGCCCTGGCGACGTGGACAGGGCTGCGGTCATCGTGGAGAGCGGGACACTCGCCACAGTTAAATACTGCAATAGAGGAGCAGGTGCGAGGGTCCTCGTGTGAGGATGTGGATAATTGCTTAAATATGGCCTAGTGCTGTAGGTTTACGGCAATTTACGACATCTTTACTAAATTAAATTATTCCTCTAAAATATTTTTAAATTAGGTTTATTTGAAGCTTTGACAAGTAGCCTATGCATGACATAAACACTTAGTTTTCATTATCAGTAGAGTGTACCTTAGGGCTAAAATGTTGTGGATTATTACAGTAGGCTAAATCTCACCTCCACTGTTTGTGTATGTATGTATGTATGTATGTATTTATTTATTTATTTATTTATCAATCAATCAGTCCCCGCTCCAGTCTCTGACCTGCACATCCGGCACGCGGACGAGACGTCGCTCAGCGCCCTTTGGAGCCACGCCCCCGGCTCTACCTTACGGAGTGGGTACCGGGTGGAGCTGCTCCAAGGCAACGACACCCACGGGGAAAGGAAGCTGGACGCTGACATGAGGGAGTGTACTTTTAACGTGCTCACCCCTGGGCGTGCCTATCAGATCAACGTCATCACCATGAATGGGGCTCTCTGCTCCTCTGCCTCAGTGTCCGGGAGGACTGGTAAGACAACCTAACCGAGTGCCTTCTCAAAATTCACACATTGATGTGATGTTTACAAATGTATTTGCATGAGGGTGAATTACAGTAATGCCAAAGAGGTGGCAACACATGTATAGATTTAGTTTTTGGCTCAACAATTTAGTATAATATTTTATTATTATTACTTCAGCTATTGTATAATTGGTGTCTTGCATATGTGTTAATGGAAACTCTAGTCCCTCTGGAGGTGCGTGACCTGAGTATGAGAAACAACGGCAGCTCAGATGCCCTGCTGGCCACCTGGAGCCCGGCGCTGAGCGACCTGGACTCTTACCGCCTGCTGTTGTCTCACGGCGCCCAGCTGGTTCTCAACGAGAGCATCTCGCCCAACGCGACCTCCCACTGGCTCAGGGGCCTGACACCTGGCGCCCCCTACAGGCTGCAGGTCATCACCCTCAGTGGAGGCCTGGCCTCCAAACCTGTACTGGCAGAAGGACGCACAGGTAACACAGCAGGAGATGCAGACAGGCAAACAAGCAAGCAAACATGCATCAACACTATACAGACAGACAGGAGAAATGGGAGCTATGGAAAAATGTAAGACAGACAGACAAAGACAGATAGATAGATAGATAGATAGATAGATAGATAGATAGATAGATCAGTCTAGACTTAGTTTTTCAGACAGTGTGATATATGATCATATTGAGAATAAGCCTACTACTTACTCAGTGTATAAAAGGTGCAATTATAGGTTTGAAGACATGAGACATTCCAGATGTTTGAGTAATATGATGAGATGAGCATCATCCACAAAATAGATTAGCTCAGAGGATACTTCCTCCATAGCAAACAGTCAGGTTTCTCTGACAAAAGCCCATAAAGAACAGTGGCTACTCCATTCAGAATCCTGTCAAAATTCAGATTGACCGATTTTCTTTTAATGTTGCTAGCATACAGTAGTTTGTAGCTGTGTATTGGGTTGTTGCAGGATTAATTTATTGTGTTGCAGGATTAATTTGGTCCAATCATGTGCTGTCCACAGGGTATTGTAAAAGCCTTTTGCAAAATTTTCTCCTTTCATCTGAGTCCCTAGAAATCTGTACAAATCTCAAATAAGATGGACGGCATTAAGGCGTCATAACAGTTTATTAACAGTTTTTGCATCTTTTCATTCATTCGGTACCTTACAAATGAGATTTGTCTGTCTATATCTAATTCCTGCAAAAGGTGACTTTTTAAATGGGAGCAAAGTTTGAAGTATAGATTCAGTTCAGACAAAATCATTTATTAACTATTACAATTTAACAAGGACTTCATGTCTTGTTCCTTTGCAATATTTCCTATTCACATTAATTTAATTAATTTGGAAAACAAGGAAATATCTAAAACTTTTCACCAGTAGTGTACTTTACTGTTTACTTTTAAGAGCTACAAGAATAGTGCTACATATTTTTGGACAGTGTGAATTATTGTTGTTGGCTTCAAATTCAAGTTAGAAGGAGACAACATATGGGACTATTTATAAACAAAGGATTCTATGGTAACAGTTGGAGTATTTACAACAGAAGGCCCATAAGTAGTTTGTTCATGTCTACGTGTCTGTCCTTACAAACACCTTAAGAAAAATAGGACCACCTATTGTCCCAGAAATTAATTTGCTGATAAGATCGGCAGAAAACAATGTTGTGTTCCTTTGCCATTGGAATCTACAGAATTTTCAGGAAGCACTGTATGGACAACACCAATCGTCGGGGACTCTATCAAAGTCTTCCTGTCCGGACCCCATTTGTTTTCCCATGGAAAAGTGAGGCTATTTTTGGCAGAGCGCTTCCAACGCTTGATTAACTCTGCAGTGCTAGTCCAAACAATAGGACAGGCGCAAGCCTTTTAGTGAAGGTCTAACTAAGCTGAAAAAGGTCAATGATCTTTTTCACAGCCATAGATTTTCCCAGGGAAGAAGAGGTCTGCAATATATGTTAATTCAGGAATTTGTAAGGGTTGAGTTTGTGTACTAATTGCTCACTACCACAAACATGTCCTACAAACCACAGTCCCACATTAAAATAAAACACATTTTCCGGTGAGGCCTGATGTGGCTGAGACAATTCACTCACCTTGTCTGTAAAGTTGGCCTGTGACTTTTGTAGACTTAGAGTAGATATATTAGGCCTATGCTACTGTGTATTATCTATGAAACATATCACATGGCGGCAGGGACAGAGCAGACTCCAGATCTAACGATCAGAACAATCAGAAATTGATTCTTTTTCTATTCTCTTCCTCATCCCCTATTCCATTCTCTCTGTCTCTTTCTCTTTGTGTTGCTTCAGTGCCAGCTGCTGTCAGTGAGGTGACCGTTAGCAATAACGGTCGGACAGACTTCTTAAGTGTATCATGGAAACCGGCACCAGGAGAGGTTGACAACTACCAGGTCCTGTTGAAATACGGCGACACAACTGTGCACAGCCAGGTCCTGTCCAAGAGCAGCCACGACTGTGTGTTCAACTCCCTGGTGTCGGGCCGACTGTACACCATCTCCATCTCAACACGCAGTGGCAGCTTCGACAAAGTCACAGTTGTCAAGCAGCGCACACGTGAGTTCCGCCAGGTTTCATTCTCTCAATCTAAATTCAGTTCAATTGAATTTAATTTTGTTCAGTAATTGAATCCATAATTGAATATTGAGTAACTAGAGGAGCTGTGACATATGTGGCAGCATTCACAGGGGGAATGTCTGAGGACACATGGTGGACCTTGGCGCATGCCCACCTTATTGTTGTCAGTCTTTATTGTAGTATAGTTTTATTTTATTTATGAATTAGTGAAAAAAATCACACATTATATTATATTATATTATATTAATTATATTATATTATATTATATTATATTATATTATATTATATTATCTGCACAATATTGCAATCTAGAATTCTGTAATCAGACATAAATAAAAAATCTAATTTCCTACTTAGAGCCTTCAAGTGTTCAGAAGCCAACAGTTGCCCACTCGGCTCGTGACGACTTCCTAAAGGTCTATTGGCCCCACGCTGCTGGAGATTTTGACCGGTATGAGGTGGTCATCAAGTACAACAACATAGTCCAGCAGAGAAGGAAACTGGACCGCTCCCAGAACGAGTGTGTCTTCGACTCCCTGGTCTCGGGGCGCTTGTACACAGTCACTGTGTCGACTTGGAGCGGAGACTACGAGACCAGCGTCTCCACAGATGGAAGGACACGTGAGTGAAAAATGTGTCTTTGATGTTAGACAAGGAAGTCATTTATAAAGCTGGATGGAGGTGGCAATTTGCCATCTAATGGTAAAACAGTAAAATTGCATTCAGTTTTTCTCCTTGTTTATTGTAACACCTGTCACAAAATCCATGTGTCGGACACAGTGGAGGCTAGTTTTACAGTAAAGCCAGCTCTGAGTGCAGTATGGAAGGCAGAATTATCCGTCTTTGGCTTATGCTGTCATAGACTCATCATAGAAGATAAGAATTACCTTAATGTATATTCATGTGTGTCTGTGTGTGTGTGTGGTTTTATGTGCAACACCATTTGTGTATGTGTGTGTGTGTGTGTGGGTAATGTCGTGTGTGTATAGTGCCTGCGGCAGTGCAGTCCTTGGCCCTGGCTGGGAGCAGTACTGGGGAGTTATGGGTCACCTGGTCTCCTGCACCGGGGGACGTGGATCACTACGAGGTGCAGCTGCTGTTCAATGACACCCAGGTGTTCCCTCCTGATAAGCTGGGCAGCGACACGCACGAGCACCGCTTCTCCACGCTCACCCCAGGGCGCCTATATAACATTGTGGTGTCAACATTCAGTGGCGACTTTCAGCGGACTCAACGAATTAAGGGACGCACAGGTGTGTGTGTAAGAAAGAAAGGTGTTGGAACAGGAAGAGGCAGTAAGAGAGACTCTCACATAGAGTCTCACATTCAACTTCATCAACTTGAACCTATTTGATCGGAAATGATCACAAAACAATCAAAACACTCCACTGGCATCTACTGTCTACTGTATCTACTGTATATACATAAATAACTGGTATTATTATTACTATTATTATTATTATTATTATTGTTTAATAATAATAATAATAATATCATATAACATGTACTTATATATATATATATATATATATATATATATATATATATATATATATATATATATATATATATAGTACATGTTATATGCTAATACATAATATGAAATGTGCTTCTACGTAGAAGAATGCCGATGATTAGTATACATTCTTTGTTGTTGTCCAGTTGAGATTCATTCATTCATTCAGTGACATATTTCATTTCTGTCCGACCCCAGTGCCTAGTCAGGTGAGGAGTCTTCAGGTGATGCCAGGGAGCCACAGTGGGTCCCTGAGGGCTGTCTGGGCCCCCGGAGAGGGGGATGTGGACTCATACACCATCGCTTTGAGACTGGGGGCTCAGGTGCAGGCCAGCCATGAACTGCCCAAGCAGGTGACAGAGATGGAATTCCAGAACCTTCTTCCCGCAGGTGACAGAGATCAACAACAGGAATTCCAGCAGTTCTTCCCGGAAGGACTATACAACATCACAGTGTCTGTGTGTGTGTCAACAACAGTGTGTGTGTGTGTTTGTGAGTAGAATTCACTGTAAACTTTTGTGTTCCTGCTTGTGTAGATTTTATAGTAATACCGAGCATACTTCTCATCACTTAAGTGAGTGTATGTGTGTGTGTGCGCGCGCATGCGTGTGAGAGTGTTTTTGTGCATGTCTGCTTGTATGGTTATATTTACATCAACATATGTGTGTATGTGTGTGTGTTCTCCAGTTCCATCTGCGGTGACGGCCTTGCAAGCAGACACTGAGCACACCACACACAGCCTGACGGTGACGTGGGAGCACCCCACAGGCATGTACGACAGCTACATCCTGCAGCTGCTGGATGAGAACAACGGCGTGGTGACCAACGCCACGCTGCCCGCTGCTGCCTCCAGACACCTGGTGCAGGGCCTGACACCGGGCCGCTGGTACCGTGTGCGTCTCCAGACACTGAGTGGGGGCACCCGCAGCCCCGACGCCACTGCTGAGGGGCAGACACGTAAGACACACCCACACCCACTGATGAGCACACACACAAACACACACACTTACTGAACATCTGAGACATATCTTCCTCTCATTTTCCTCTTCTTTCTTTCATTCAGGTGTTTTTCAGGTCATACTCTTTCTCCCTTGTCCAATGCAGACACACTCACACAAACACACACACTCTCTCTCTCTCTCTCTTTCTCTCTCTCTGTCTCAGTTCTCAGAGCCACTGACACTGGTTTACTGACTATATACCTCCTTCTTCAGGTCCAGCTGCGGTGAACAGCCTAGCCGTGCGGACCAACACCACCAGCGAGCTCAGCTTCCGATGGAGTGGCTCCGAGGGCCACGTGGACAGCTACGGCCTCTTCCTCTACCGGCAGGACGACACGCTGCAGGACCACAGCAAGGTGGGCCCCGGGGCCCGCAGCTGCACCTTCAGGGACCTGCAGCCCGGCACGCTCTACAAGATCGTGGTGCTGAGCCGTAGCCGGGACATGACCAACGATTCCTCCATCTGGGCCCGCACTGGTAAGCTGCCGTTGGGTTGGGTCTGCAGTGCTGGTGAGCTAGTTAGCTATGAGTTGCTCTTGCGCCAGTTACTGTAATGCTAGATAAAGGGAAAATTGCCTGTTTAAAAGAAGACAGTTAAAAACTTCTACTGATTGCAGAAGATGCATCCATCTGCCAATTTCAAACAAATTCTTGCAACACTGTAGAACATGTATATAATGTGTATGCACGTTTATTGTGTACATGTGTACATGTGTGTACATGTGTATATGTGTATGCATGTATATTATGGTTACTTTTAGTCTTTCTCACCTATTTTAATTTCATTTTATTATATAGGCTATATTTATTACCCAGGCTGAAATAATGAAATATATGAATAATTGAATAGTGTTCTTCAAGCAAAGTTACAACTTCTGCTGAAAATTTAAAATAAAAATTCTGCTGAAATGTATGTGATCTAAGATTGATGACAGACACATTTAGCCTCAGCAGAGACAACTTTCTGCACTTGAAACTTTTCAGCTGTACTTGACAGCTTTATTAGTCAATAACGCCGCAAACATTCCCTTATGTGGTGTGATGTTATTTGCCTCAGAGACACGCGGCAGTAATACCCATTCCCAATTTCACAGATGAAGAGGTGCCATCTAAATGCAAATGAAAGCCACAAGCCATTAACTTCTATTTGTTTATGTGTCTTTGCCTGTCATCGGCAATGGCTCCTCTTGCCGAGTGGCGAGGAGACATTCTTTATCCCGAAGTGAGCGTCAGGCGTTCGGTTGGTATTTAGGCCTGATTTATAGCGATGGTGATGATGGCCCTGTGAAATGAATAGCAATTAAAGTCGATTCAAGACACGGGATCATTAGCAGCGTCGCCTATCGTTTCATGTCACAGGGTCTGTTTTGCACATGTGAGCCCAGAGCTTGATCACACACACCACTTGTGTGTTAGCTTTGTGAGGCATATCATGTGTGTGTTTATGGGTGGGCTTCACTTTTGTGAACAATACCTTTCACATTCAAAATCATATTAGAACTCCAGAGAAAAAAAGAGGGAGAATATTCAGTGTTTTTTTTTTATTTGTAGATAGACGCATCAGCTTTTTGAAAGAATGGCACCTAATGGAGAATCAAGATGAAACAACACCAACAGTGCTGATTGACATTACCTTCTGTTTTCTCATCCTTTTATCTCTCTCTCTCGCTGTCTCTGTCTATCTCTCAAATTCAGATTGAAATTCAAAGCTGCTTAATTAGAGATGCAGTGTTGTTATTTGCAAACTAATAGAGGAGAATTACAGTAAGAACCATTGGGGGAAGCAGGAAAGGGGATGGGGACATAGGGATAGGATAAAACAGTTGCATGGAAAGACACACACACACACACACACAAACACATACACACAAACACACACACTCTCTCTCTGTCACACACACAAACACACTGTATCAGTCTAATCTTAAGTAGGCCTGTTTTTGGTCATTTGATAATACTTGTAATGGTAGTCTGTCTTTTACCTGCTGAGATATGAGTCCTGCTGCTATGAGTCTTTGATCTATCAAATGGTCAATGTCTCCATTTCTTCCCCCCCTCTCTCTTTGTTCTCAGTACCATCTGCAGTGCTGGGCCTGCAGGTGAGACACCAAGAGCAGACAGACAGTCTGCACGTGAGCTGGCGCCGTGGGCCAGGGGAGCTAAGCGAGCTCCTGGCCACACTCTACGGACCCGGCGGCTCCCAGCAGGCTGAGCGGCGCCTGGGGCCCGAGCGGACCGAGCACATGTTCCAGGGTCTGTTGCCCGGCCGACTCTACAGCATCGTGATGACCTCGCACAGCGGCGAGCTGAGCAACACAGCGACAGTTGCTGGACGCACAGGTCAGTCAACAAGCATCTCAGTGGGACATTTTCAGTACTGTTTGACCTGAAACTGCAAGAAACCTATAACTTTGGAGTGAAAGTGCTTGAGTAGGTGGTACATATTCAACCCAAGTACTTCATGTAGTTCATAACTAATGCAAGACTAATATGCTCTCATTCATTCATTCATTCATTCATTCATTCATTCATCCATACATCCATACATCCATACATACATTCATCCATCCATCAATCTATCCATCCATCCATACAATCATCTATTCATCCATTCATACATTCATTAATTCATGCTGACATTATTGTATTGATTCATGCTCTTTGGCCAACAGTCCCACTACCTCCAAAATCACTCCGTTCCAAGTGCACAGAGGATGCCAACGGCACCGTGGAGATGACCTGGTCGCCCCCAGCGATGGGCGACTTTGACGACTTTGAACTGTACTGGCAGCCTCGTGACCGTCTGTCTGTGCGCCGAGTGAGTGCTACCCAGCGCGCCCTGACCGGCTTCTATCCTGGCCGCCTGTACAACTTCACCCTGCGCACCGTCAGTGGTGGGGACAGCGGGGGCACCGTTGGACTCGTGACCTACAGCTCGACTGTCCAAATTCCTGTCAGAACTGGTGAGTGCTGTTTGACTTCTCCTTTGCTTTTGTCTGCCTTTCTTTTTGCATCTTCTGGCTTTCTCCAATTATGTGCCACCTCTGTTTGCCCAGTCTGTTTCTCTCTCTCTCTCTCTCTTTCTCTCTCTTGCTCTGTTTTTCATTTTAAGTTTGTGCTTCTTGTTCTCTTGCTCTCTCTTTCTCTCTCTCTCTCTCTCTTTCTATGTCTCACACACACACACAATTCTCTTTTTCCCTTCATTATCTGTGTGTTGATTTCTCAAATGTTTGCACAAGAGCAAGCTAGCTCCTGTGATTTTGTAGCAATTCCTCAAACAGTCAATAGGGGGCACACTACAACAGATATAGCCACTGCATAATGAACAATCCATGCCTTTCACTCCCTGAACGCTCTTCTGTAGCTGATCTCCAGCCATCTGTGATGATTAAAATTGCAAATAAACTTGTAGAGCAGCTTAGAAAATCTGATCAGAGGTCAGTGAGGAGGTTTTAAATGCAGCCCAGGATGTGTATACTTCTGGAACAGGTGGATGGTAGAACTGTGTTCATTTAGGGAGAGTTGAGGACTAATCCAATAAGGGTGCTCTGTGGGAGGCCTGTCCTGCTCTGTGGATTCAGACGCTCATAACAGCATAATGCCCTCATGAACACACAGCCCTCTCGTAATCACTTTACAGGACGTGAAGAATTGCAGTCTACAGATGTGTGTGTGTGTGTTATTTAAGTAAGAGATGTACTGTATATTTGCTTATCTGCATTTGATTATGCGTGTCTGTGTGTGTGTGTGTGTGTGTGTGTGTGTGTGTGTTTATGTGGTAAGAGTATATCCAAGTTTTTCTGGATGTTCATGCTTCTGTGTGCATCTGCCATTTTCAACTAAATGCTGCAGGGAGCAGGGTGTGAATGTGTGTGTTTGCACTCGTGTTCAAGTGTTTGTCTGTGTGTGTGTGTGTGTGTGTGTGTGTGTGTGTGTGTGTTTGCTCTGAGTGAACATGCATGCGTGCGTGCTTGTGTTATGTGTGTGTGTGTGTGTGTGTATGCATGTGTGTGCTTGTGCTCGCTGTGTGCATGTAAGTACACACTACTTATTTTCTGAAGCTTCTAATGAAATCCCTGCTGATAGCAGCGGGTGCTCTTGAGAGTGTCTCCTGGAACATGATGAGTTCAGGCCCAAAAAGGAATCAGAAATCAGGGTCCGGGGGAAAACGGAGGGGGGGGAAAGAGAGAAGAGGAGTGAGAGAGAAGGAGGGAAGAGAGAGAGAGAGAGACAGTTCCTGTCCTACTTCTGAACATTTTTTTTTCCGTGTGTACTCCCAGGTGCTGTGTCTTTTGAAGCACACAGGATTGGCCATGGGCAAGTCAACACATGTTGTCTTGTCCTTGTGGCGATATATCTTCTTCTTTTTGATAATTACAGCATAGCTGTGCCACTACACACTGTCACACAAAGGCAGAGAAACTGTAGAGATGGGGGAGACAAAGAGAGAGAGGGTGGGGTAAGAGAGATAGATAGATAGAGAGAGAGAGAGAAACATATTGGAGGAAATATGGTTCATGTCATATTCATTACAGTATGTTCACACTTCTAACTCAAACTGGAGCGAGAGGAGAAGTCAGCAGCCTGGCGGCTTGTCACTACCCTGATGCATCAGCCTCGTTCACATTGTTTCACTTCTGCGTCTGTTTGCTCCACGCTGGGCAGATACTTTCTGCTTCAACCAGTCGCTACTGTTTGGTCGTGACATATGTCACGTGCTGGAACACATGGTTTGAATTCAACGGTATCGCTTTCAGACCTCCCTCTGCTCGCTGATTGGCCCGTCCCAGCTCAGAGACAGAGCAAACCGAAGCTTACGCCTGGCTCCCTGACCCCTAAGAGCAATGACAAATTGAGTGGAAGCCCTAGGTGGCGCTAGCACACACACACACACACACACACACACACACACACACACACACACAGAGGGAGACAAAGACAGAAAGAGAAACAAGTGTGGACCATGTGTGGACGAAGACACACATGCAAACTTCCTTCACTGTTGCAACATTAACAAAGTGTTGCAAAGCAAATTATATCTGGCTGCCAAACATTAACAAGGTCAGCATCACAACCCTTTGAATCTTGACCAACCACTCCAAGCCTAGGCACTGATGTCAAACACGTAGCAAAGATCTCATCTTTTTCTTTGAGAATCCAATTAGCACCCCTAGTTTCCATTTCCTTCGCTGACACGTGAACGCACATAACGCAAGGCTGTTATGTTAATGGATGACGCATATGATTTTATTAAGCAAGTCTAAATTAAGATTTCACATGTCTAGACACAGTAGCCAAATTTAGCTGTGTATCTTCTTTTGTGATGACTGTGATCAGAGAAGAAACACACATGCACACACACACACATCACCAGTAGCTTTCCCATACGATAAGAATGCAGCGATCCGTTAAAGTGAGGCAAACTGCAGTTAGTGTCATCTGGGCTTCATAGAGAAATAAATGCCAGGCACTGTCTCTGGTGAGTATTTATTTCAGGTTCTGCAAGCAGCATCAGATTAGCCAGCCATTGCGCTTCGTCTGATTCGGGCGGCTTTGATTGGTTGACGAGTTCATCACGAGTTACCGTGACTTGCGATCAGTGGACGCTAGTGAACACCAGAGTGCTGCTTTCAAGTCCCTGGCACTGAGATGTGTAATAGGGCTCTGCTTGTGTGTGTTTGTGTTTATGTGTGTGTGTGTGTGGGGAAGTCTGTTGTCTCCAAACTTCAATCGGTTCCTCTGTTCTTTCCCAATCATGGAGATATCGATTGAGGAGGTTCTGTCATGTGCTGTGCTGTGCTGTGATGTGATGTCCCCTTGCTTTAACTCCAGCTCGCAAATAAGATCCCCTCAGTGCCAATGAAGACAATTTCTCCCCCTGGATAGGAACATTCATCTTTCATTCTCTCTCTCTCTCTCTCTCTCTCACACACACACACACACACACACACACTCCCCCAGCTGCATTTGTAAGTGCAGTGATCCTTATCAGTTCAGATTTAATGTGCTGTGTGTTGAAGATGAGTAATGGGGGATGTTTATGTTATCGGGCCAATCTTATGCTTATCACGGAAAGGCATCTGCGATCATACCCAATACCCAAAACACACAAGCACACACACACAAGGACACACACACACACAGACACACACACACACACACACAGATACACACACGCACACATACACAAACACACACACACACACGCGTAGACAAGATACAAAACACAGCAGAAGGGCACTCATCACATGTCCACTTTAAGGTCACATTCAGCTCTTGTTGTCCTTCCTCTAGCTGTCCATCCCTTCTACATCTCTTTATCCTTCTGCCGTCACTCTATCTTTTTTCTTTCTTACCACAAAGGCAAGGTCCCTTTAGTCACCCCTTACCCAGAGCCCCATACGAGTCCACCATGAAATGGCCCTCACCTCCTATTCTGCTCCTAGTTAATCAGCAGATGGCCTCGGGTGAATAGATCTGAGCTCAAGGACCTGGTCGATTTGTCCACGAAGAGGAAGAAGAAGAAGAAAAGGAAGAAGGAGGCAGGTTGAGTAGAGCACGCAGTGAGCTGTCCTTGGGTCAGTTGTTAGAACATTGCAGCACTGGAAGACCTGGCATGATGAAAGAGAGTCGCATCAAATGAAAGTGTTCCTGCTTGAGGTCAGGCTGACGCTAGTGATGTTAACACAATGGGCGTCTTGCATTAGCCTCCGGTGCTGCCCGGGCTTAGCAAGCCATCCAGAGGTCCATTGATCATCTCTAAGCATCGGGACTGGGCTTGGCAGGTCAGCGAAAAAAGGTTTTCATGCTGGATTGGGCAAGTGAGGCATTTTGCCAACAGCACAGCATATACCCTATCTTTTCTTGTATGTGTGTGTGTGTGTGAGAGTAGGCCAATGTGTGTGTGTTGATATCTGTTTACATGTGTGTGTTTGCATGCATGCATGCAGGTGAGTACCATTTCCCCAAACTTGAGCTTTTTCCCCTAAAAGAATCCAGAAATTTCATAGCATCTTTCAATGCAGTCCAAGTGTCCATTAATTAACTAATCATAGTTTGGAACACAAACTAAATCCTTCTGTCCCTTTGGCTCTGATATCTGATGTCCTGATGACCTCTCTCTCTGTTAATCCCTTAGCTCCAGCACAGGTGCTGCACATGCACTGCCGACCCCAAAGCTCCACAGCTGTCTCCTGTTCCTGGATGGCACCCGAGGCCGACTACGACGCCTACGAGGTGGACTGCCGACGCGAGGACACAGGCGAGCGGGTCTACTCCATGCTCCTAGAGCGTGATGCCACACAGCACCACATTGAGAAGCTGGACCCACACCGGCAGTATGCCATCTCCGTCCAAGCCAAAGCGGGTGGCCTAAGCAGTCCGCCGGCTAAAGGGAGCGCCATCACCATGATTGACCGTAAGCACCGCTGGCTCTAAACTAGGCAAACACATAAGTCACCATGATTGACCGTAAGCACCTCTGGCTCTAAACTAAACACATAAGTCACCATTTTCTCGTCACAAGTTATATTGAGTCAATAGGAAGACTGCTTTCCATGTGTACGAGTTGAAATACTCCTTCTGAGATATGAAGTCCTTTATTTTTATAGCTGTACTGGACAATTAATTTGTCAAACTCATACTCATAGAATCATTTCCTCTGCATCTCAATCACATACCAGATTGCAAGACCACTTTTTGAAGCCTCTACAAAAATGAATTACCCTTATATCAACATTTTTTCAGCTTCTACAAAACCATGGCATGCATCCAAGTGTGTGTCTATGGTTGGCACAGCGGGTACCGCACCTTGAGTTCTGCTTAGCCCCGTGGGCACTATTCTTCCTTAGGTCTGGCAGCCATGATGAATGGAGCCTTTGAGGGGCTTGTGTGTTTCATCCTCTCCCCAGGAGCAGGGCTCGTTGCTGAGCCTGGCGTGGCTGACTGGAGAGTTTGAAGTGGAGGGTGAAGGAGGGAGAGGTGGGGGAGGTGATGGGGTGAGGGTCATGATTGGGGGTTGAAAGGATTGGCAGTTGCGTCCTTTTCCTTCTCCATTCCTGCTAAGGTTGCTGAGTGTTTCTCCCCTTGCTGGTCCTGATTGATATTTCTGCTGTCCCTCCAGATGTCTTAATGGTCAGCTAATCTATGGCTGGCCTTGCGTCATTAATCCCCAGTGCTGAATCAATGTGTGTGTGTGTGTTTGTGTGTGTGTGTGTGTGTGTGTCTGAGAGAGAGAGAAATGCAGCATGGGATTTCACGGTCTTCCAATTCATTTAGTGTTCTGAGTCAATTATATTACGCTCTCACCTACCTGTTTGCATTGCACAGGCTGAACTGTAATTACTTTGAGCACAGTGCTTTTTTCATCAAAAGCATAACAAATACCTTGCAGAAAATCTTGCTTAAGCAGACTTGAAAATACTCCAGCTTCAGCTAAATGTCAGACACTTAGCAATTTAGCTTATTTAGCCATCTTTCAAACCATATAATAGATAGAGAGCAGTATAGAAGGCCATTAGAACAAAACAAAAAGGTCACCTTCCACACAAACAGGAAAGTAAAAGGAAATGTAACGGTCTGTCATAATGCTGAATCATGTGCAGGAAGAAGCTTTGCTGGAAGCTACTGGTCGCTAGTTTGTATTGATGGCAAAAGTTCCTCCTCTTGCCCCGTATTCCAGTTCTGTCATCATGATTTATCTGAAGAGGGCAAGAGTAAATGAGACAAACAGTAGAGAGGAGGAAGAGGAGGAAGAGGGGGAAGAGATTGGGTAAAGAAGAACAGATGAGATAAAATGACAATTTAGGTGAGAGAATTGTGAGCTAACTATGTGTTCCTCTTCCCTTATCAAGTCCAGAGAATGCTGGGAATTAATGCTTGTGGGTTTTGAGAGAGTCTACTATAATCTGTCTGGCACAGTGCTGCCCTCAGCTTGGAAGAGATGCCAAAGGACATTCTCTTAGCAGGCCAAAAAATCTTTTTAAACGTTTTAAGCCATTAACACATTAACACCTAGTATGAAAAGAAGAAATGGAGTGTGGACAGGACACGCACACACACACACACACACACACACTATAGGCAGAGTATAGGGGAGAAAGCATCGGTTTGCAAGGTCTACATGAAAGAATAGATGTTTATTATGTTTCTGAAGCACTAAGAAGTGAACAGATGAAGGGTTTATCAGATAAACCCTGCTCTGCACAGTAATGTGCACAGTAATGAAAGCTGTATACACACACACACTACTTTTTACAAACACCAGTATCAACTACAGATTTGACAGCTATGCCCCGAGTCTCCAGGCTCCAGATCGGACCTACTTATTCTAAAGCCAGCCAGCCAAGGGTGTTAGGGTATAGATCTGGGTATGACATCATCTTTAGGGGATGGCAATGTAACTAGTACAGATCCCAGAACAGTAGCAGGAGCAGCATGTAGGAGTTTGGTGACAGGTGGGACATCCCTCCCAACCAGCCACGCACAGCCATACTGTCCCAAAAGAGAGGGAGAGGCCCGACACACTTTAAATAAAGACGCCTGCAAATAGTTCTGCTCTCAAGGGAGACAAGCAGACAAGATAAGGGATTTAGAGACAGTGTGTGTGTCTGTGTGTGTGTGTGTGTGTCTGTAAGAGAGAGAGAGAGAGAAAGAGGGAGGGAGCAAGTAAGAAGCTAAGGGAGGACACAGAAAATGACAAATGTAGGCAGAGAGAAAGAACCAGTGCAAAAAAATCAACAAAAGAAAAAAAAAAACAAAAGAGAGCAAAGTAGAGAAAAGAAAAGATAAATGGGAACAGGATGACTATGGCTCAAGTCTCCTATGATCCTTGTGGCTTAGACTCATAAGTGAAAACACTGTTGGTTTGAAATGGATGCAGGAGAGGACAGAGTGAGTCAGAAGCAACATAATTAGATCGGAGGAGAGTCGCCATATTAACTAATAAATCCTCCCTGTACGCCACTCCAACTTGTGGCACATGTGAAAGGTATGCTCGTGCTCTGGCTGTAAATGGACACATTTACAGAGGCTCAGTGAAATGTTCATTTTATTTTATTCTATTGTTTTTTACCTCCACCAAGGAGGTTATGTTTTCACCGGTTTTCGTCTATCTGTTTTTTGGACAACATCGGTATTAGGACAAGGAACAGATGATTACATTTTGGTGGTGATCCGGAATTTGTATTGCGTCTCTGACCCCATATTGCTCTCTCTCTGAGTGCTTTTCTAGTTTTAAGATGCAGTGAATTATTTTATCCTCTTTTATCCACTCTGAGGAGAATGCTTCACACTTAAACCCCAACAACCTGTGGTGAATGTAATGAATCCTGTGGTGTTGAATATGCTGGTCTCCGAGTTTCTAACAAGGATGAAGCTGCTTTGAATCAAGTGTTGCTTTTTTTCTCTCTCTCTCTCTCTTTGTCGGCACTCAAATCACATAAGAGTTGTTGCTCCTGAAATGGCATTAATCAATCATCCCGATTTGACAGCCTCTTTGCAGATTTAATGGACATGTTGGCACACTTTGGGAGACATAGCACAACAAAGTCCCAGACTCCACTTGTGATATGAAATACTGTCACAGGATGTATGAATATGAAGGCACATGAAAGAGGTCATTGGCATTTATTATGGCTTAACCCATCTAAGAGTAAGGCTTTCAAACTATGTGGATTCTTATGCATTCAATCAGCAAATTCTGTCATCCACAGTGATGTAGAGGACATTTGACAGCATGCATTTGGTTAGGAGCTCATGTGGAACAATTGAACAATTTAACACATGAACTTCACCAAAGCTTCATTGTTTTACCATTGTTGTTGTAACTGGTCTGAGATCAGCTGATGAAGGTGCCTGTGCATATGTGTGTGTGTGTGTGTGTGTGTGTGTGTGTGTGTGTGTATGTGTTTGTGTGTGCATGTCCTGCAGGTCCTCCGGAGCCTCCTGAGAGTGTGCGTGTGAACGAGCGAGCTGCACGTATCACACAATCCACTATCTTCTTCAAGTTCAACTGCAGTTGGTTCAGTGACGTTAACGGGGCAGTGCGCCTCTTCACCATCGTTGTTGCTGAGTCTGATGGTAGAGTGAACCCACCCACTCTCACCACAAATAAGCTTACCACTGTACCATTATACTGCTGACACTATTAGCACTAATAGTGCACATTTACCTAGACACAATGAGTTTAGCATCACCTTCCCCCCATTCCTTTTATCCGCATCTTCCTCCTCCCCACCTCTTCTTTCTCTTTCATTATCTGCTTCTACACCATTCCTGTTCTTTTCCTTCTCTTTAATTACTTTCTTTCTTTTCCTCTGCTTATTCAGTTTCTCCACCTCCTCTTTCTCCTCCTCCTCCTCATCTACTTTATTTTTTTCCTTCTTCTTCATTATCTCCCCCTACTCCATCCCACCTTCCCTCTCTCTCTCTATCTCTCAATCTTCCTGTTATTTTTTTTCTTCCCCTCATTTGGGTGGCACACGTTAGGCTTATGGGATAATTGCAGAGGCTGCTCAGTTATCTGTATGATTTGAATCAATGCTGCAGGCAATTAACATCCTCCTCCATGAAGATGATGATGGTGATGATGATGGTAGTGGTGAAGATGATTATGTGTAGGGGGTAAAGGGGTAGTGATGAAGTGTTTTTCCTCTCCCATGAAACATGCTCAATTACTGATGACAGCCTAGCACCACCTGCTCTTTTATATTTTGTACTTGTAACTGTGTCGGCTTAGAGAAGGAATGAATGACTGCCTGTCATTGAGGGGAGTGGAGAATGAGGACTGCTTGTACTGGGGAGATTCTTAAACTGTCACCTGAGGAAATCAACATGCTTTTTCCCAATTTGTCTTTCTCTCCCCAATTCTCTCTCTCTCTCTCTCCAGACAATGAACCTATTCAGCCAGAAAGACGACACCCATTGCCTTCATACCTGGACTATAAGATGAACAGCACAGTGCGGGCCTACCAGACCAACTATTTCTCCAGCCATTGTGCCGACAACCCTGACATGGGCAAGGTCTTTGAGATAAACCTGGGTGCTGGGATGGACACCTTGGGTGGACCCTGTGAGCTGGACACTGATAAGAGGCACTACCTCAACACCTTCTGTGACGGCCCACTTAAGGCAAAGACTGCATATAGGTAGGCATCACCTGACCTCAAGGGTTCCTAGCCCAGCTTCATAATGTGGCCTCGTGTTTGTGTCCCCTTTTCTCTTAATCAGCTTCTTCAGATTAGCTAATTCTAATTAGCACAATTTACCACCTCAGATGGATAGATGAGCTAAATGGAGGTCCAGTGACCATGGTTCAGTTCCCAAACATATAATTGAGTCGCTTGGGATAGAGGTGTCTGTAAAATGTCTGTCAACTCCAGCTTTAAATCACTAATGTTAAGCGTACACAAGTTGAACCAATAAATGGTAGGACTTTTCTTAATAAGCAAGGGTTAGTTACCTTTGCCTGACCTCAGAACAGTTATTTAGCTAAGATGTGATATTTTTAAGATTAAACCCCCCAATGAATTCCACTCTTTATCTACAGAAATCA
This sequence comes from Tenualosa thibaudeaui, assembly GCA_027481765.1. Classification (NCBI taxonomy): domain Eukaryota; kingdom Metazoa; phylum Chordata; class Actinopteri; order Clupeiformes; family Clupeidae; genus Tenualosa; species Tenualosa thibaudeaui. The sequence goes on from JAIFZK010000022.1 coordinate 6,956,916, forward strand.
ATACATTCAGTGAATGAGTTGCACTCTTGAGTCATGGAAATCAATCCATTTGCCACTAAAATGCCTCCTCTCCACTCTCTCCATACCAGGCTCAGCATCAGGGCCTTTACTCAGCTGTTTGAAGACAACCAGAAGGAACCTCTCTTCACAGATACCTATCTGTCCCTGCCACTCACCACCCAGCCTGGTAATAGCAGACTTGAAATTAGAATCCTCCAATTTTAAGTGTTTTGGTCAAAAAGGGCAAAATTAAAGATAGTACAGTTCCCGTGCAGTATGATTATTGAGATTTAAAAAAAATGGTTTAGTTCCAGAATAGCCACACTAGTGAAAAGTTTTCAACTGCTGTCCAATAATAGAAGAAGAAGAGAAGTGTGTTTGAGTTTGTATGTGCATTGTAGAATTCTAAACAGGATGTTTTGTACTGTGTGTGTTGTTATGTTGTCATTGTTGATGTGATGTGTTGTTCAGAGCCTTTAGGTGGAATTATCGAGGGTCTCAGCGCGGGAATGTTCCTGACAGGGATGATGATTGCCGTTATCGCTCTTCTCATCTACAGGCAGCGAGTCCGCAAAGTGTGAGAACCTGAACCCCCCCCCCACACACACACACATACACACACACAGACACACATACACACACACACACACACACACACACACACAGCACCACAGATCACACTTAAACATTACAGTGAATTACAAACAGAATGTCATGCTTTCAAATGTGAACATGCATATTTTGATATGGAAGCAGATGTTACAGAAAGATAGCAAGTCAACTCACTGTCCAGCTGCACTGTGGAATGCCTAATCAGTGACCCAGCCTGCAGTACCAGGGTAACACATGACTGATGAGGCTACACCTGCTATTGGCCTGTGTATAAATTCCTGTTGCTACAAAGTATTACTCACCCATATAGTGTTGCATTTCAGGTTTAGTCAATAAATGTTCAGTGAGTCAGATCTAAGCACAGAGACTATTGCTTAACGTGCACAGAGATTATCTCAGCCTTCTACCTCAACCAGGCACCAGTTATATTTCCAAAGTTCCAAACAGACAGACACATCAGCAACACGCACACACAATGCCACCGGAGGCACACGCCAGTGCCAGGCTGTCTGATGGCGATGGGAAGCTGAATGTCATGAACCCATTTCCTCGGCGAGGGCCTGAGCATTAGCGAATAATTAGGGCGTATTGTTCAAGAGGAGAGGAAGCAGGCGTTCCCGAGGAAATGCGTCGTCGCAAGGAAATGGCTGCGAGAGCTGAGAGGCAGAGAGTTCCTGTTCTGTTAATTAAATCCAGCTAAATAGTCCAGACCTTTATGGGGCTTGTCATCTTATTAAACTCCTCGCCTACTGGAGATATGGACCAAAAAACAGCATGTGGGTTATGCTATGAGGGTGAAGGCATTTTGTGCTAATTAGCTCAACATTTATGAGCAGTGAGATAGATGGGTGAGGGCTGTCAGAATATTGTGGGGCGAAGAATCTGACTCCACAGTTCTCTCACCAAAATGCCAAACATGACACCGCAGAGTGCTAAAATAGAACAAATGCCCAGCATTCTCAAAAAGAATACGAATTCTCCTCATTCTTAGCCGCTAGGCTTTTTAAGGATTGGGCTGGATTGGTTTCACAGTTAAGCTTCATACCTACTAAATAACATAGGCTACTTAAACCTTTAGCTTTTCTTCAGCCAGGGACACAGAAAAAAACACAAGAAATGAGAGAGACAGAGGGTGTATGAAGATACAGTATTAGGTCACCTTGGTTTCTGTGGTCCTGAGTGGCTGAGTGGGTCACTAACACCACCACTTGTACCACCATGCCCACTAACACCATGTCTTAACAACATGTAGTAATACGGAGTAAAAAACACATTTTACTTTGTAATTAATAAGGTATTGGCTTAATATTGAGTAGGTTGTGCCAAGGGACACTGAATATGATGTGTGTGCGTTATTTGTGACCTGTGTGTGTGTGTGTGTCTCCAGAGCGGTGCAGGAAGGCCCTGTGGTCAGGATGAGCATGTGGAAGGAGGTGCCGGCCTCTGGCATCTACATGGGCGTGAGGAGGTAAGAGAGATCAAAACAGTGTCTCTCTGTTTCTTGTTGATCTCCGTTGATTTTCCTGTTCCTTCCCCTGCGTTTAAGGCCAAACCACAACGGGAAATGTTTTTATTATCTCGGAGTGTTTTCAATTTGCACCGTGAATTATTTTTTTCTTTATCTGAGATTGGATCAGTGGATTGATCGGGGAGGTCACTCAATACAGCTCTTTTGTGCGTTCTTTCTCTCTCTCTCTCTGTGGTTCTATAACCCAGGAGTGCAATTTTAGAGTGGAATTGTATTGCATTGCATCTAAGGCCTAATGAAAAAAATATTTTTGGATATAATAGTTGTATGAAGATTATGCATATGTATACACTTACATAATATATATATACACACACATATATATAATATATATATACACACACACACACACACACACATATCATCATACCATTGCACACACACTGTGTGTGTGTGTGTGTGTGTGCCATGGTATGATGTGAATGATGATTACATAAAATGTGAGCATTCATTTTTCTTGGCTGTAGAACAAATTTGATAAAACCTTTCACATAATCATTGAGATCATACAAATACCATGCCATTTTGTTGCCGTTGTGGACATGACAGTTTGCGTGCAATTGCCCATATAGAGAGCTAGAGAGAAAAACGTAAAACAGCACAGAAAGAGATTGGGGCATGAGAGATGGGCACTGTCATTCTCTCCATCCTTTGTCACCGACACAGCAGGAGGTCTCCGTTCAGGATGATGTCATACCTCCAAGTTTCTAAATACAGCTAGACCCTATTATGTGCTTTGTGTTTTGTTTGTCTGTTGCTGTCTGATTGTGTGTGTGTGTGTGTGTGTTTGTGTCTGTGTGTGTGTTGGTCTGTCTGTGTGTGTATACATGTGCATGTATGTATGTATGTGTCCATGTGTATGAATGTGTGTGTGTGTGTGTGTATGTGTGTGTGTGCACACATGTGCGTGTGCCAAAATAATGGATGCAATTACCCACAAGCCTGAGTGGACCGATGAGATGGAAGTAAAAGCATGGTGTTAAAGCCGTTCCCACTCATTACTGTTTGTGGACGGCCCACCGGCCCATTGATCCAGATCTCTGGCGCACAGAGCCCCATACTGCTCCATCACACTCTGTACTACGCTGGGCTAGGCAGAACTCTCATCTCTCTCTCTCTCTCTCTCTCTCTCTTTCTCTCTCTCTCTCTGTCTATCTATATATATATCTGTCTCTCTCCTCTCCTTTCTCTCTATCTGATGATGGGCCTATTGAAGGGTTGTAGCCCCTGTGGCCACTGTCACCACACTGATGAGTTAGACAGGCAAGCGTGATGCCAGGGACAGAGAAAGACAGGCAGCACGCAGAAGCAAACACACTGGGCCTTTTCAGCATACCACACAAGCTTCATGGGGAGCCATTATCTCAGTATGACTGGTTATCAGACAGCAAAATACGTTAAGTATAGCAAAATAAGTTTGGTTTGCAAATGTTGAAATTTAGTTTACATTTAGCTTCAAGCACATTCTCTCTGGCTTTACACACCAGCTTGTTAGACCATAAGGCATGATGCAGTGACAAAAGGTGGTACTTTATTTGGAGGTGTCTACATAGGAGTGACATGAGCATGTCATTAGCATGACATGACACGTACTGTATCATGAACATCAATGACACTTTTTTAATGTTTATGGCTGTTGTTATTGAGTGTCATTCGGTTTTTGTATTGTAAAGTTGACACTGTTTGGGGTGCAGACATTACAAAAACCAAATGACACTTAATGACAAGTCATAAACATCAATAAAGTGTCACTAATGTTCATGATATGTGTCATGTCATGCTGATGACAGGCTCATGTCACTCTTGACATGAAAGGCCACTTCTAGATGTTTTATATAATAATATTATATGATACATATCTACTGTATATCCTACTTGCTGTTGCACAGAGATGATTACTCTCTCACAAAGACAAATGGCTCTGCCAGTGTCATTGTCATTGAAGGTCTGCTTGGCTCAGCACCAAGGCACTGTCATCTCCCTGTTATCAGTGTGCTATTTGTGTTTTTACCTTCCTTATTGCTCAGCCTCTTCAATTGATGCAAATGTAATGAAACTGAGGTGAGAGATGAATCCTTTCCTGGCAAGCAGAAAACAGTGGTATCTAGAGTACTTGTGTGTGTGTCTGTTTGTGTGTCTGTGTATGTGTGTGTGTGTGTGTTTGTGTGTGAGAGAGAAAGAGAGAGAGTGTGTGTATGCGTGTGTGTGTATATTTTTGTGTGAGAGAGAAAGAGAATGTGTGTGTGTGTATGTGTGTGTGTTTGTTTGTGTGTGAGAGAGAAAGAGAGAGAGAGTGAGTGTGTGTCCATGTGTGTGTGTGTGTGTTTGTGTGTGAGAGAGAAAGAGAGAGAGAGAGAGAGAGTGTGCGTGTGTATGTCACTATGTGTGTTGGCAGTGACCGAATTCAATCAATGTGATCTGATCACAAACTCTTTTTTTTTCATTGCAGCAATCGCCGTGTAACAAGGTGTGTATACTTACAAGGTCTTCCCTCTGCTCAGAGGGGCCACAGCCCCATCTAAGATTGTTTGTTCTCATCATTTGCAGGGACCTGACCTCACCTCTTTGTTTGTTTGTTTGTCTGTTGCTTTATACAGCCCGGTGAAAGCCTCTCACTTTGAGACCCACCTCTCCAAACTGTTAGCAGACTCTAATTATCTGCTCTCTGAGGAGTTTGAGGTAGGCTGCTGCTCCTGTGCCAGTTCCATTACAGTTAATAGCCAACTGTGGCTATGCCATGACTGTTAAACTTTTTTTTTAAACAAAAAAAGATAATTTAGTGCAGATAAAATCCCCATCTTTAAGTATATGTAAAACTTGTCTATTTTGGATGTGGACTTTTTATTGAATTGCTTTGGAAGTGCAACACCAAATCCTAGTAAGTCAAGTTATTGTGCCAAAGGGCTTGTTTTATCATTGTGCACTGTGTGAACTCTGACCTATGAACTCTAACCTGTTGTGCTTATGTTTCTCTCAGGACCTGAAAGATGTGGGGCGCAACCAGCCTCTGGATGCAGCCCGCTTACCAGAGAACCGCGGCAAGAATCGATACAACAATATACTGCCCTGTGAGTGTGTGTTTGTAAATGAGTGTGTGTGTGTGTGTGTGTGTGTGTGTGTGTGTCTGTGTGGTAGTGGGTATATCAGCCACTGGTCCTGAGTTTGGGCTTATCAGCAACCCTGTAGCAAAGAGAGCATTGTGTTCTGCTGAGAAAGGAATTGTTATTGATTTAGCTCAAGGGACTAATGTCACTATATCCCTGTTTTATGACATCACTATCTCCAGCCTCAGCAAGTTTCGAGCCACAGACAGACATTGTTCTGAATGAGTTTCTGTGCTTAAGTTGCACTTTGGAGTGACAATCACTGAGTTATCTCATAAAATGTAATAACATTACAGCAATTTAATTTAAAATCAAATTACACTTGTATAAATGAAAGAGAGAATTTTAACTGGTAAAAATGAGAAATGGATATAGTACCCCCCACAATTCTAACAAGCCCATTTTAGATCGAGTCATAGCATTCCTAACTCTGTAACTGTGCGTTCACACCAAGAACTACTAAAGCTGTAAAATAGCTTTTGTCGCTCATAAAAAATAGCTGCTAAATGTCTTTGTTCGCTCATGTCGCTCTAATCGCTCATGACCTGCCCATTGACATTTCATTCTCAGCTGAAACGCATTATAGCGTGTTTGCGTAAAGTTGAGCCGTTTTTAACTCCTTTTAGTCGCTCTAGTCGCCTCAAGTTTTGTTGCTAGTTGTTTGTGTCTGTTTAGTCGCTTTTGACGCTCTTGTTCATACAAAGTCAATTACTTCCGGCCATTTTACTGCTTTAATCGGTCTTGGTGCAAGCACACAGTAATAGAAAGAACACCAAACAGACATTGAGAAAAAATTTAATGGTGCTGTAATGGTTGTACCACAACCATTGTCTTGAAAACCCCTCACAGAGATCCAGGCTATCTGTAATCTGTTCCAGTGTGTTTTGTGGAGGTTAGTCAGCTGTGCTAAATGGCAGTGGGATGAAAGCAGTGTTTGTCTGAGCGGCGCAGCCTCCGTCTGCCCACCCAGTGAGCCTTACCACCTGTCTTCATGTCTCTTTCAGATGACTCCACCAGGGTGAAGCTGTCCTACTTGGAAGACGACCCTTGTTCAGACTACATCAACGCCAGTTACATCCCAGTGAGTTTCAACAAAATAGATGCTCCACTCTTCCTGATTTGCAGATTAATGAAAGAGTTTAGAATGATTTTGAGAAAAGAAAGTCACAATACACACACAGAGAGAAATACATACACACACAGTCCAGTGAAATAATAGTAAAATTAGAGCTTGACACAAGAAGCACAAATACCATGGAAACAGTCTTCCTCCATCACACAACACAAAAGTAACAAAGTGTTAAATTGGATTGAATTACCAAACATAGTCATACCAAACACATCTACTGAAAGCCCAGTGCTTGTTGGCCAACATGGTATGTGTTTCTTGAGGGGTCATAGATGTTTGTGTACTTGAGTGTGTCTGTCAGTCAACTGTCAGTTGTGTGTGTGAGTGTATGTGTGTGTTTATATGACCTACTGGACAGCTGGGTGGTCTGGTCTGTCAGGAGACCTGGCCATGATTCAAATAATGGCCATTAACAAACTCCTGCACTCCCACTGTGGGCTCGTGTAATGACCCAAACACACACACACACACACACACACACATGCATATACACACCACACCACACCACACACACTTACAACCACCAGGGGACATTCTAATGTCACGAGCATAGTTGTGCACTAACTCACACACACACACACACACACACACACACTATACACACAGTCTCTCTGTATGGGGCACACTAATAACCTCCCCTGCCCTGACTCCATAACTAGATTCCTCATACTGGATGGTCCCCCACATCACAGCTCTCAAGAGGGGCTCATCTCCTCTCAGCTTACCCATGCCAATGAAATAGCCTTTCCCCGTTGGCCCTCACTTGAAATTATTACACTTACACACACACAAACACACACACACACCACACACACCACATACACCACAAACACCACACACACACACACACACACACACACACACACAACCGTGGTCCCTCCACGGTTTAATGTATAATATGTGTTGTCCATAATCATAATGCTGAAACAAGGCAGTGGTTGTTTTTTTTGTTTGTTTGTTTGTTTTTGCTGAGTCGTTTGTTGTCTGGTGTTTTTTTGTAGCTTATTAGCCAGGCTGTTTAGCAGTAGCTGGTATGTTCAGCCGGGATGACTAAGCACTCTGGGAGCCTTTGTCAGGTGTCTGGTCCTGCGAGAGAATAATGAGGGTATTTTCTTTCCCATCTGAAAATAGAAATCGCTGCCATCGCAGTTACTTGCATCTTTATTGAGCCCATCTAATTTGCGTCCTCATAAACATTCACCAGCTCTGTGAGATAAACACATTCAACTTGTTATTCAACTTACTGTATGTTGTAAGTAGAATTACATAATACTACTGACATAGCATGTCTTTCAGCAGCTGTATGTATGTAGCATGGATAAATGCTACACAGGTTGACACACATTTGTCTGTTTTGTTTGTATGTTGCCCAACTTGTGATTTGTCTACATACTTGAATGTTGGACTCCATTCGAACCTTGTTTCTGTCTGTCTGTCTGTCTGCCTGTCTTCTGTCAGTTATTTAGTTTTCTTGTCTGTGTCTGTCCAACTCTTTGCTCATCCCTATATCTCTGTCTGTCCGTCTGTCTGTTCAAACAGGGTAATAATTTCCGCAGAGAGTACATCGCCACACAGGGACCCCTCCCAGGGACCAAGGAGGACTTCTGGAGGATGGTGTGGGAGCAAAACGTGCACAACATCGTCATGGTTACGCAGTGCGTGGAGAAAGGCCGGGTAAGTGGGAACCACTGCCACCACCATCATCGTCATCGCTACCACAATCCCCTCCCGGCTTTGCCAACGTTCCTCTGTTGCCTTGGTGATAAAGTCCAGACTAAAAGGAGAGAGTGTGAGGAAAAAAAGGGTGAGAAATGACAAAAAAAACTGCCAATATCTAAAGAGAGGAAGAGAGAAAGAGAGACTGATGATGAAAGGCCCGGTCAGTTGATTGACCCGTGAAGCACAGGGCAATTACTCTCTCTGAGGACGGGCTGACGTCATCAGGTCAGCTAGTTTAGCCTACCTTTGACTGGCACAGTGTGAGCCCACAAATCATCTGTCATGTCTATTATCTTTCTCTCTTTCCTTCTTTCTTTCTTTCATTGCATTTTAAGCTTATTTTTATTCATTCATTCTATCCCTCCTTCCATTATTCATTCATTTACATTGCAATATAAATTCTTTTCCTCTTTGATCTGTTTCTCTCTCTCTCTCTCTCTCTGTCCTCCAGGTGAAGTGTGATCACTACTGGCCCCAGAACAGAGAGCCACTCTATTATGGTGACCTGGTGGTGCAGGTGCTCTCTGAGTCTGTGCTCCCGGAGTGGACCATCCGTGAATTTAAGATCTGCTACGTGAGTGACAACAACTTCAGTCCTCTCTACCTCTGTTTGTCTGTCTATCTCGCTCTCTTCTTTTTCAGAGGAACAAAAAGAAACGTTAATTTCTTTACTCACTGACTCAGAAAATTGGTCTCAACATATTGGCTTTAATGATCTGACAATAAATCATGGGAAATCAGATAGCAGAAAGCCTCCCGCTCTGCTGTCAGACTGATTACTTAAAATACTTTCAATTCATGGAGCTCTCTATCAATGCCAGTGTTGTTTGATAAGGACAGATTAATATCCTGTGAGAGCTTTGATTGAAGCTGAGAAGCTGGAGAGTAGACAGCCAGTATGCATGAGAGAGAATGAGAGAGAGAGAAAACAAGAGAGAGAGAGAAACACTGGGATTTGTTTTTTTTTTCCCCATTTCAAATATATTTTTTTTATTGTCTAAAATAAATTGAAAAAAACTGAAATAAGCCTGTTTATATAGCTGTGATTATTGCGCCATGCTCCGCTCATTTTGATGGTGATATGAATGCTCATGTCTGTATGTTTGAGCAATGGCAATGTGTTGGAGTGTGTGTGTGTGTGTGTGTGTGTGTGTGTGTGTGTGTGTGTGTGTGTGTGTGTGTGTGTGTGTGCTTTGGTTCTAACAGTGGGCTTTTTTCTGGGCATCTGACAGGAGGGGCAGCTAGCATACCCTCGTGTGGTGCGCCACTTCCACTACACGGTCTGGCCAGATCACGGTGTGCCCGAGACCACCCAGTCCCTCATCCAGTATGTGCGGACTGTCAGGGACTACATTGACCGAGTGCCCACCTCAGGGCCCACTGTGGTGCACTGCAGGTAAAAAGGGTGTGTGTGGGGGGGTGGGGTGGAATTGTATGTATGTGTGTGTACCGGTATTTGTGTGTGAGTGCTTGTGTGAGAGAGAGTGAGTTAGTGTCTGAGTGTGTGAGAGTTAGTATGTATAAGAGTGAGTGTACAGGTGTGTGTGTGTGAGCACAAGCTCCAAAACATACATACTGTATTAGTATGCTTCCTATGTTAGCATGCAGTGACAGAAAGCTCAACTTGCCTTAGCAGATGCTTTTATCCCCAAGTGATTTTCAACAAAAAAGACTTTTGACTATATGAGCTTTTTGAAAATTGCTCTCATAACCTGCATGTTATTAGCACCTTACCAGTGAAGCCATGCCTCATCTCCTCAGCTGTCATACAGATGTGCTAATGGGTTAAAAAAAGACGCACATGTTGCATACATACTTCTCTTTCTCACATAGGAAGAGTGTGAGAGATGAGACAGAGAGGGGGACTGGGGGCGGGGAAGGGTCAGAGGACAAGAGAAAGAAAAAGAAAAGATTAATTTTGTAATAAAAGTATCTGTCTTTCAATATCAAGAGGTTGTGACACCACTCCACCTCCTCCTCAGACACCTCTCACACATACCTGCCTCCCACAGAGATGTCACATAATGTTATTGGATTTTGGTCTCCCAGCAATTCCTTCATTACATTTTTTTTGTGTTATTACCTCTCCTCTATGTCATCACCACCCACGATGCTATCCCCCGAGCACACGTGCATGAATGCACACACTTGTCCACACACAGACACACACACACACACTCACAAACACACAAACTACACACACACACACACACACACACACACACACACACACACATACACACACACAGACACACTCACACAGACACACACACAGACACACAAACACACACACATACATACACACACACATGCACAGTGTAAATTATAACACACAGCCACCCCCTCATCATAGATGCAAAGCAAACAGTGGCGTTCAGACAAAGCCTACAGCCCACCAGCAGGCAAACCAATCTCCTCCTCCCCCTCTCGCCCTCACACCACTCGGGGGGGGGGGCTGGGTTTGTGTGCTGGCAGTCTCTGCTAAAGTGCTCATGCAAACACAATCTGGGCCTGTAGAAACAAGTAATTCTCAATGTGCACAACCACAGAAACAGCATTCAATTACTACCTGTGCATCCTTCAGGGAGTAAAGGCTAAATTGCATGTTGGCATAAACCTCTAAATTAAAATACCTAATTGGTCAGGATACATAATAAACTCTACAGTAAGATTAGGCGAATAAGCAGGTCAAGAGCTTGGGGCATTAATATTGAATAAGCCAGTGAGGAATATGTACTTTTGATTACTAAGAGATTGAGAGGCAAGAAAGTTTATTTTTATGCTGAGTCTAAAGGATAAACGCACAAGAGGAACACATCAGAAGCACGCAGTAATCGTAAAGTGCAACAGAAGGCGCCATTTGCTCAAGGAATGTACAGTGTGACTATTCATTTTAAGAGTTGTACAAATTGTAATGATCGTTTAAGAGAAACTTTTTCATGACCCAGATGATGCATTTGTTTCAAGACATACTGTTCTGTATCACCAGCAGGCTAGGGGTGAGGGAGCCTCACAGCTAGGGGCTGAGAAAGTTCTGGCGTGCTTCTTTGAGCTCTTATGTGAGGCATGTGGGTGTGGTGCTCCGTAGCCGCACTCTGCTCTGGGCTGACGCACTCTTTTATTCTTTCTTTCTTTCTCTCTTTTTCTCTTTCTTTCTCCCCCGCTCAATCTGACTCCTAATCAAGGTGCATTCAGGCTGTCAATGGGAGGGAGATCTAATCCATCACACACAGAAGGAAGCCCACACTGCAAACCTCTCTCCGTGCAAACACACATGCACACACACAAACACACACACACACCATACCAGTGGAATCAGAGTTCACCAGGCTACTTCTACTACCTACACTCTTTCATGCTTTCTGTCTTTATCATTGTTTATTTTTTTGACTGTATGTCTGTGTCGTCTTTCTCTGTTTGCTCTTTTTCTTTAGTCATACTGTCCCTTTCTCTCTCTCTCTCTCTCTCTCTCTATCTCTCTATGTCTATCTCTGTGGACATGCGGTGGAGTCTTAAATGCCACGTATTATTCTTGGCCATTACTCTAGGGCAGCCTGCTCCTTTTCTGTCCGTCTGATCCTCCCTCTACTGTTTAAGAGCTGACAGAGGAGCGTCTGACCAAAAGCACAACCCCCCCTCCCCTGTGCCTCCCCTCCTCACCACCACCACCCTCTCTGTTTTTCCCCACTGACCTTCAGACAGTGGTTTCTTCACGTTACTTGTTCTTTTACAGACAGCAGAGCAGTGAAGGGCAGTTCTATTCCATTCCCCTACACACACACACATACACACACAGTGGAGAGATGAAGGCCGAGTGGTGTGTAGTGAGGGATGGAGGTGTGCGGCGAAAAGAACGTGTGCTTTGTGCCAAAGAGACATGCGCTCTCCAACTATATGGACGTCCGCCAACGTAATCCCATTACTCTCCCTTTTTCGAGTGCAAGAGTAAACGAGCGTTGAGCGAAGGATCCCTCGGACGGGTGTCCGGTCATAACCAGGGGTGGAATGGACAGTGAGCTAAAATGGATGGGCCTCATACAATGAAAGACCTTTGTGCTTGTCATTGTAACTGAAGAAGGATCTTCTTTTTTTCTATCTATTCATCTCCTAAAGGGCAGCGGTTCAGAGATATCCTACATGTAGATGGGAAAATGTGGGCTATTATGCTAACAAATTCTGGTCACTGAAACTCATTCTGTTTGTCTTTGTTCTTCCCCTGCCTCCCCTCTGCCCATATGTCTGTCTCTCTCTCTCAGTGCTGGAGTGGGTCGGACTGGCACCTTTATTGCTCTTGACCGGGCCTTACAGCAGCTGGATAGTCGCGGGACGGTGGACATTTACGGCTGTGTCTTTGACCTCCGCCTCCACCGCTCACATATGGTCCAAACAGAGGTGACTTATATCCTCCTCTCTCTCTCTCTCTGTCTCTAACACACACAAACACACAGACCTAGACTCACACGCACCATCAAATCTTCTGCAATGTCAGCATGACAGCAGTAGTGAATTAGGAGTGTCTCTCACTGTGATGTTAGTAAGGGAAAAAGAGAGCAGAGGATAGTTGAGAAAAGAAGAGAGAGAAAGAGAGAGAGAGGGAGAAAGAGAGAGAGAGAGAACTCTAAATAAATGATGCTGTGTCACCATTATTGGGACGTTGACGAGGCGAAAAAATCTGCCCATACTGATGAATAATGAAGGGTAGGCTAGGGCAGCTGTGCAAGCTAGCAAACTTGAGAGACACTAAATACTCCTTGAGATGGACAGAGATGACACAAGATTTCATTTTTTTACAATGACGTTTGCACAGGGACTGAATCAAGTCAAACTAAGGTTGTTGATATAAACCCTCTCCATCGTAAGCATGTGAGCAGGAACATCTAAATGTAAAGTCTTCTGTATGTATGGATTTGAAGCTGTCCTCAAATATGTACCATGCGCAACTCTGTGTAACTGGCCTTGAACCTCAGGGATACTGTCAAGGAATCTTGGCTTTTGGGTTGAGGCCGGTTTAGTTTTCTGGCAGGCTTGACCCCTTCAGCACAAAGCATGTAACATATTACACTGTGAATCATTAGAGTGGCCCATAATAATGTGTATGAGACAGGAAAATCAGGACGGACTTTTTTCCCATTTGATAAATGCATATATATTGCAGATTAAAATGTTATTCCCTGGAAGTAGATTCTTTTGATGAAAACATCATGCTACTGGATTGTGTCTTGTCTCTGCAGTGTCAGTATGCGTTTCTGCATCAGTGTGTGCGAGACGTCCTTCGAGCCAGGAAGCTGCGCTGTGAACAGGAGAACCCCCTCTACCCCATCTATGAGAACTTCAACCCAGAATATTACAGAGGTAGGCTACAACCCCACCCTCAGCCACTCAAACCAGTGCTTAACACTGCACCGAATCTAACACACAGCATCCATATCTTAAAACTTCAATATAAACAAACAAAGAGTAAATACAACACTTGAACCCACTACAGGTCATATACACAAAAAACTGCAACCCTCAGGCAAAACAAAAATGTATGAGTCTTTAAATGTACAAGGTTGATAAGATCAAGTAAGTATTTATCATATACTTATATAATACTCAAATAATATTCTGTATGAGCTGTATGAACTTCAGGAAATGTTGACTATAAAAATGACTAACACACACCAGCCCTAATCTGAGACTGACAGGAACCACAACTCTTTGTGGCAACCCAATTCCCCCACTTAAGCAGTCTCAGTATCCTCCACATCCTTTTCCTACCAACATGCATCTCTATGTAATCGCCTCTGACATGGAGCCTCAGACTGAAGAATTTCACCGTCAGATAGTTTGAAAAAAAAAACAAAGAACAGTCTCTGATGTGTGAACTTTTACTTTTTTGCTGATTAATTGTGGTGATCTGATTTCCATTATTATTTTTTTCATTTCATTGAAGCTTGATGAGTTAAGTAATAAGATTCTCCTTTAATGCCAATCTGTTTAATTTTTCTACAGATATTATCTTCACTGGACACTAAAGGTTGCAAGTTTCTCCAACATCTTGCTGGATTTTGTTGTCTTTTTTCAGTTATATTCATAGCTGGAGTACTACAGGGAAATAGCCTTTATTTTTGTAAGCTCTATGATGTTCACTGGTTCTCATCAAACTTTTTAAAGTTTTCAGTCTTTTAAAAGCTCTATTTAAATGTCACAAAATAGTGTGTATATATAAACTATTTATATTTACTTATACATTACTACATCAATTTGCTGAGTGAAACCAACTTTTTTGCACCTAGTGATTGGAGTCTCCAAGTAATGTCTGTGTTTAAATACCATACCAGCATAAACTCTTACCAGTATAAGTACCAAAGATAAATGACCAAGATAGGTAATATGATGTTTTTTTGTAGGTGTATTCCCAAAACAAGCAAGTTGTGTGCCAGTCATAATGGTTAATGTGTAACAAACATAGTTGACTAAATATTTTGTAAATAGTTTGTGAGCAAATATGAACATGTTTGTGAATTGAGATATTCATATAAAAAATTGTAGGCTTAGGAAAAGAGGCCCATTGGGAAGCGTTTGATTGCTGTTGTCTTAGCTGAAGTCATTGTAGCGCCCATTAGAGTGCTATTGAAACCGTTGAGTGTAGCAGAGCCGTTTGCTCTAAGTGCAGCACTTCTACGATGCTGCCCACAGCAAATTACTCCTTTGTTTTTACTTTACCTATAATCAGACACTCCCTGTTGGGTGCTGCTGATAGGAAGTTGGCTGTGCATTGGTGGAGTATAGCTGTGTGTGTGTGTATGTGTGTGTGTGTGTGTGTGTGTGCGTGTGAGAGAGAGAGAGAAATAGAGAAAAATTGCTACCTCCCCTAACAGTTAATTCAGTGGCATGTAGCAGTAACAGTGCCTTCAGCATAATCCCCATCCTCCTGAGACAACAGCTGAGGAAAAACAACAACAAATCAACTGACATGAATACCAAGAAAATAATCAAATCAAACATGCTGTTATCAAACAGAAATTCGAATTAAATGTCAAAGCGCTGACCTGCCACAACACACTCCACAGGCGGATAAACTGTCCTTTTCATATCAGAAGTCTGACATTTCTGACACCTTCCCAGCTAAGCCCAGAGGAGCTATTCCTGTCTGTCTTTGCTGTCAGCTGTTGTGGTTGTCATTACCTGGACCAAACAGCAGAAATTGGTCTAAAAGAGATGTTTGTTCAGAAATGGATGCATATTGTTCACTGTATGCAAATACAGTGAACAATATGCATCCTTAGTCCTCTCAATGGACATGTTGACATGTTGTGGGTTTACATCCCTTCTCAACCCCCAAAGCACTTTTCAGAATTGTCCATCATTATTACACATGGCAGAATACTGACCTCAGTACAGACCATAGAGGGTGAATAAGCCATTCGTTTTCACTAGCATGACAAAAGAAAGTTTCCATGCTAATGAGGGCCACTACACAACCACACTTACACACACACACACACACACACACAGCCATACACACATGCAAAGGCACACACATCGAACACATAGACGCATACACAGACACAGAACAGAGACACACGCACGTGATATATCGTTGATGCAGCCCTATACAGCAGAACCAATGATAAGGTGCTAAGCTGTCGCCCTTGGTCACTGAAGCACACTCCCTTTCTCCTCTCCTCAATGGTGCTTTCTCTTTTTGTTTGGTTGTTTGTTTGTTAGTCGTTTTCTTTGCTCCATCTAAAGATCTGACCCCATCCTCCCACATGAACCCAGCCTGCCCTGCTATTCATTACAATGCTATTCATTACAATAGCTCCTCCAGTACAGTAAGCCTTGGGCGTGTTGAGAGGGATCAGGAAGCTCCTAGCTAAACCTCTGAATTCCCCATCCTCTCCCTGGTGCTTCCTGTACCAACATTTACAGGGAAACCAAAGCTGTAGTTTAGCTCCTCCCATGACAGAGGAAGGATGGAAGTAGCTCATATTCACTTCCTCGGATTGTTTCCTCCACACCTTTGGATAGGTGAGGGTGTCGGGCCATTTGACCTTGTGAATGTAAGGATTTGTTAATGTCTTTATCAGCAAACAGGTTTTTTTTGTTTAGTTGTTTTTTTCATGCACTTAACTGCACACTCCAATCTGCTGTATTCAGTCAGAATTCTGGAAGTGTCTGGTTTGTTGGTTAAAATGATCCAAGAAAACCAATAGACAATCATTGGATAGACACACAAGTTTCATTCCACTGATTTGACTGAGGGCTGTCCTTAACGTTTCTCAGAGGGTAGCAGTTGAAATCCTTCTATCCTAGCAGCAATAGGATTCTGTTTTACTTGGCATGGAAAAGATTGATTATTATAATTTCTATATATCTGAATTATTTATTATTCATACGAAACATGAATCTTTGCTCACAAGTGAAACATAAGAAATCCTTGGTATTCATCTTAATTTCAGTAGATGCTTCAACTCATGAGGAATAGACTAATTCCTTTTAGTTCATGTTTATTAATGTATTTGTTTTGTTTATCTGTTTAAAATTCACAAACATTTATAAACAAAGTCATCTTATCAGTTCATCTAACTTTTACATATGATATGCAGACTTTGTTTTGTTGTTATTGTACAATTTATTGTCTATGAAAGTCCTTATAATGTGATGGTGAAACGATATAGTTAATATTGTTTAGTTTTTGAAATGAAAAAAACATACACTGGATTAAATAAATTGGATTGTACATATTTAGTTAAACGTGGTATTTTACATAAGACTGTACCCAACTTGTACCCATCATCTATTATGTATATGTGCATGTATATCTATGCTTATAGAATATGAGAATATATGCTGGCCACTAAGAAAAGTGGAAATGCCATACATTTAACCACGCATGTAATATTATACCCCAAACATATGGCTGACATGCTATCATGAAGGAAATTATAAGAAAATATTGGATTCCACAGCATCCTCTGAATGTGTTTTGTTTCATGTTTACGTAGTAGGTTGCTAATTCTTCGATCATTAGAGTCACTGCAATGCATTGAAATGATGTGCCATTTGAGAGATGCCATTGCTATGCAGAGGAAATCAGTGAAGAAAGGCTGGCGTCATGATGTCTGACAGCCTGTTCAATCTGTGTGCACTGATCTTGTGACTTCTTCTCTTTCCCCTTGAAACTCACACTGACATTAAAATAAATCACTTAGAGTGATTAGATCACTCCTGTGATTAGATCACTCTAAGTGATTTATTTAGATGTGACAGTATGAGTATGATGTGTTAGCCCTAACCCAGAGTGCCGCTATTGGCAGTTTTGATGTGTTTCAGAGGAATGTCATAAACATAAATTTCCAAAAGATTCACTGAAAAGAATACAAAATACAATGTATGTATGGACAGGATGAAGACATGCTGACTTCCTCAATAAAGTAATCCCTCCCAAATAAAAAAAAACAGTCTTTTCTCTCTTCTGTTAGTCACTGGTTCCACCTTGCTTTGTTTCTCTTACCCCTGTCTCAATCAGAGCTGATAGCGTCACACACTCTAATCACAGGCTTACCAGGGTCACAGCAGGACACACACATAGTCACACAAACACGTAGGAATGGATTGGTATAGGATGAAAACGGTTGTTAAGAGAAACGGAGTAAAGGACAGATGTGCCAGCATCAGCCCAGCCCCACTGCATTCATGCGCACATGCATGTACCACATAAACACAGGCAAACAAATGTCTTAAGAAATAACCATACACATTAACAATGAGTAAACACGATAAGTGTACACACACACACAGTGTACACATTTGGTAACACCTTATTTGAAGGTGTCTGCATAAGAGTGACATAATGTAAAGTACACTACACTGGCGTGCAGAAGTTACAAAAAATGAATGACACTTAATGATAACAGTCAACATCAAGTGTCATTAATGTACATGACACGTGTCATGTTACTGAGAGGCTCGTCACTCTTATGCAGACACCTTCGAAAAAAATGTTCACACACATTTCTAAGCTGTGGTGGCTGAATACTGGATTGCTAAATATCACTGTAAAGACATCAAGAGAAGCTCCACTGAAGGGCTTGTGCCGTTTTCTTTATCCCATAATAATTGAACCAACCCGCAGGGTCCACATTGACGTCAGATTCTGCTCCGAGGTGAGAAAAGGCCAGTGTACTTTTTTGTATGTGTGTGAGGCTTTGGCCATCCGATCCATGAATATTAATCGATTGGAAAGGAGCGTTCAACCTTAAAAAGAGGGAGGGAAAAAAAAGGTGATTGAATTGTGCAAAGTGGAGCAATGTTGTTTTTTTGTCCTTTTGTGCTAGCTGCCCCTCTGATCTGGTGCACTCGACCTTGAACTGAAGTTGTGGATGTGCGCCGAAAGAAGGGGGTGGTGGTTGGACGGATGTGGGAAGATTTAATAACACAGCCATAACCTGTGCCTTCTCAGCCACAGATGGCCAAGAATGGGAAGAAAAAATCGAAAAGAAAGGGGCTGCCATCAGCCCTACTTATGCTGTAATATTTCTAAGCTAAAGTGAAACATATCATGTAAATGCATACTACCTTTCATCATGTCCTGCAATACCACCATTACAATCTGATTTACAATGTAAAAAAATATATTAATCCTGTTTTTGTGATTATTGAACTGTACGGTTTAATTGAAAACTGCTGTTTTGATGCACAGAAATAACATGATATATGTCAGACACAAAATAACATGATATATGTCAGAAACAACACTGAAATGGTTATGAATACTGTAGTTTCCTGGGTATGAGCCAAGGTTAATGCATTGAATTTTGCTAAATTTCTTTATCCATGAGGTTAATACATGGGTGACGACAATACATGACTTTATTTTTTAGTTTGCATAAAACACAGATTTTATGAAAATTATTTTTGTGGTGTGGCTTATATTTGGGAACTGACTGTATGTACAGTATATGTTTTTCACATACACTGAAATACCTGGCACTATTATAATGATGTGTTTCATTTGGGTTATCAGCAACCCTGCTAAAGCTCAAGACATCAGCAAACCAAAAATGTTTTTCCCTAGCAGTGGCGGATGTAAGATCTCTTAGGATTTATTCAACTAATACTCTCTTTGTTAGATCCAAATTCGATTCCCCCTCTGTTTGCTTTTCATTACGAGAAGCCATATTGAGAGATCCTATTACATCTTTACCAGACGTGACCGGCACTGGGGGACAAACATCAGACTCTGCCATTTGCAGACCCTCAGCTGCAGTTCTCTGTGCTGACAAGCTGTTGAATTGCTCAGTTATACATCCAAGCCATCTGTAAGCCCTATTCAGATCTATTAGGCTGCACAAAGCTGTGCTTAGGGACAGACGGACAGACGGACAGACAGACAGACAGACAGACAGACAGACAGACAGATAGATTGAAGTTGATTGGACCATCTGTAGTTGAAGGATAGGTGTCCTTTAGGAGTCCGACTGATTACTTAGCTGTGGTCAACCAGACACCTGTATGTTGGCATGTTGTTTTTGTACATGGACAGATTTTGATGTCTGACTCCATTGCAGTGCGTTATGAGTGTAGATTTTTCAGCCTGGTGCAGTTATGCCCTTGCCTGACGAGCAAGACTATAACATCAAAATGTATAGCCTGGCTATGACCGATAGACCGGGCTAAATCTAAGGAATCAGCAGTTGTCTTTCAAACTGCCTCTGCACAAAATAGTTAGCCTGATAAGCTAGGCTACATCGGCGACTCTCTGATGTGATTAGTCCGACCAAACTTGGAAGAACAGCTACTAAGGCCCTATGGTTCATTTCTAGACGTAACTGCATAGCAAACCCATTTGCTACTGCTAGGGTACATCTAGATCTCTAGGGTAGTTATTCCCTGTCTTGGGCAGTAAGAGCACACTGTTCTTTGCCACATTGTATAGCCAGTTTCAGCCATCTTGCAAAATGTATATTCATATGCCCCTTTCACAACTAGTTTATATTGTGCTGGCAAGGGATATCATTTAAATCCATCTTGTCTAACTTAAGTTTAAGTTTTCCAAATTGAAATTAGAGCTAGGAAAACAAACAAAAAAACAAAACAAAAGTTACTGCTATACCACATGGTTCCATGTGTACAAGTAGCCAGCTACTCTTTGTAAGAGGAGGAGGGAGGGATGTCTGTTCTATTAGTCCTCTGTGTCTTGTCCCCTTTGCACAGTCTGTGAGTCCAAATGCTCCCTTGAGATGACTACCTCAGGAAAAGGCATTATTTCAAAGCCTTTCACCAAACAGAAATGTAAAACATTTTGTCACAGAAGGATCAAAAAAATTTTTAGTTTTAGTTTTATTTATCAACCCACACGGCTTGGAGCCAGCCAACCCAAATAAAACACCTTCCTAACATCACTCTGACACACACACACACACACACACAAATACAGTGCTCGTTAATCCAGCTCTACCTTAATCTGGTTTGTTGAAACAAGCCATTTCTCATCCAGATTACGGGGTGGCTGCATGAAAATGTTTCCCCTCCCATCTCCTCCATCCTCCGCTTGATATGATTGAGGGAGACATTAGTGAAATTTAATCTCCATTTTGTTTCTTTCCTTGTGACTCTGACGTGTCATCTGTCTGCTGGTCTGTGGCCTGTGTCTCCTCTGCCGCTGCAGAAGATGATGTCATCCTGGGCCTGGTTTAGAGGACCCAGACTGGTGAATGGCAAATACAGAATTTGTCTGTCACAAGGTTACAGCTGATTGTAATTTCACTGAAAGATGACTTGCTTCTGCAGAGGAGTGCAACAAGGACGCACCATCGTCGAAGGCCAGCATTGTGATCCAAACACACACACAAAAAAAAAAAATCCCATCGAACTGGTGTAATTTTAATTAAATGCGATGTCATTGCTTTCCTACCCTAGAAATTAAGCCTTCCGTATATCCAAAACAGTGGTATAACTAAAAGGTCTGACCTTTCCTCCCAAATCAATTTCATTCTTATCCTCAACTGCCTTTCAAGACACACTCCAGTCAGTCATGACCCAGACCCAAGTTATTAAAAGGTGAAGATGTTGAAAGTGAGTTAATCAAATGTGTCGGGTGAAAAGCCCGTCTGCCTTGTAAATCTGATCTACTTGTATCTCGGCCTGAAAGACTGTCAGTCCCCAGTATTGATCTCTCACCTCTCCATCTAGCCTGTCATAATCTGAGAGACCAAAAAAAAGAACCTTTGAGAAAATAAAAAAGGCTGCAAGGAACATTTTAACTGTAGTGAAATCTATATGATTAGCCATTTGTGCTTTTCATGACAATTAGGGGATATTTGCATCGACTCGGTTGGATTATTTTAAACGTCTTGGAATTATCTATGGCTCTCCTCGAAGTTTTGTGCTTGGAAAGAGAGCTCTAAGAATAACAACAGTTTTCTCTGGTAAACATGGCTGTCATGGTAACCCTTGTCAAATACGCCAGCAATTAGTCCCAGCTGTACTGCTGCCAGTAAACACACAAACAATTATAACGCTGCAAAGACAGACTAAAGACTCAAACCAATAGATAGATAGATAGATAGTTATTTTTTAAAAGAAAAAGACAAGACACTTTTTTTGAAGATAATACTAATCTTTTAATAAAGTGTATATTTCAGGCACTAGTCTTTGTTACATCAGAAGAATTGACTGGCTTCTTAAAATACTCTCTTTCTTTGACATGACAGGTCTCGAACGCCTAGCGTCTGAGGCACATGTCAACATGAATAAGATTTGTTTTTTTTTTTTTTACCAAGACTTTCATCTCTCAAATTGAGATGTCTGACGTCCAGCAAGTGTTCAGTGCTGTTGGAAAAAAAGGATCATTACAAAAGTCATTGTCCAGAGTATCGCTGGGTTATGCTTTTGGTATGTCAAAGGGACATTCAGTGGTACATCGTGTTGCACAATGGCTACAAGAGGCAGCTGTTTTGAACAAGCTACCACAGACAATTCTGTATATGCTTTGAAAAAAAAAATCCTGTTCTTCTATGTCTACCCCACTTTAACCTGTTAATACTGTTACCTATAGTGCAAATCTATGGTATAGTGGAGACATTCTAGAAAGCATTAGTCATGAGCAAAAATTTCCATGTACAGTATGGCATAGAGTGGCTCTGCTACATCTGAACCATCCTTGCAGATCAGTAGATCTTTCAGATGGCTGTTAAAGCTGGCGATGCACTGGGCAACATGTTGGAGATATCTAAGCCAAAGTGATAGCTAGCTACCATTTCTCATTTAGTTGACTATATAGATCATGGAGGCTTAGCAATGAGGAAATATCAATAAATCTATCAGATGTGTACAGATTGGGTGTGCTTGGTGATATTTCCCAGCACTTCTTTGTCCCAAAAAGTTGCCCTATGTATAATCAGCCTAAAAGTGCAAAAAGCAAGTGGATCTGGCGATAAAAACTACGATGTGCATCAGACTGCTTTTGTAGTTTAGGCAAATCTACACAAGCACAGATCTTTGTGTGATATTCTAAAACAATTAATTGACCTTACCAGACAAGGCTCAGACAAGTATGCTAAAGAACATAAACATATACATTAGAACATTGATCAAAACCATTCTTTGGACCAAGACGCACAGTATTCTCAAGAACAGAGCTGATAAACATTCACAAGAAGAGCGGCTCTGAAATGTAAAAGTCTCAAAGTAAGCAAAGACTGTTTTTTTTTCTTTTCTTTTTTTACAGTGGTATTACAGACATAGATCCATGCCTGACCAGTACAACATTCAGAGGCCAGGACCAAAATGCTAAACCGAGGTCACCAAAGATTACAACCTGTGTGGCACCAGGACCACAATGCTAAACAGAGATCACCAAAGATCACAACCTGTGTGGTGCTAGAACAGCACCTGTATAGGTTTACCTCCAGACTGGACACTACACAAATAGTAAAAATTATATTAGCAGTAAGCACAATTAAATAAAAATAAATTTGGTACCCATGTCCATGGCAAAACCTAAGTCTAAATGTCTCCCCTAAGCACTGAACCATCAACATTTAAATAGCATGAATCCATAATTACATTCATGTCAGTCTTACAGGATGTAGCACTTTGGGCTCTGTGGGGGGTTGGGATTCAACCATTGTCTTACAGCTGGGACATACTTGCATGTATGTGTACATGCACAACACATACACACCATGACTGCCGCATGAATTCTGTGTTCATTTGGTGTGTTGTATTTGAACGTCTTCAAAAATTAATGCGTTATGTCTGCAAGATTCATATGAATACAGGGAGCAATGGTAAAGGAGTAGTCTAACTCTGGGTTTGAATTCTGCAGTCTGCTGGAATCCTTCACTAAAACAGATTATACTGTCATTTGTGTACATGGATGCACAAAAACGTTTGGCAAAAAGGCAAGCATATTCCTTGCCTCTCTATTGCTTGGAATTAGTCGTAATCCAAATAGTAACAGTAGTAGCAGAGAGGGAAACACTGTTGGGTCTGTCAAGTTACCTTTGAACTGAATATTGATGCAGCTAACCTGGATGTGGCTCAACGCTCAAGTGTAGTTGAAATCAAGTGTGTTTTGACCCACTCAACATGTGTAGAAGGATTCTGTCTAATATAGGACAAATAAATGGGCTGAGAATTGCAGCCAAATTGAGCTGTACTTTTCTTTGGCTATTTTACTCTTGCAGCCAGCAGTTAGACCACTGGAATGGTAATTGGAAGAAACCTTACAGAATGCAGGCAAAAGAGAAGGCAAAGAGGAAGAGAGATAGGATGGATGGGTTGAGGGAGGGCAGCGGAGAAATGGACAGAAGGATCCCCCCGAAGGGAGTCTTCTGGCATCTGGAAGGGCCATTTGCAGAGGTGCTGAAAAGCATTAGATGACTCAGAGGCTGCACATAAATAGCATGACCACATATGCAGACTTAGAACACCTACGGCAACCAAAAAAGGACATAAAAAGCAGCCAGGTGTTTCCATTTGAGTATTTTGCCATTTGTAGACAACAGTAGCACACTGAAACTAGACACAGACACACAGACATGTACATGCAGATGCACACAGACACACACACAGACACACACACAGACACACACACAGAGACACACACACAGAGACACACACACACAGACACACACACACACACAGACACACGCAGAGAGTACAAACTACTTTTCTTTGCAGAATAGCCCAAAGCTTCAATGGCAGCTGAATAACCGCAATGAATTTTTTACAAAAAACAGGTGACAGGCACAAGCCAATAACAGAGAGTAAGAGCGCAGAGTGACAGCGTCTCTATACATGAGAAAGTGGGTGTGTCATCAGTTCCAGCTGCTGTGCTACTACAGCCAGTAACAGCCCACCTGTGAGAGGGCACCGGTTCTCACTGACCAATCAGGAGGCAAAATGTCTGCCCCATAGTGGGGGCCACTTCCTGGTCCTTTCAGCATGCCTTGCATCTGCGGCAAAGGTGCCAGACGGGAAAACGTATACATCGGCGCTGCTGCCTCCTCGTTGCCGCACCCCAGGGGTAAAAATGGGTAGATGTCCAAACCAGCCGGCGCCGAAGGGACTGTTAGGAGAACTTCCTCTTCTGGATGGCCTCGGCGCGGACGGCTAGGCTGCGAGCACAGACGGTTAGCAGCACAATGAGCGTGCCCACCAACAGGCTTACCATTGGCCACAGCACGCAGTGCAGCAGTACGCTGGCATCGTGGGTGCGCTGCCACAGCACATCATCTGGCCTGCATGGGGAGACAGAGAGCAAGCAAGTGCTGAAAGGCTGATGTGTCCTCAGTCAAAAGAACATGTTTTCATTTCATCAATTTTCACTTTAATAATAAGAAATGTTAGAGCAATGAATACAGTAAAACCCCATTTATCTATTCCCATCAAGCAAATGGCTAGAATGCATCCAAACTTTGGATGAAGTTCTTAGAATGAGAGGCAAATGTACTAAAAGCACAAGGCTGATAGGGATCCCGTCAAATTAGTTCTATCTTTGCAAAATGGATGGTCTTATTTTATTACTCCAATCATTCCTTGATGGAACTGAATTGCAGTTGTTTGGGCAAAGACAAGCACATTTACAATATCACATGGAGCCAAAGCCCTGGGTGAGCCAGTGGTAGTTTTGATTAAAAAAGGAAAGGCAATGCCCCCCCAAGAATCAAATAATCACACACAGCAGGGAGCCTCCTGCTTTCTGATGCTGATTTGAAAAAT
Source organism: Tenualosa thibaudeaui (assembly GCA_027481765.1). Lineage (NCBI taxonomy): Eukaryota > Metazoa > Chordata > Actinopteri > Clupeiformes > Clupeidae > Tenualosa > Tenualosa thibaudeaui. The sequence goes on from JAIFZK010000022.1 coordinate 6,982,225, forward strand.
TCTACCCAGGTGATTTTATTCAAATTCTACCCAGAATGCCACTGCCGCTGTTCTCATCTCCATTTATGCGAAACCTCAGAGAACCTGCCTGGAAGTGGGGGAATGGGCCTGATTGTGTTCATTAACATTATATTAAAGCTGTTAACTGAGCCTGCATTGCAATCAATGGTCTGAGCCCAAATCAGATAATGCTGGCTGGAAAGCAGGGCTATCTGTCAATCAGTTACGACAGAAAATCGAAAGTTCGAGACATTATCTGGGAGCCCCTTCAGGGATATGCCTGTACCACTTAAGTTAATGTCAGAACTGAGATGAAGACATGAGGCAACTAGACTGGCTCTGAGTGACAACTGACTGAGAGTCTCTCTGTGCAGTACTGATGCAAGAAGGGGGGGAAAGGGCAGATCGCAGGATAGCAGAATCTGATTAGTCATGTGATCAAATTAGTGCATGTTGTACATGCACATACTGAATGACTGAATACCCCTAATATTTTCTCTAAGCTCTATTCTCAAATACTGGACAGGAATGACTCATCTTTCTGATTAGCTGATTCATGCCCAGTAAGTCTTTGAGGGCTCAGGGTGTGGGTGTGTGTGTGTGTGTGTGTGGGTGTGTGTGTGGGTGTGTAGGGGGGTGGTGGGTGGTGGGGTCATTGGGATTTAACCATTGTGAGAAATTATATATTTCTAGATCTCCCTGAGATAGTATAAAGTTATACAGTTCTTTGAAGTACAGTTCAAAGTTATACAGTTCTACAGTACATACACAGAGACAGACACACACACACACAGACACACACACAAACACACACACACACACACAGACACATACACACACACACACACACACACACACACACACATACCCAACAGCCAAAAGGTTCAGCTAACAGGATATAATCTAGTTTTGGATAAATCCAGGCAAGAGAGGAAACTTCTAAATGTGTAATAATAAAGTAGATGAAATCTCCTAACAGTGCATGACTGCTCAAAGGCAGAGCTCCAGCTCAGACCAAACTCAGTACTTGAGGACAGTTCTGGGCTGTGCTTACACAGACCTTCTGGTATTGCATCAGATGAAATTATTAATTTCAACGAAACAGAAAAAGACAACTGCTGAAAGAATGAAATGATGTCTCAGATGGTGTTCTGGAAGACACCTCGAGTCACTGGTTTAATATTCTTCCACTGTATCTGACAGGCTGTGATAAATGGAGCAGAGCTGCTTGTTCCATCGATTCTCTGAGAGGGATAAAGGATTCTAGGCCAGTCTTCCTTCCCAGTCAATCTGTTTGGGACTTTCTGTTGATTTTGGATCTATCTCATGTACCTATGCACAGACTCATTATAGCATCAGTGCTAAACAGTGGTTTAAGCAAAAGTAAAACTACAGCATCAACAATTCTACTTAAATTAGAAGTAATAAAAGTAAAAGTAATAAGCATTTGCTTTTAAATGTACTTCAAGTACTAAAAGAAAAAGTAGTGGTGCAATATGTTGTCTCTTAATGGTCTACCTTTCAATACAAGAAAAATAGGCCAATACAATTACCTTCCATATGAAATTGCTGCAAATTTTTCCATGGAAATGCTGATAACCAAAACTGTTTCCTGAAGGAAAAAGACAAAACGTCCACTAATTCTGATTCAGATATTTTTATGATAGGCTGACTGGAAAAGAATTGCATGGCCAAAATATTTGACCCCTTACATGCAGCAAATAGTGTACGCTTTTGGTCTCAAAATGGACAACAATTTGTCCTTCTCCTTACTAAACAGGCTGGTCAGAGAGATCATGGCTCGTTGTACCATGGGCTGCTCCATCGCACCCAAATCTCCATCCTCATAATTATTGATAGCAGTTTGCAATTGCAGCAGTTTGTGGAATGGGCTACACACAGTCGCTTAGGTAACATTAGGCTTACATATTGACTATTGTCGACAAACTGGGACACAATCTCATACAAGTGGAGCTGCATGTCTCGCAGCAACAATTGGACTTCTTATTGACACAAGAAGGCTTTAGTCACACAGGATAAACACATCAGGTAAGGTGTATCGTCCTCTGGCCCAGACAAGAGTGCTTTGAGTTCAAGATAACAAAACGTAGCAAAATGTCAATGTTGCAATCTGCAAATCGGCTTCACACTTCCAAGAGAGCCGCGCAGCCGGACATCAGCAAAAAAGTGATAGCCTAATAAAATGTAATAGGACGCATTTTAGAAATATAGTGGAGTAAAAGTACAGTTGCAAAATGTAGTGAAGTAAAGTAAAAGTATTTTTAATTATTAATAATTTAAATATTAATAATTATTTCTACTCAAGTAAAGTACAGATACGTGAAAAATGTACTTAAGTACTGTACTTCGTTACTTTGCACCACTGGTGCTATATACCATGATGCCTTGCTTTGCTTCAGTATATGTTCCACTATATATTTTGTTTTCTAATACATGTGCGTCCATAGTAACAGAATTCTACTGCAGTTCACCCCACGGGTCGTCCTGAAAAACGTGTTCTGAAAACCACCAGAGCCGCATGAAGATGAAAGATGAAAAGCCAATCTGTGAATGCTACTCCAGAGCTCAAGCTAGAGGAGAAGTGTTCTCTCTCTCTCTCTCGGCTTGGCTGGCTTTGCTTAAGAGAGAGACAGAGATAGACAGCGTGTGTGAAAGAGTGAGAGAGAGAGAGAGAGTGTGAGAGAGAGAGGCAGACAGAGGCATGAGAAAGGCATGAGAAAGCGATGGAGAGAGCTGAACCATGGGTCCATTGAGACCCACCCTGCCTGCCTGCCAGAGGGGAGCTCAAGCACCAACTGTACAGGCCATGCCAGGGGAGTGAGGGGGAGAGGCATGGAGAGAGGGAGGGCAGGCGACAGAGGAGGGTAAAGTAGGGCACCTCTAGCCTATGCCTATCCCACTGACAGGCCCCAGGACCTCGGCCAAAGCCCAGAGTAAACAAATAAATAAATAAACACACTTTTTCTGCTCTACACTTCACTTCCTCTTTCTCAGCTTTCTGTTTCTGCTGGCCTCAGAGCAAAGCACACTGCAATGGATGACCTAATAATTGAGGTTTTAAGTTTGTTTGGGGGGCTGTGATGTAATAATGGTATGAAAATGTAAACAAGCATAATCTGAAACGATAAAAAAATCTGGCAATGGGGCGTTCAGGATGGCATCACTATGTTATTGGGCATCCAAAAACTGGATCTTCATCCACCACAACAGCTTGTGGCTCATTTTACACAGCAGATGAGAGAGGAGCAGTGGATAGCTGGAAAGGAAAATATCAGTGCCTAGACAACGGAGATGCCTTAAAGCATTTTTATATTTGTTTTCACATATCACAACAGCGAAGTGAGAAGTGGGGTAGAAAAAAACTGCCTCTAGTGGGAATTAATTCAAACCAAGACACACAGAGGTAATTTACACCTGGTGCTTGAAAAATGTCCAGAAACATCAACAAAAACATCACCAGGCAGAGCACACACACACATACACACACATACACACACACTCACACACACTCACACACACACACACATTGATATTCCACCCACTAGGGTCCTTAGACAGAGTGCTCTAGGGAGGGGGGACTGGCTCCAACTTGAGCTCGTGGGCACCACTGCCCTGTCAGGGTGTTGATGATTGCCATCAGACAGAAGGGCGCAGTTCTGTCCCATCATGCCCGGCATGGCCCCAATGGAGCTGGGTCATTACAGGCAAGGCACAGGTGCAGTGTGGGATTGATAGGAGAGCTCCTTGGCTATTTAAAGCATAATGGATCAGTGGGAGTCTGTACCAACTTAGGAGACACATACTGAGCCTGGTAAAACAATAATAAACAATTCTGAAAATGTGTTAAAAGAAAGAAAAGTTTGATGCAGTTAGACAAGCTGGAGGTGGAAAATATTAGCTTTGTGCTTGTGGGGCGTTTGGTCTCCACGGTAACATCACATAACGCTGCCACCAACAGTTCGTTTTTCGCAGCTTGTTCAATTCCCAGCCCTCCTCTGAAAATAAACTGTGTTGAGCACATTTTTTTCTACTGGTACAGAAGGAGCTTAACCACAACAAACCCTCTATCATCAGCTGGGGGAAGATGATGGACGTTATGATCTGTTTGTTGTTAAGCAGTGAGAGCCTTTCAGATACTTGATGGATCAGTTGGATTTGAATCATGAGTGTTACTGTAGCAAACAAACACAAATTTAACGATGTGTATGTATGTGCATGTCTCTCTCTCTCTCTCTCTCTCTGTGTGTGTGTGTGTGTGTGTGTGTGAAAACTCACCGCCTCTGTGGGTTGAAGAAGCAAGTGAATGACTGGTTGCTTCCCTCCTCTGTCCAATAGTTCTGTAGCTTCAACACCTCATCCTTCATCTTTTGGTTGTCCCTCTCACACTTGGGCACATAAGAACACTAGAGGAGAGGAGACAAGATAAGAGGAGATGAGAGTAGAAGACAGGAGAAGGGAAGAAGGGAAGAGGAGAAGAAAAGAGGAGAGATGAGAAGGGAAGAGCAGAGAAGAGATAAGGAGAAGAAAAGAGGAGAAGAGAAGATAAATGAAGAGTAAAGAAGAGAAGAAAAGAGAAAAGAAGAAAAGAGAAGGAATAGAGGTAGGGGGAGAAAAAGAGGGATAGAGGATAGTATATGCTTAAATCAAAAGCATTTTCACCTTCTTTTTCTTTGAGTTAGAGGTGCAGAAATAATCAGACTGGGGGGGTTGCTATGGGAGTTATAAATGAATGAAAGAACTTGGTTCACTTGTTTACACAGAGGATTCTAAGATAAAAACCATCAGAGATATAAACAGAATAAAGTTGAAGCTATGCTCTACACTTTAGTTGTTTCTTGTTTCCCCTCTTTCTTTCTGCCTCTTTCCCTCTTTCACCCTCCCTCTCTCCCTCATGATGTCAGGCTCCCTGGGTCTCTCATTCATGACGGACGCCTCCCAGCCCTCCACGACACACATGTCTGATTGCATCGACTCAGGGCTTCGCTTCACCAGGGCAACAGAGTTACCATGGAAATACAGAGACAGGGACTACATGGAACAGGCAAGACCAGCCAGTTAATGCCTTATAACACAGCTTGGAGTGTGTGTGTGTGTGTATGTATGTGTATGTATACAAACTCATCTGCCCTATCAGCTGTCATTCCCCAGGCCAAAGACAAACAAACAAACGCACATGCTTGTTTTTGTAGCTTAGTGGGGACCTCCATCACACACACACATACATATACACACACACACACACACACACACACACAAACACAAACACACAGGGAGGGAGAGAGAAAGAGAGAGAGAGAGACAGACAGAAAGAGAGAGAGAGAGTACAGACTTACTGCTGCTATGGAAATGTTGGGGGAGAAAAACTTTGCAAAAGTCTGTACCAGACATTCAGTACACTGTACTACATCAATGAGAAACTAGGACACCTCAGACCACTTGTAACTGTGCTCTTCGGACCACTCTTCGATGGCAGATCGAGAGCATGACGCATACTCAATGCATGCATGCAGTGCTGTGGATCTTCAAAGTGATAACAAGCACCCATTTTCCAAACGAGGACAGAAAGTTGAAATTTTAAATCCGGCATTCCCTTGACTACTGAGTAAAACTGACATGCTGTAAAAAGCTGTGACATATTATCAGTCTGATAGGAATTGAGAAGACAGATAAACTGATGTCATCCCTAATAACCCAATAGATTCAGAGATAGAAAGAATCCTTTAAAAGACTTGAGACCATGTTGAGGAGATGAGAAGAGTAGGACTTTGCACCATAGTATCACATGACTTCAAAAATCTCCAGCATGATCTACAAAATTACATGAAAGCATTGAAAAAAGACATTGTGTGTGTGTGTGTGTGTGTGTGTGTGTGTGTGTGTGTGTGTGTGTGTGTGTGTGTGTGTGTGAGAGAGAGAGAGAGAGAGAGAGAGAGAGATAGGAAGAGAATATGAGACTAAAAGAATCTGAATCTTAATGTGTGAAATATCGCCTGCATTTTTTTATGAAAGTAAAGCTTAGAGTAAAGAAGAAGTTGGGGTCAAAGGCCGCGGCCGCGCACACACACACGCACATGCACACGCACACACACACACCAGGGGGATTACAGCATCTGTGTAATGTCCATGTCTTAGCATGACCTCATCTGTCTGCTAACACCAACCAATCTGGGCAGGAGTCAGTGGCTCACCACCTGTCTGTGGGCTTCTCTCTCTCTCTCTCCGTCTCTCTCTCTCTCTCTCACACACACACTCACACACACACACACACACACACACACACACACACTCCCTCTCTCTCCTCAGGGACAGGCCCGGCACTCGGCCTACACAAACAGATAGTCGTTGTGGGTGAGATTAAGACATGACCCTGGCAGTGTAACGCTAAGTGCCTGCCACCTGCTCCCATTGGCTGGCTCCGTTGTCAGGGGGAGGTTTGGCCGATAAGAATGCGGCACTCTCATTGGCCAGGTGCTGAGTCGGAGTTGTACAGGGCTATTTTTCTTTCTTTCTCTCCATCTCCGTGTAGCTGTGTGTGTGTGTGTGTGTGTTGTGAGATATATAGAAATTTAGCCTGTTTGCGTCAATACCATGTTGTTTCTTGTTCCATGCTTTTGATGTGATAAAGCAAGCAAGGTTGTTTTGTAGCAGTCCTGATAGAATGTGACAAAACACACACATGCATAACATACACAGACATGACAGATACACTCTCTCACATACACACATACACATTCATGCACATACACACAAATATATCTGAAAGATAAGATGGAAAAAAACAACCCCAGCAAAACTAGCAATCCCACACAGCCAGAATGCTGGTGAAAAATGTTCCTTTTCAAAGCAGTCCCATGGAAGCGTACGTAATTGTGCAGGCAATGCTTACATCATAATAAATCTCACAGGCCAGTACAACCCAAACAGCAGCAATCAGACAGATTTTCACACAGATTTACTACCAAGGGCAAAGCCACTTGTGTTGAGTACCCCTCTGAACAGCCTTTTACTGCAAATAAACGCATCAGTAATTTATCACCAAATCTCCCCTGTCCACTGACACAGCAATAATAATGAGCATCACACATACACATACATTCTTTAAACTCAAACAATGATACATACACACTGACTCACAGACTGGCAGGCGTGCGTGAGCAAGCACACATACATGCGCACAAACGCAAACACACACACGCGCACACATGCACAACACACATACACACATATACACACACACACACACACAAGTCTGTCTCTGACACATGGGAATCCATTCGCACAGCGGCCGGCAGGTAAATCACTGAGGCCCTTCAATTTCTGCACTTCTCAAGTTTGTCAGAGTGCAGCACCAGAGACGTCACATGGCAATCACAACCCCACCTGCAGAGGGCAAATTGATGGGAGTTATTTTTCACCAGACTTGGACCAGGCCAGTTGGGGGTGGGGGTGATGGGGTCAAATCAACTTGCGAAGATGAGTGTGGCCCCTTGGTCCCAGTGTCTTTGAAGTGCTTAAGGGAGAGGAGGCAGACATGTATTTGTGTGTGTGTGTGTGTGTGTGTGTGTATGCGTGTGTTGGTAACCGTTAAATGTAATTTCGTGGAAAGTCAGCTTTCCTGCTGAATTTCATTTGAGCCGAGCACTAACATCAGGTGGCTTAAGGATGCAGACATCACTGGAGTGGCTTCTCCCCTTGGGAGTATTAGAATTGCAAATGTAGCTAAATTTGGGGGGGGGGGGTCAGAAGAAGAAGTAAGCATGTCTGGGTAGTACCCAGGTGATGGATGATAAGGCACACACACACTCCTGTCTCAATGCAGCTGTTCCCTTCACAGAGAAGAAAATGGCTTTTTAAAAATCTCTGCTTGCTGTAAGGTAGATAGATGAGCTCAGTATGGGCTCAGACGAGGAAGGAAGAGGACCTTCGCTATGAGACTGAACAGAACTATACATAAAGTAAAGTTAGAATGACCTGTCTTTCACCTGCACTGCATTAGCTAGTGTGCCAAGTGCCCTACTAAAAGAAAAAAGATAAGGAGAGAGAGAGAGAGATCACGAGATAGCTCAGTACTTGGCTCAGCACTTGGTGTTCTAAATGGAACGGAAACCTGTGTGGGTTGTCCCTTGTCACTGTGTCGTGCTCCCTGTGTGTTTGTTTAGTCTGCCAATGCCTAGTCAACCTAACTAGGAGTTATTCTGTGCCGTGATGCTTGCCATGACAGCCACTCAGGGCACCACTCACGGTAGGCACTTCCCTAGTAAAGGACAATCTGTGGGAAAGCAAAACATATTGCGTCTGGTCTGTGACTGACCACAAATATCCTGATGTTTGGTGAACTCAAAATTGCTTGTTTGTTTGGACAAACACAGATGCACACACGCAAGCACACACACACACACTCAGCCTCTCTCTCTCTTACACATACACATTAAAAAGCACACCTCTACTCATTCATGTAAGATGAATCAACCCCTCCTTGTCTGTCAGAAAGACAGAGAGAGAGATGGGGACAGAGTGGAGCATCTGCAACCTAATCCTGTTGCCGTGGCAATGACGACGTCATCGTCATCATTGCTTGGGTTCCCTCCAATTTAATGGCATCTCTGTCACTCTTTCGCTTTTCTTCAACACCACCTCATAGCAACAGATCCCAATCTCTTGTTTTTACTGTTCACTTACTATCTTATTCCTTTTCTTACATTTATCCATCTTGATATCAAACTATATCAAACACATGCCTATTGTACTGATCATTAGAGTATAAATGTCAAGACTAAATACAACATGAAAATGCATGTTGTCATGCAACCTCATTTATCATTTGAAATGAAAGATGAATCTCCAAAATCTGTCTAAGAATTGATTTAAATTCATTTTATGTGAAATGCCCAAATCAATCTCACATAATTAATATATTTTATTTGCTTGCTTGCAAGCACAGAAGTCCAATGCCTCTGAGAGGCCATTTACTGTAAGTAAGATGCCTAAATGTATTAGATATTCATATATTTCAGATTTCCCTCTATGAAAGAGGTAATGAACAAAACAGAGTTTGTGTCATCCAGAAGTAACACACAATCCATCTCTCCCTGCCGCGCATGACCCTTGCACACGGACAAACAGTGACCTTCTGTAAATAGAGCCATTTTCATCCAACAGTGGCCAAGAGTGATGAAGTGGATGGTGGGTGAGAAGGGGGTGATAAGGATGGCTAGGGGCCCGTTGGTCGGGACCATGTGTGGCCCCCATGGTGTGCTGAGAGGGCAGCTCTGCTGGAGACCCCCGGTGCCTGTTTGCCCCTCATTAGTGCTAATTAGCTTAGCTCACTCCAGTGGAGCAGACCGGAGTGGCCGCTTACCAGCCAGGTCTGACAGGCGAGCATGAGGCGAAGGCCACATTAACCTCCAGAACAAATCACGTCTGTTTGTTCAAAACAGCAGTTATAATTCAAATGTGATGTTCTACTAATTAATGGCCAAATCAGGGCTGGCAACAAAGAGCATCGAGCATTGCTATTGTGTATCGGTGAGTGACTGTGTGATTGTGTGTGTGATTGTGCGAGTGTTTGTGTGTGTGTGTGCGTGAGTGCATGTAAAAGAGCTGCTGCTGTGTTTGTTGTGGTCTGTATGAGCCACAATAACATGCATGAGGACTGAAGAACTGAGGACTTTATCTACAACCTGAATGAACCCTGAAGGTTACCAAGATGGGTCAAATCAGTAGCTCTGAATGTGTGGATTTGGGTATATGATAGTGAGCATTGCTTTTTGCCTTTGTGATGGATGGTGTCTTTGTGACAGACTGGTCATTGGAAAAAGGTTCTACCAGCAACCCACAGCACTTATTACACACACACACACATACCTATATGACCTTAGACCTACAAAGCATAATTAAGGGTATTTTGTAACTATGTATTTCAATAGATCTTGCAACAACATATGCTTATGTGATGCACATTTAGTAAATTAATTATTAATTAAATAGTTCAGGCTCCATTAAAAAAACAGCAAAATATTCTGATCTGAGTCTTATGCCTTATTTATCCTCTGCTATATTAATATCATACTGGGTAAACATTAAATTTTTCCTTCCGATGCACATTCTGTGGAAAAATCTGCACCCCTTGAATGGTATGATTTCTCCTGCGTGGTTAAGGTTACATAAGGCCACAGCTGCTCACTGTGCAGCTTCAGGGCTCTCTTGTGCTTCCACAAAAGGCAATTAAAGACCTGGCTACATGGTTTCAGCCAAGACCATTGGTGTGAGAAGCAGTTTGTCAAAATTATGATCGCTAATTAGATTTTGCTGGATAAACCCCTCACCTAGGAAGAGGGTTAATTATGTACCTGCCACCACTGTACAACCTTCTCTCTCTCTCTCTCTCTCTCTCTCTCCTCAAGAGCCACAAGGCAGGGTAAGGTTTCATGTTAGTGGAGTAATGGAGTTGCTAAATTAATACACAGAACCAAGAAATTGAGTCTGTCAGCCAGCATAGAAACTAACTTCATTTCTCTGTTAAAGCCCTAAAGTATTTATTTAAAATTCTCTTCATTAAAGAAAAAAAGTTTTGTTTACAAGGCATCTGACCAGCACAGACATAAAAAAATTCCCTTTAAAAATGCACATGGCTGTCAAATCCATCATGGGATGGGATATGTTCAACCCAACGCATTATTACAGTAATTAAAATTATTTTTTTTATCAGGCTGATTATTTAGCCCCGCTAAACTTCCAAAGCAAGAGCCTCTAACCTTGTTTACAAACATAGGCAACTTCCCAGGAGCACCATCTTTTTTGTGGCAGATGATGTAACTATGAGTGGACAGGGCCAAAAGTTTAGTGAAAGCTTAGTGTGGGCAGAGAGGGTGGTGAGATTGTCGACGGCGTGCCAGGCCATGTGGTAGCGGCTGTGGTGCGAAACAGGGTCAGATCAAAACCCATAATCTCAGATCAGCGCCCACCCACGTGGGCAAAACGACAACGCAAAGTGTCCTCATGGCAACGGCTGGCATGCCACACCAAAATATATATCTAATTCCAGAAAATGATAAGTTACCAGCAACATGCTCATGCAAACTGAGCTACATGTGGTAATGTAATAATGTAATAATGGTGTCATTTGGGCTTAACCCAAACATTTAGTGCAGATGGGCCAGTACTCAAGGGGGGGATGCTGACATGCTGAACTTCTAAGCCCTCTCTGTCACTGCCTTCAATAAACTTTAACACTAAATTACCAGTTGAAGAAAAAATATACAACAATTTGCCACTTTTTGACAACTGCTTTTGGTGTTATTTTTAATACTTCAATACTTTCAATTCACTTTGGTAGTTTAGCTTGTGACTATATAATGGACAAATAATGCATTTCCCCACTAGCTATCTGGGGTATGTAGGCTACATTTTGACTATGTGTTTTCCTGGACACTGTGTAACCTGACGTTGCCAACTATATCACTTGTTAGCAACTTTTATGTGCTTTACAGTGGACCCCTCAGTGCTTTTAACTGAGCTGCACACAAAAGGCCACATAACCTCTGCCTTTGCCCTCACCACATGGCTGTTTGACAGACAGTTTTTAATCTTTTCTTCTCCATCACTGTCCAGAACAGCAGTCCCTTCCAGACACAACAAAACTACAAAGACTGACATTGACTAAACGCCTCACTTAGTCTTCCTCAATCCCATCTCCATCTGTCATTCTAAGATTCTCTCCTTCTCCCTCTCTTTCACATTAGAGACCTCCCATTTTCTTCGTGACGCCACTCCAATCATTTCAAAGTGGGATCATTTGATTAAGATGCATGGCCTGTTTTTATGGCTGCACACTGCATTCAGAATCAGTGAATATGGCGGGTTTTTTTCTCTCTGAATGCAGATGACTGACTCTTTCTTTCTTTCTTTCTTTCTTTCTCTCTCTCTTTCTTTTTTTCTTTCTTTCTCTCGACTGTCTGAATCTCTTGGGTGTCACTTGTGTGATAAGAACCACAAGGCCCAGTCATCTGGAATCGCCTCCCCATCACCATCACCACCAGTCCCTCTCTTTGCCCATTTCTCTGTTCATTACTTCGTTTTGCTGTCTGTCTTCCACCCGCATATATGTTCTGACCTCTGACACTGGTGGGGATGGAGGTAAGCCTTTGACCTGAACTGCAATATGAGGTCAGGACACTTCAGAACACTAAAATATATGCTGTATGTACACATTGATTGCTTCATGTGTATTGTATGTTGTGTGCGCGTGTGCGCGTGTGCATCTGCAGCTTGAGGAGCTTGAAAGGGTGCCTGCCAGCATGCTGCTGATGGGCGAAGTGTCAGAGAGGAGTGAGAGACAGAGAGAGAGAGAGACACACACTGAAGTGCGAAGTCTCTGATGAGCAAGTCAAACGATTCACCCAGGGCACCAATCAAAAAAACAACCAAAAAAAAAAAAAAAAAATCGAATCTGCACAACCTCCTTCAGAAAGGCCACACACACATTCTACTCTCAGCTCACCCCACATGCTACCAGACAACCTGCAGGAAAACAGCACGCTCCAGCTATACCTCGTCACAGCCCTCAAACTCACTACACCACACAACAAGCAAGGACCCCTGTGTTCATGCATTACTGAGTGAGTGAGCAGAACACGGTGGCACTGCAGGCCCCACTGACACATTTTGTTTGTTCCAGCGACCTCCTGTGAGCCGTCCGATACTCCCCAGATAAACTGAAGACAAGAGAGACATCTGAAGAACAACATTTTAAAGCAATCTCAACACATTTGTCACACTGACACTAGATTATCAGTGACTATGTCACTTAAGGCCTGTGTGGATTTGTCAGTGAAGATGAAATCTCATGAAGAGGTTATACAAAAATAAATAAATAAATAACCTAAAACAGCCTAGAGCTTTGTGAGGGTGAAGACAAGACCATGTGTCCACTGGTGGCCTGGGGCCATACACTTGCATGAGCCATCGACCCAAGACTCCAGAGACTCTGAGACTCGATGCTTTCAGTTGTTACACACAGACCCAAGAGCCAACTGACAACAAATATTGTCAGCTGGTCCATCACAGTGAGAACACCTGTTTCAAACCTATCATTCTCACAAAAACACATACTAAAAACACATGCTCTCTTTCTCTCTCTCTCTCACTCACACACACACTTACACTCAAGGCCTCAATTAGACATTAGCCTCTGTATTGTTTGAACAGGCGAGCGTGTAGTGTGTGTAGTGGGGTTAATGTGCTCATAATGATCCTGGGACAGTAGTACACTTATCCGTGACCTCTGTCTGGGTACCATGGCGACAGTTGCTTGGAGAGCGCCAGCACTAGTCAGACGGTGATTTTGTGTTATTAATGTAATGCAACCCAGACAGACAGAATGAGTGAGAGAGCGATACAGCTTTTACCCCCCTCCCTCAACTCAATTCAGTAGAGATATGCTCTCTGTTTCATTCTTCATTTCTCCATTTCAGTGGGGAACATAAACACGGATAATGACTTTTAAGATATACATTTTAAAATATATAAAATAAAATTTTCCTTTCATCAATTCCATAACCACATGTCGGGGCACAATCTCTCCATCACGAGAGAATTGTGATGATGTGTGGATTGAAAGAAATTTGTTGTTGTCGTTGTTGTGACTATGGGAATGGCTATGTGTAATCTGATAAGGAAAAAAAATGCCCTGAACAGGAGCCACAGATTTGGCTGTAACAAAGTTGTTAAAATAATCCCCAGATAACCTTGTAAGATTGTGCGACAGCTAGGCCAACTGAGGTGTCCACATTTCTTTATCCCTCTCATAGATAAATACATAGAAGTTTTTCCTAAAATACAAACACCCAAAACCCACTACTATTTGTCTACCTGGTCCATGTTTATGTTTGTTTTACCTGTCCAGTCTTTGGTACAGATAATCAAAATGTGTTCACACCAAGCTGCTGTATTCCAACAGGTCACAACCCACAACCCACCAGTTTTCAACCTAAACAGACCACCACATAATGGGCCTTTTAACACAGTCCACTGATAGAAAATCCATTGCAAAAGCTCTCACTCTCTTCCCAATGGTATTACCATAGTGAAATAAAATAATAAAATGTGATACATTTATGCTTTATAATAGACTCTGGGCGTGAATAATAATAGTCTTGCAGTGACAGTTTTTATTGTATTTATTTCTTTATTTTTTGGTGAAACAGATGTGAATGAACTTTCAAATGGACCCTGAAACATTTGTTGAAATCCATTATCCAGACTTCAGAAATGAGTTCTTAACAAGCCCTGGGTACATAAAGTGAGTGCATGACATACATTTCAAAGAGGGGACTCTGTTCCACAACATTCTATACATTCTATCACTATTTCAGTGTGGAGTATGTATATTTTTCCCGTTTCCCATTTTAATGCTTCAAAGCTGAATCCCCTCTCTGAGTTTTCTGTGGCCGGCCAGACCACATATGCTGTAGATAGCAAAAGGTATCAGGCCCTGCAGGCACTGTGGCTATACTCTGACCCTGCATTCATTTCTGCCTTGCTCCATATCAGATTAAATGCAGCATGGACAGCTGAGGGAAAGGAAATGACCAGTTGATTGCCTTCTTCCAGGATTTCTGGCCCCTCTGTGTGTGCACACTATTCTGCTCATTTACAGCCCCAGAGATGAAGCACTATGTCATTTTCACAGAGAAAAGAGCCTCACTTGTTTCTTAGAACCCTCCTCCCAGCAGCAGCACTTCTCTCTCTCTCTCTCTCTCATTCTGACTACCAATCGCATAGTCAAGTCACGGCCGCCACGCCTTTGGCTACAGTGGGAGTCTGATGAGGAGACAAAAACCTGAGTGGACAGGAACATCCGTCCAATTACGGCCTCCGATTGAGCCTTCTCAGCATCTGACAGGGGAGACAGGCTCTATTACGGAGACTGTAGATACAGGCACTCCCAGTCGCTCACTTGACACCCGCCTGCCGGCCTGCCCTCCTGGCCGCCACTTCCCTCGCTGCAGTGGCTGCAACACGTCCTCCATTACGACACTGAGAGAACCACAGCATGATCCAATACCAGTGACACCTTATTATCCTGGGTCAATTAAAGCTGGCCAGGAGAGGGTTGGCCCCCTTCTGTAAGTGATTGAGCACGGGCCTTGTAATCTGTAGGTCAGACGTCAGGCGGATGTGCAGAGAATCAGCACCTCTCTTTAGTGGCTTTTATGGCCAGGCAAGCAGGCAGACAGGCAGGCGTGGTGCCTGGCACAGCCTGTGGAAGCTGAGTAGGAAATATAAGACAGTGGAGAGGAATGGATGGATAGTGTGCAAAAGAAAGAGAAAAAGTGAGAAAGGGAAAACAAAGACTGAAAGAAAGACAGAAAGACATGATCATATGTATATGTGTGTGTGTGTGTGTGTGTGTGTGTAAGAGAGAGAAAGAAATACAGTAGTAGGCAGAAGATACTGACAGACAGATACAGAGAGGGAGATATGAAGATGGGGCGCAACACGGGAAGAGGGAGAGAGAGTGTGTGTGTGTGTGTGTGTGTGTGTGTGTGTGTGTGTGTGTGAGAGAGAGAGAGAGAGAGAGACTCCCTGCTGGGCAGGGAGAGAGAAAGGAGTGGCTCGTCATTCATCTTCTCTTCATGTAAGGCTAGTAATGGAGCCCCTGTAACATGCCCCCAACTCACTCTTCCAGATCTACTGACTCATTCATTCACTCACCCCCTTACTCATTCAACCCCTTACTCACTCACTCATTCAGATCCACCTACTCACACATTCACACTCTCCATCTTACTCACTCACTTCACTCACTCACCACCTTACTCATTCACTCATAAACACATCACCTTACTTACTCATTCACACACTCACTCAACATTTTACTGTACTCATTCACACACACTCACTCATCATCTTACATATTTGTTCACACACTCACCAATCGCCTTACTCACTCATTCATCTTGCTCACTCATCTTTCTTGATCACTCACTCACTCCTTCACCTGTCTCACTCAGTCACTTGCTCACTCTCAGTCTCTCATTCATTCTGCACCCGTCCCTTGCCCCCACCCCACGTTATAAATAGCACACGTCCGTCTGTGCCAAACGCCAGTCAATTAACGACGGCCAGTTCCGTTTGCCCTCATTACCATAGCAACGAGCAAAGCACACAAGCATTAGGGAGGTTAGCAGATGACGACGGGCATGGATGTGCATGTGTGATAGTGAGCATGTGGCCACCAGTGGAATGTTTTTAACTCCTGCTCTAGGAAATGTAGGCAACTTTTTTGTCAGACAGCTGCCATGGTCCTGGTCCAGATAAGACTCTGGGGAGAGAGGTTCTCAAGGCTATATAATATACACGATCATTTTAAATCTCTCTTAGAATCACACTACCCAGAAAGAAACAAGACCAGGAGTCCACATCAACACCTAAGCTGATATAAATATAGGGTACATTGGAAGTAAGCAGGTGCATGTGTGACGTGAACTAGTGTTTGTAAGATAATTAATCATGAACACAGAATATGACACATCTCTAAGGAGGAATTTAATGACAAAAAGTGAGAAAGAGAGCGAGACAGAGTGTATGTGTGTGAAATAGGTAGGGAATCTGTGTGTGTGTGTGTGTGTGTGTCACAAAGAGAGAGAGAGAGATTGAGAGATCGAAAAGAGACAGCATGAGTGAGAGTGCAAATATCAGGCATGTCAAGTCTCCTTCCACAGGTGGCCTAATCAGGTGCTGATCCTGCAGGGCTCTGAGGAGCCACTCATTATCAGCTAGGTAGATGCTACCACACCACACCGTGCCAGCCTGTGCTTTGTGCCAACACTGCCTCCAGTTCAGACAAAACAGCCCCCAACATCCTCGTCACCCCCTCACCTTATTCACTGACTGACCAGACCACACCTCCTCCCCTCTGTCTCCTCATCCTCCTCCAACCATCACTCCATTCCATTCCTAGCTTCTCCAAACCTGATGCACTGTCCATCTTTCATTCACAGTCCTACACTCTTTCAACTGCATAATGCAGACAGCAAGACTGAATTAAACTGAGATGCAAATCTGGATGTTCACTGTCAGTGGAGGCTGCATTTTAACATCCCCTTCATATTGTTGGTGAGACGTGTCTGCGGTGCCTGTGTCAGACCTTGTGTCTGGCACTGTCTGCCATACATATGGCAAATTTGCTGGTCCTGTCGGACAATTAATCATTATGCTGTTTATAGAGTACCGACAGACACATTGATAGATATCAGTATGGGTTGGGAGCCATCACTAATGAGTGCTATTCAAATGATATAAAGACTGATTGAATCAGCGCACAGCTCATAAAACTTAAACCGGCAGCGCATAGCTTCATAGCAGCAATCAATCAATCTACTCTACACTCAACAGGGATACAAGAATACCTTTTCTGTAGTCGAGGCCCATGTGACTTTGAGCACAAACACAAACTTGTACAAATGCAGGTAACCTCGGGCAACCATTTGGATAGAAGATTTATTATTATGGTCTGCCATTGTGATCTGGAGTTGATGTCAACATTGAAGCTATCACCACAGCGTGTTGACCGGCTCACCTGAGATCTGACAGACCGAGTTAATCACAACTGAAAGTTTCCAGACTATAATCCCAGCAAAGTTAAAACTGTGCCACAGTGCACAGTATGCCCATTTCATTCATGCAGTTTTCAATAGGACAAGTGCAGCCATTGGTGCAGCCAACCTTGGTGTCACCTTGACCTTGAAGCAAGGGGAATACTTGTATAACACTCGTGACAGTTGCAGTAATTGAGAAATACAAAGGTAATGGTACTTCCACCGTACCTCCACGGGCCCATCCTCTGTTTAGAGGCTTCAGTATAGATCTGTCCATTTACAGGTTAATTAAACACAATTGACTTTTCCAGTACAGTTTTAACACACTGCAGTTTTGTCAATTGTGCCATGTTCCAGGGAGCTTAAGCCCACCCCCTCCACCTCCCTGTAAACACACACACACACACACACACAAAGCTCCCAAGCCCTAAACCATGACTCACTCAAGAATACCCTCCTACCTCAACTGAGTCCAAGCCCACTAAGACTCCAACAACTCAATCACCCTCCTCCGGCTTCTAAATCAATGACTGATATTTATGATCAAGGACTGGCAGGATAATTACTTGAAGTGGGACATCAATACTTTATCAGAGTTGTAATCAGGGCTTTTACATTGCTATCCAATGCAAGGCGCAGTGCTGTATTACTTGGCCCACTTTCGGGAATGCTTCATTCTCTCCTGTGGTGAAAGCAACAGCTCCAGATGTTCTAAACAAGTTTGTCAAAACTGAACATGTTTGACCCTCATAATGTTTATTCTGTTATATATTGCTGTAACTGTAAACTTCTGTGTGTGTAAGGCTGAATAAATGGGCAAAAAAAGAGAAATGAAAAATGGAGACGCTGATTACTTTGCTATGTGTGTTATGTTAATGTTTCTTTAATGGTATATCATTAAAAATGGTTTTTTTTTCGCAGTTAAAAGAGAAATCTGGTTTGATCATAGCCCTGTTCTTCGAGGTCTCCAACTGCTGTGGGTAGCAAAAAGAGTAGAAAAATTGATACAACATAGACCGAATAGTGAACTGGCAACTAACACTAAGTGAATGGGGCACTGTAACTTGCTTTCAGTTTCATTTCACTATGCCCCATTCAGTTAACAGTTAATTCAGTTTTCGGTTAGTTATTAGGTCTATGTTGCATTAAATTTTCTGGTTCTTGTTCCTACATACAACATTCAGTGACCTTGAACACACTGGATTTTTCCTTTAAGGTTAGCTCAGAGAAAATAGGGTTGCATGAATGGGCAGCAACAACCTGACCATTTGATGAATTAAATGAAAGTTAGCTCAGTAGTTCTTTGGTTCACTGTGTCAGCAGTTATGTATCTAGCTAAACAAGCCTATTACCTCCAAGGAAAGGTACTATTTAGTATTTTTTAAAGAAACATTATGGGGGACTGCTGCTCAATGTTGCCATAGAAGCCAGGTAAAAATAGAGATCCGTGCTAAAGCTAAAGGGAAGTTGTGTTTCGTTACCATGGTGCCTCAGGGCACAGTGGCATGTTGTAGTAAGTGTGTGTGTGTGTGTGTGTGTGTGTGTAGAAGAGAAACAGACAGACAGGAGGACCGACAGACAGACAGAGATTGTGTGTAAGAAAAGGCTTTTCAAGAGGGAGACACTCCAAAGGCTTGAAGCTCTGAACTCACCCAGGTCAAATTGAGTGCAGTACAAGCCTTACCCCAAGCTTAGCACAAGCTTCAGCTCTCCTCTCTCACAGAGCAAAGTAGTAATAAAATCCCATAGGTTGTTATTATTATTAGTAGTAGTATGATCAATTATTATTAATAATAACAATTTATTTAATTAATAAATGTTTATATATATGTATATTATTTTATTAATTGATAATAATAATAATAATAATAATAATAATAATAATTGTCGTCGTAATAATAATCTATGGATGAAAAATAATAATCTATGTATTTCTGTCAGTTGGTCTATCTAGCAAAAGGTGCATTCTTGAAATAATACAGAGGCTTTCAACTTAATGTTGTATGTGTCCTGCATCACACACTTTCATATCCAATTCACTCTGGAAGTGCTTCTTTGAAAAATGCCTGATGCAAATCCAAAAAGCACTACAGTGAATACGTCGTCCTTAAAATGTTCGCACTGAAAGTCTTGACAAGTCGGTGAAAGTGAAGAACACAGCACATACATTGCTCCTAGCTCACAAATTACCCTTATTCTGTTTTTACAGGAACACATAGCCTACTGAAACTGATACCTTGTTGACTACATTTCGTTTTGTCAAATGTAAAACACCTTTGGACAGAATAATCTTCTGCATACCTTAACAAACTTCAATAGCCCAAAGTGTAAATCGTGATTTTGAGTTATGTAACAAATTAATGTCAGTTCTAAAGACATATTAAGACAAACTAAAGACATATTACGCTGCGCACTTTCTACTTTCTAGTGTATGATTGACGTAAAGACAAAGTTTTGAACATTTGCATTTCAGTTCAGGCAAACAGAAGCCAGACAATAGGTCAGCTTTAGGATGAAGTTGTGCAGAGTTTAATAAGTTACCTTCGGGTTCAGCACCAGCTGTTGCTCGTCGTAGTGCAGAAGAGCCACGGAATTGGACTCGGAGTTATTCACAAAGATCTGGAGACATGGATACTGCGATGTGCCCTTACAATCGGTGCCACATGTAAAAACGCACTCAAAGGACTCGTCCAGGCGCCGCACGGAGATTACGGTGCAATTCGCCGGCTTGCTCTGCATGCTCTGCAGGGTGGGGCTGAGCCAACAGAAGCACAGGATGAAGAGCGACAGAATACCGCAGACGATGAGGAAAAGCCCGAGACGAATGCTCTTGTCCTCCGCCTCCGAGTACTCATAGGAGACCCTGATTTTCGCCATTGAGTCCCTGCGAGCGCCGTCGCCGCTGCTGTTGCTGCATGTAGCCTAAATGGCTCGGCGGTGACTGAGCGCAGTCGATACCTCCTGGCGCTTAGATGCACCAGCTCTTCCGCGGACAGTCTCCTCGCCAAAACTTTGCGCCGACTCAATCGGAGTGCGTTCGCGTTTATTCAGTACCTCCTCGCCTCTTTATTGTGTCTGCCACTCTCTAGCTGAAGAGTAGCCGCCCCACAAACGGAGGAAACTTAGCGAAGCGAAGCAGCTGCATGACAGTCCAGCCCCCTCCCCTCTTATGCGCGTGATTTCTGATTCATATCACAACAGTCGATCCAGATTTGGACTTTGCTGAAAGGCTGGATGTTGCAACTGGGATTAGGTAAGCCTCTTATGCAGAAATAGCACAAGCTTCTGAGTAAATGTAGCCACTGACTGGCACTCGTTGCATGCATGGCCGTGGACAGCCCTCGACAAATGAGGCGCCTCTCCGCACTGACTACATCTTGGCTCCGAGCCGAACGTTTGGAGGAGACGGCGCAAGTCCGTCTTAAATTGTGAAAGCGGATCGCCTTGGGAAAAAAGAGGGCAAATAAACAGTTTAGTGAATTACAACCAGTTAGTCCCGGGCTTGCGCTGATGCCTAGTTCATCAACCCAACTGTTGAATGGCGCTCTCCATGGTCCTGACTTCGATATTTGTAGCATCCGTGGAAAGCGTTATTAGTAGCCAAACATTATGCTGAATAGTGACCCATTTTATCTAGAGGCCTCTTGGGCATTTGGATGTGGACACCGTCGTCCTGCTGCTATGCTATTAGATCAATAAGATATTGAATAACGCTCAGAATCGGCGATATTACAACACTAACAAACTTGGGCGCTGCGGGGGAAAACTACGGGCTTGTACTGTCGAATCAAAAACCAATCACGTCAAGCGTATTATGAGAATCTATTTAGCAGATGCCCTGCCGATTACAGCGGTGTGTGGGACACACGTGCCTGAAAAGCCTGCTCGCATCTGTCCATTCCTAGACATTTTTGCTCTTCTTAAACCGTTTTGTTGTTTGGTTGGTTGTCGGCACACATTTTTCAGCACAGATGACTTCCAGCCTGTAGCTAAACATAACAGGAATCTGAATAGCGAAATCCAGACTAGCGCGCAAACGTTTTCAAATGAAAGCACCAAACTGGAACAAAACCAACCGCTACAATAGCTACTGACAACTTTTTACGACCACTTTGACGAACTCATTTCATGTAGCCAGCGTTTTAGATAGATTACGCACTTTCTCTCCCCACCCCAATTGCCTACGCTGCCTGGGTGTGGTGTGTCCATAATTAATGGTCATTACAGACACCATGATTATCACCTTTTTGTTTGAGGAGGGAGAGGAACCACAGGCCTAAAATCCACCATGAGAGACAATGTAGACAGTAGAAGTGAGGACTTATTACTGTGAAAGAACCCTTGAAAGGCCTAATCAGAGAGAGAGAGAGAGAGAGAGACATGAATTTAGCGACAAAACTCGTCTAGGTACGGGTCGCGAGCTAAAGCAGCGGGTCGGCCAGCTGCGCTCATTAGGGTTTCATGTCAGGTGTGCCACGTGCGGGTATGTCGTGACTCCTCTGGCGCTCTTATGCCTGCCCTCAGCTCTCAGCTTACCTCGAACCCTTTTACCAGCGTCTATTAAAACGCTTCAGACTATAACAGCCTCAGGTGAATACCAATTTTTCAACAGGGAGATGAAGAAAAGAGGGACACATGGTGGAGGACAACTGAGAAAGTGTGATGGTTGGAAAAAGAAAAAAAAAGAAAATGAATGAACAGTCATTCATTCATGTCCTCTTATCTTAAAATATGTGCAGTTGTGTGACAGAAAACAGACAATGCCATGCACTGTTGTCCAACATATTGCAGTTCTGCAGTACATCTTTGACAGTAAAAGGGCAGTGGATATTTAATTGCAAAACTGCGGTTTTATTCAGAAACCTGCAGTTTAGACACCTGAAGTATTGCAGTTTTCTTGTTTTGTAAGGGCAGTTGGTCACTAGATAGATAGATAGCTAGATAGATAGATAGCTAGATAGCTAGCTAGATAGCTAGCTAGATAGCTAGATAGATAGCTAGATAGATAGATTGCTAGCTTGAGATTGAGAAAGAGAGAAAGATCTCAGGACTTGCCCCCGAGCAAGAAAAGAGAGAAGCACCCGTAGATCAGATCAGAACCTATAAGGGCTCTTGTGCCTGCAATCAGGCGGAGAACAGACCATGAAGGAGGGTGTTCCTCATTCAGCATTCCCCCAGCCTGCTGCCCACATCTACAGGACACAACCAAGGTCTACAGCAACACATGAACACATGACATGAGCCAGTCAGAGATAGATGGCAAAGACTGAAAGGAAGTGGAAGGAAGGGTAAAGATGATGTAAAAGTTAGAGGGGTTGAATAATGAAAAAGTTAGACAAGGAGTGAGCAGGGAGGGAAAGCTTGCCATGAATGAAGAACAAGGGGAATGAAAAAAGTGGAAGAAGAGATTTAAAGAGGGATAAACACAGAAACAGAGAAGATCAAGTGAGGATTTGTAGAGGAAAAAGAGTTTCAGGAGAACCTTATTGTTTTTACCTCTCCTCAGCTTTCAGTGTTAAACACTTACTAGTGTTAGGGGCTGCCCAGGCTTTGTAACCAGGGCAGTCAGCATTCAAATAAGGCCATTGGGGACAATGTTGAATGAGGTAGAGCATGGAGATGGAGAGGAGGGGAGAGGGAGGGAAGTGAGGGGGGTCAGCACTCTGTTAATTAGTGACTAGCGTTGAGCGGTGTGTTTGCCCACGGTCTTGCCCCCCAGCAGAGAGGCGTCTGCCCCGGGGAAGCAGCGGGCCCTCCTGACAACCCTCCTAATGAGGGGGCAAATGAAATATTCAAAAATTGCAGCACATGAAACGGATATGAAAGAGCCATGCTCAGGTGCAGGTTGACACACAAGAAAGGAATCACAGGGGGCTGTTTTTTAGTGTATTATGGAACTGTCTTTTTCTTCTAATATGGAACCAATACTAGGCCTACACTAGGTCTGCAGTTGCCTAATGAGTAGTAGAGAGTTTGAATATTTTTTTATTTGTATTACGTTTAGTGAAGAGCCTTTGGATACCTTTTGTTATGGGGCAGGAGTTTTTTAGAAAAATAAAACAACCACTAGAGATGAATTTCTGATCACTAATTAACTGCCTGTGAACAAACACATTTGCCAGCTGGACAGCAACATGGTGTGTGTGTGTGTGTGTGTGTGTTTTATGGTATTAGCTGCATTTTATTCCACATGACATTTTCCCAGTCGGAGACTTTTCTCTGCTCAGCACACGTTTATTGTTTCAATATTTCCTCTGGAACATAACCTTTATGGTCACATTATTGCTTTACAGTTATCACCTTGGAGCCATATGAAAGTGTCAGCCTACAAATCCCTGCTCTGAAGCCCAAGGTTCTCTTGGCAGTGATTGTCTCAGCTTGGAAGGAAAATTAGCCAGGCCTGTGCTGCCTAGTGCTTGTGCTCCATTTCTTTTAGCTCCACCACTGCGTCAGGGACCCAGGCGAAAGGTTCGGTTTGCACCGTCTCTGAGCTCAAACGGGCCAATCAACGAACAGAGGGAGGGCTGACAATTCTTGTCATAAAATGAATGAAACGGATGTCTTACTAGCTTGGAGGTAACATTAGGCTCAATCAACCAGAAATGAGGGAAAAAAAACACCAAAAACTGAGTAAAAGTGAACATCTGGAAAATTATAGAAAATTATAGTTTTTAGTATACCTCAGTGTCACAATGCCACATTGATACCAGTGCTTGATTTTTCACAGCTTTAGTCTCTGATAAGTCTCAGATCATCTTTTTCATTCTTTCTTTTTTCCACCCAAAACATGTCACTCTTTTGCTGGCTCTATGAAACAAATATGTTATGGATTCTGTTTTGGATGGCAAGTAACTAGCAGTGCTGGGAGGATAGCGATGATGAGGATAGCAATGATGAGGAGGAGAGCGAGGTCTCCTAGAGGTCTTTTCTTTAATGTGTTTCCAGTCATTGCTAATGGGAATAATAACACCTCTGCTTATTTCCCCTGGTTGTCCCAGATAACTTCAGAGATGGACTAAGAGCACACAAATTAACATTGCATCCTGGGTAATTGCTGTGAAAACCCACAAGCCTCATTATGTCGGAAGCGGTTATTCCTCCTAATGCTGTTAGTGGCAAATAGAGAGTCTGCCCACACCAATCTATGCCAAATCTACACCAATCTTTACCAAAAGTTCTGGGCAGTGCTTGATTGCAAGCAAAATGGTGAGCCCAACACAGTTGGTTATAAAATGTAATATGTAGTGTTAAAGCTGATCTTTTCAGTTGAAATATCAGGTGATATATATAGTGGGCTAAAGGTTTGGGAGATGGAGAAAAGGGAAGAGGAGAGAGAGAGAGAGAGGGCAAGGCCTCCCTCTAGTGGACATGGTTTTCAAAATGTAAATCGAGCTGTATATACAGCCTTCATATTGTAGGCCGACATTATCCAAGTAAAAGCGAAATCCGTGTGTATGGTAACATGGCTTAATCGGTTTCTCCTATTTGACACTAATAAATAGATATCATCATATTGTTATGCTTAATATGCTTAATAGAGTGAAAAGCTATGGTAAGTACTGTACTGCCAGTCATGCATGCTGGCCTGGGATAAGTAATGTTGATGTGTTGGTTAGGTTTCTCAGTTGAACAGATTCCATCCTGGAAGCACACAATGATGTCAAAGTCAAGTTGCCTTGCTGGTAGAACCAAGGTTAACGGTACACTATATGTGAAGTTCTCATGTTACCTGTGTCCTCAGCAAGCCACCACCACTTACTACTACACATTCTGATCAAATCAAAGCTTTACAATACTTCCAATTGCTTTGAATATCAATATAAATGTACTCAGGTTAGGCTGGGGAACATGCAACAGGGTTGGACATAGGAAAATAATTTTTTTCCTGTAATATCAGCGGAAAACAAAGGCCACGGCCACTTAGCTGATCTGTGGCACCATAGCCTCATACACGGCCTTGACTTTCCCTGAGGCATGCTATGATTTTACAAGGGGCACTGATTGGTCATCAAACCAACTTTGGGGGAAAAATGCATTTTAAATGAATAATGAAAAATGGTTGACTTGTTGAACATTCAGTGAAAAGTGTAGATGTCCAGGTCTTCCCAAAAGAAAAATAGTTTAAAAAAAAAAGATTAAAAAGCCTTTCATAAAATGGGCCATTTTATTACATAGCCCATTTTATTAAAGCCTTTTTACATAAGAAGTAAAGCCAATGTGCCTTTGGACTTTACTTTCAGGAGGACTTTAACATGATTTGTTTTTACATTTAGCTATTAAACTTGGGTATGTCCAAATTGGGGGTGCATCTGAATAAATTAAAGATAAATAAATAAAAAATAAATAAAAATAAAAATAAATAAAATAAAAAATAAGAAAAATAAAATCTATTTGCTGTTTCTCTTGGATCACCTACCTGACTCATAACTTGGATGCCGTCAGAAATTCAGTCCAGTGTCCTCATCCAAGAATCTGTGGGCAGCCCCAAAGTCGTCTAAAGCATCACAGGGCCCAAGAATGATTAGCAATCCTTTGCAGAGCTGCAGTGATAACAAATAGGCCATCAAATAAATAAGACATTCACTGACGGGTACCTAAAAAAAAAAAAAACAGTGTAGTTGTCTGTGTGGATAACGCAGGCATGTTTTCATAAACCTGTGAAATGAAGCAAAGGTGTGTGAACGTAGCATTTGATGGTGTTTAATACCCGATAAGGATTTAAGTCCATTAGTGAGCGGCCCTGAAATGAGAGGCCCAGACTGCATTGTGTTTCTGGACAGCCTTTCTACTTTATTACAAAGAGAAGCAGCCTCGCATGTGGTCAGAAAATACAAGAGCGATCTGTTTGTTTTTTTTTCCTTTCATAATCATACTTTTTTTTATTGATTTTCCTTTTCCTAAGAAATGCTGCCAGTGAAAACAGCCAGAGTGAAGTGCCTCAGTCCTGCTTCAACTCTGATTTCCATCCACTTTTCCATCCACGGTCCCCGCATCCCTGCCCTCCCCCTCTCCCTCCCCCTCCCCAGCCCCTAGCCCTCCAAGCAATCACATGGGTATGGGTGTCCTTGCTTCCCAGAAGACATGTCGTTGTTTCTTTGAGATGTTCTGCTGGTCAGTCGTAGTCGCGGTCAGAGAGATGAGGCGTGGCTTTGGTGTGCCGCTAGTCCCCCACCCCCCAGCTCCTGTCCAGTGGCGGCCTACCCGGTGAATCCTGTTACATCCACGTATTTCACTCACATCCACCTCCTTATAAACGAGGTATGGTTGAGGTGGTTTTCTCTCCTATTTTGCCTTATTTTTCTTCTTCAAAATAGAGGTCATATATATATATATATATAATATATATATACACATTCGTACATACATATATTTATTCATGTGATGTCCAAAAAAAGTTTAAAAGGAAAAAAAGAAATGTACACATTTATTACAAAATTTGTAACAAAGACTAGACAGTGTTTGGGTTTTTGTTTCTTCATGCGTCAAAGACTGACGATGAAGCTCAGTGAATGCTGAATGAGCCCTCGAGGTTACAATGGAGTGTGGCCAAGACAGTCGCTTAAAGTCTCTGACTGTTTTCATTTTTTTGTTGAATCTGGGCAGTAAATAGGAAATACGATGGGATGAGGTGTGTGTGTGTGTGTGTGTGCGTGTGTGTGTGAGAGAGTGTGTGAGAGAGAGAGAGAGAGAGAGAGAGAGAGAGAGAAAGAAAGAAAAGAGAAGTGGGTGGGCAGGTTGTAGAGATGGCACTGATTAGAGTTGAAGGTGGCAAGCCAAGAAATAGAGTATTTGTGTGTGTGTCAAAGGGGGCTGCTATTCTTGGTAAAAAGAAAGAAGTGCGTTCACATTTAAAATGAATAATAAAAAAAAATATATATATCACAAATATTTTTGTGTTCTTTTATTACCAAATAGTACTACAATGAACATTGCATTCTCTCCAGGCCTCCATTTTGTTTGTCCCAGGGTCATACTGTACTCAGTGGAGGTGCTTCATTACCATTCGCTCGCTATGAACGCTTGAACACTTCAAAGAATGAAGTATAAACCTTGTTCTGTTATGGTCAGAGTGAGTGTCTCAGTCCGTCATCCTGCCTTACAGGCATAGGTGTAAACCCAAGGGGAGGGGGGGGGGGGATGAAACTTAGATGGTCTGAAACGAAAAGGGAATGACAGAAAAGGATAAAATTAACCTTTTTTGCCTCATCTTGCAAAAAAAAAAAAAAAAAAGTGAAAAGAATGGAAAAAAAAATGTATGTGTGTGTTTTTTTGGGCAGCACATAATTCTGAAAGGCAGGACCCCATAGCCGAAAAGTGGCAAGAGGGGCTCCCAACCCGAGTCAATTTAGCTGATCCGTTCTGGAACATTTGTATTTGTTGGTTTTGTTTTTTCTTTTCTTTAAAAAAAAAAAAAAAAAAAAAAAAAAAAAATACAGGATGCCTGAGCCACAGCGCCATCTATCTGCCAGTTCAGTGAGTGACAAGCCAGGACAGCCATACCCCTGCTGCTGTGATGACCGCGAGCTCAGAAGGCCTGCTGAGCGGGGTTGTAGTTGAAGGTGGAGGGAACATGAGGTCGCTCTTCTAGCTTGTCGTATTCCAGGTGAAACTCCTGTCATGGGTTGGAAATTAAAACAAACAAACACACATTTGGTCATTAGCGACAGATGTGGGATTTCCTCGTGTCTAGAATTTTTTAACTACTTTAGCTTGTTATCTTCATACATTCAACATGTTTAAACATAACTATTTTTACATGCACAGTGGTGAGGCATTAAATAAAAAAGCTAAGGGAATATTCCTGTTTACACACTAATCAAAATTCTAAATAAATATGCAATGTATAACACAGTGCTATAGCTATAGCACTTAATTGCAAAAATATGAAGAAATGGTACAGATGAATTGACATTTTGTTATATTTATGACAATGAGAACCCACTGGTGGGAGGAGGGTGTCGAATTTGTTCAACACTTGTCAAAGTTCACAAGCTCCATAGCTCAAGAACTAAACCATCTAGGTCTTGCATAATGGCACACAAATAGGAGTATGTGGCAAAACCGTCACATTTGATCTGGATGATCTTGCATGGCCATAGCAGTCCCTCAAAATTGGTCAAAACTTTAAGTTTTTGGCTAGGCTCTGTTTAGGTCTTCAGAAGACATATGTGTACCCATCATAGGCTCTTGATTTTTATTCCTTACACAGATAAGTAGAAACACCCTCACAAAAATAAATGAACAGAAAAAAAATCCAAAATCAAGGTCTAAACAGCGGAGTCTGAAAACAAGCAACAAGTCTGAACTTTGGACCTCTTTGGACCTAATTTTCAGAGTACCCCAACACCTTGTGGGAATGTCAGAAGCGAAACTAGCAAAACTATAATTTTTATTTCCACCATTTCTTTGTTCTAATTTGTGGCTATTTCTATGTTCAAGACTTATTTAGTATGTCCTCATTTAATCATGAAGGGCACAAGCATGTTTCACGTTCAACGTTCATGACAGCTCTGTAGCCAACCTCCGCAAACTAAACAAAGACAAGTATAACTGTTATTCGGTGCCTTCGGTGTACTTTTTTCACTTTTTTATTTATTATAATTCAAATTGAAATTATAGCTAAAATATTCTCTTGGTTGATAGGAATTTTTTTTGTATGCAGAACCTCCCAGGAAGCCACGTGTTACTTACACACACATTAAGAATGAGATGGTGAGAGTTTAAAAAAAAAGGACTGTCAATACCTTTACCTTAGCTACCTTCCTCCAGTTAAGACAGTCAAAGAAGTAGTACGTCCCCCGCTCATAGGTGTTGGTCTTTAATGTAGGCTCCATCCCTGGCGCCCGTGTGATCCAAACGCGCTCCTCCTTATGATACCTCCAGTCCCGATTAAAGCTGCAAAAACAAACACAGGAGAGAATTGGAGGGAGGGAGGGAGAGAGAGAGAGGGTGAGGGAGAGAGAGAGAGAGAGAGAGAGAGTGAAGACAGAGATCACAACACAATCTGGGGTCAAGTTTCAAGATGCACGAAATGTAGCAACACGGTTAATTCAATAAAAGCAGAGGTGTGCTACACGCTTTGTTGCTCACGCAAGCACGGCTGAGAGTGTCATCACTTGCTTTTTGTTTTGTGTTTGTATCGAAGCCTGATTAAAAGCACATAAATATGGGGATTACTTTTCAATGTTATCATTCAACTGGTGGTGGATATTGTACTCATTGTCTTTTTTTAAAGGGTTCAATGCTAACAGGGTGACTTCTGACATCCACCAAACGAAAAAAAAAAAAAAGTGTGCAAAGGATGCACTACTAGTTAAATTCAGTAAACCATAGTAAAACAGCAGATCTGTTGAATTTGCCCCAGGTCAAGGTGTTGACACACCATAGACTGACGGTGACCTTTTACATGATTTTACACCGAGTTGTCAGTGTCACTTCCCTGTATGTCCACAAGGGGATGCATGGTACTCAAAAATTCTTCTAAATATCCATGCATGGGCTTAAACAAAGGCTCAAGCTTACTCATATTCTCTCCCTCTAGCCACACCAGAACATACAGTCTGAAACAAATGGAAGTTCTTTTCTGCTTCAAGCATGTCTGTGCTTGTACATATCAGTGTACCTGGCCATGGTCGTAAAAAAAAAAAAAAATGCACTGACCCTTCAAAACCCAAATTTAGGGTTCTCTCTGAGCTAATCTGCAGCGTAGAAGAACATTTCAGTTCATGTGGCAAGTGCATTCTGGCAAAGATGCCAACTATACACCTGCCAAGTATGTGTGGTGGTGAGCCACTGTGTCAGGCCAGCGCTCTGGTGCCAACACAGAGGCTGGCATTTCCTGCCACTTCCTGACAGCCTGGAAACACTGCTGCCACTGATAAAACTGCCCAAGAACCAAGGCCTGGTATGACGCTTAGGAAGGCCTTTCTAAATTTATGGCATGCAGCCGGCATTCAGTGTCAAAAGCGACAAGAAAAACAAAACTCTTGTTGTATTTTGTCTACACCCATTTGGGACGGTTTGAGTTGTGTCAAGCCTACTTTGGACAGATTTGAAGCTTAGATGAAAACAATTCACACAATAAATTGTTATCTTACAAATATAGACATAAAAACTCATCCTTGAACCCCAAATTCCACTTATGCAACTCTACTAATCCAAGTACGGCCTTTCTATACATTTGTGTTGATGTGCTAGTATTCAGCTTCTGTTCATTTCTGCAATGGAATTAAACAATGTAACATTGTAGAACAGTAGTTGTAGTGTTCGTATATGAACAGCTCTTCTGTAGTGAGTAGTTCTGGTGTTCATATATGTACAGCTCTACTGTCGCGAGTAGTTGTAGTGTTCATATATGTACAGCTTTACTGTAGTGTTCATATGTGTACAGCTCTACTGTAGTGAGTAGTTGTAGTGGTTATAGGTATATCTCTACTGTAGTGAGTAGTTGTAGTCTTCATCAGTAAAGCTCTACTGTAGTGAGTAGTTGTAGTGTTCATATATGTACAGCTCTACTGTAGTGAGTAGTTGTAGTGTCTAAATACATACAGCTCTACTGTAGTGAGTAGTTGTAGTGGTTATAGGTATATCTCTACTGTAGTGAGTAGTTGTAGTGTTCATCAGTAAAGCTCTACTGTAGTGAGTAGTTGTAGTGTTCATATATGTACAGCTCTACTGTAGTGAGTAGTTGTAGTGTTCATATATGTACAGTTCTACTGTAGTGAGTAGTTGTAGTGTTCATATATGTACAGTTCTACTGTAGTGAGTAGTTGTAGTGTCTAAATACATACAGCTCTACTGCTGCAAGGAGTTGTAGGAGGTCCCCTCCGTTCATGTAGTACAGGTAGAACAGCAGATCCTCCCCGTACCGTGACAGCTTTATTGCAGCCAGCTGTGGAGGTAAACAGCCACAGGTCAGCATGCTCCTCGTTCTCACCCCACCAACCTCAACCCCACGCTTGCCCACACACACACACACATTTACTCCAGAAAGCATGGAAGCAGCAGCAGCAGCAGCGTTCTTTTATATCTCTCTCTTTCTCTCCTGCGCTAGCACGGGTGTCTTTTCAACACAAACATGCTAATACAAAAGTTGGCACTCAACTTCCATCTAGAGGTGGGAGAGGGGCCGTGTAACAGCTTACAGCTATCCACCCGTTTGAAAAGTGCTTGTTTGGTGTAGCTAGTGCACACAAACAGGGCACAGAAACCATAGGCAGAGTCAGAACAACAACACATGTTAGCTGGTCAAAGGGGCATGTGTTGGGGTGCATTTACCTCCCGTTACAGATATGCAAAGTTAGGGGGGGGGGGTGTTGCGGGTGGTTTTTGGCAACAACCATTTGGCACAAACATTCAGGCTGTCAACAGATGCAAGTCACCTGACAGACGTCTACCTGGGGACAAGTGTTTTGGAGAGAGGTGAAGCAACACCTACCTTGTCCCTTATGTGAATGTTGGTTAAGTATTCAGACGGAACATGGAAGTCTGGAACAGGAGATAAAAACAGAAAACGGTTAATGTTGATTCTAGAACATTCAAAAGACACAATAAGACTGCGGTAGATGAGGAGCTCACCAATGTCCTGAGGCCGACAAGGTGCGGATGCCCAAGGAGAGGCAAATTTGGGGTAGAGATTTCTGTTGGTAGATAAAAGCAGCGAGGGAAAATTAACCAATGGTTACTCACACTCATAATAATGTGTTGAACCCACACATGCAAATACTTTTAACTGACGGGTGACGTGTCACCTCTGGTGAGAATTTTCAAATTTACATTTTTTTATTGTTGCTTGTAATTGTCTAGATAATATGCTATTACAGTTACATCAACTGGAGGAAATGATCATATGGACCACAGAAAATGGCATTACACCATGCCCCAGCCATGAAAGAATAATTCAAAATAACTGTTTTGTGCATGACAGATGCACATTAGTGTGTTAGTTCACATGGGTAGAGGTTAAGTGAACCAGGCAGGAAGATGAGATATGAAACCTTGCCTGGATGCCTGGGTTCTTCTTGCCGACAAACACAGTGAAAAAGATTGCTGGTATTGTATCTTACACACTGACTGATCCCTTATGAGACCCCCCCAGCCCCACCCTGTGAATGCCCTCAAGCTTTAAGCTCGTTTGTATCCAGCTGCACTGCTGTGCTCCTCTGCCCACTGCCCATCCCACTGGCTCCCTCAGCCTTAATGGTCTCTGCATGTGGTCAGTAACACTGGTCCATTATCAGTGTGACAGGGCAGAGCTGGCAAAAGTTATAAAAAAAGAAAAAGAAAAAAAAGAAATGAAAAGAAAAGAAGGCTTACGCTGCAGCCAGACAGCTGCTGTTTCGAGCTTTTCTGAAGCCCCAATCAGCTGAATTGCTGTAACCCACATGAAGCTTTGACATGTTTACCGTAGGGTCAGCATGATGCAGGATCCCATCAAAACAACGTTAAAAGACGCATAAATGGAAGTCATTATAACTGTCAATGCGTGTGAGACAGGGTTGATCGTCTTTCCTTGGTAGCGATCTCCAAGAGGCATTTGGATGCACTGAGGTATGACCAAGGCTTTGCCACTGACATTTAAGGTAGCAGTTTCAATCCTACAGTCAGGGGTGTGTACATGAGCCACTTCTTCCAAAACATATCTATGACAAAGATCAAGCCCAGGCCAAGATCACAAACAATCAGAAATGACTAAAGGAATTTTAACATCCTGCTGCGCACGCAAGCACACTTGCAAATGCAAAAGTACTACATGTGCAACACAGTCAACAAAATCTGCAACTCCAGGATGTGTGTAGGCATCCATTTTCGCTTGTTCCCTGGAAGATATTTCGCACGTCATTTGGTTCTCCCTCACATACTCTCTCTCTCCAAAACATGGCACAGCATACAGTACTTGTGAAATGGCCATCAAACACAACACAAAAGAACTGCTCAGGGGGGTGAGGAAAGAAATGAGGGAAAGGAAAGAAGAAATAAAACAAAAAATTAACAAATAAAAGATGATGAAGATGAAGAGAAAGATGGATAATAGCAAAGAAAGAGAAGACAAGAGTAAGTGGTGTGCAGCAAGAGAATGAGAGGAGAGGAGAGGAAAGGAAGGGAGAGGAGAGGAGAAGAGAGGAGGGGAGTCCACTCACTCTGGCGAGTTCAAGTTGAGGCCTAGTGTTGTCAGATCGCTGCCCAGCGCCAAGTGCACCATGCCCGGGTCCGTCTCAGCTGCCCGAATAAACGTTAACAGGCCGATCATGCCAAACTGGTCTGTCACCATGCCTGGGGGAATGTTCGTCACCCGACCTGCACCAGAGCAGAGAAGACTGAAAAACATTAGTGTTTGCTTTTTGCTAAAACAGACTTCCAAGAAGGGGCATAGAGTCCTAAGAATTATGGATGATGGTTCTCATATGCAACAAAACAGTATAGTTAATATGGCTAGTAAAAAATCTAATAGCTCCTTTGACAAACCATGCAAAACATCTGGCCGGCTACCAGAGGACATGTGACTGACTGAGAAAAACAGGAAGTGAGAGGCATGGTGCACTGTGATTGGTCATGGAGTGGCTCACCATCGGGTAACACCTGGATCCCTTTCTTCTGCTGGTTGTTGTTCTGTGCTGTTGAGCTCTTGTCCCCAGGGAACTTGGGGCCGTCTGTGCTGGATACGTTCTTGCCCGATGAGTTGAGGTTCTGCAGAGGAACCGCAGGCAACTGTCAATCACTAAGCATTTCAACAAGACATGGAATGCAGCAAGTTGTAGTCTTTCCATGGGATCTGAACTTTTTGCTGTTCTCGGTCAGCACTTCCATGGCAGAAACTGGTTAATGTTCATTACAAAAGAGTGCCATCAGCAAGTCATTCTTGTGCCAAAATAACCTTGAGGTTTCTTGTTATGTTGAACACAAGCAGACAATAACAGGTCTTTTCTATAGTGTTTTCTCTCTTATGCACCAACAGTGTTCAATTTTTTGCTAAATGATTTAGTTTGGGCCAACAAACAGCATGGCCTTTAGTGAACGGCATGAGTTCACTAGATGCCCCCCCCCCCCCCAAGCGCAGGGATGAAAGAACAGGCAGTCGATGACGTGGAGGGAGAAGAGCTGCTGAGAAGAAAGGAGTGGAGAGGAGTTAAGTAAAGAGGACAGGAGAGAAGTGAAGAGGAGAGGTGTGGGGGAGGTGAAGTGCATCTCACAGTTCTGCATCTCAAGTCTGGGAATGAGGTGCAAACTAGGCCAGAACAGAGTTTATTAGGCCCGTTAGCGTTCCAAGAACTGACAACAAGAGGGAAAAAATATGCCATCAGAGATGCTTTGCTTTCCCCCTTGCTCTCTCTCTCTCAATTAATCTTACTGTGGAAAGAGATGGTGCTCTGCATTCCTATACTCCTATATTCTCAACACTGAACACAGCAGGGGAACTACTGCAGCAGAAATACTAGTTTTTAATGCCCATGGACACCAACACTTTTCATCTTGGGTCTGGCTGCCTTATGTGTTGCAGTTTCTGTTGAGGAGGGTCGCTCCAGATCTTGGGTTGGTTTTCATCATTCCACACAGCAACTGACAATTTCATTGTTTGAAGACATTGTGTTGGATCTAACCACACCTGGCTCGTGGAAGTGTGTGCGTGTGTGTGTGTCTCTCTCTCAGGTAGAGCAGCAGGAGGGTGTGTGCTCACTGATTTGCTGTCGTCGTTACTCGACGTTGGGTCCTTATAGTTAGGCCCAGGCAGTGCAGGGAAGTCCTCGTTGTGGATGGAGAAGTCTTGAGACTGTTCGTTCGATGGCTTTGTGACCATTCCAACTGGAGATTGAACACAGAAGACAGACTAAATGTAAAGCCTGAACATTTACCTCAACCTGCCCAAACCAAAATCCTGTTTGTGTGTGTGTGTGTGTGTGTACCGTAAGGGGCTCTCCCAGCCAGTGGGTTAAGCAGTGGAGTTGGATTGGCATTTCCTTCCCTCCGACTACGGTCCGCTAACGCAGGGAAGTCCGAAAGGTCCAGCCCCGTGACATTCTCACTCCCGTCTGAGCATGACACACACACACACACACACACACACACACACACACACACACAGACACAGACACAGACACAGACACACAGAAGTACAACTCATGGTTAATAACAACTGAACACCTGTACAACAGTAAACAACAGGAAGCTCTACCAAAATTTCCTATAATGCTGTGAAATCTCCTATTGAACCAGCTATTTCTTAAATTTTTTTCTAAGTACACATCATCTTTAACAAGTTACATTCCCAGCCTCTAAAGCATACATTTTCTCACACATCTAAAGGTGTCACTTACCCGTTCCGTTGAAGATGTTGCTCGATATAGAGCTATTCAGTCCAAACGCTGGATTCCTGTTCATCCCAAAACCCGACATACTGCCAGAAAGAAAAAAAAGGCATTCTAAATGGCAGTCAGGACAAACTGCTGATGCACCTCGTTTAGTAGAAAGGTCATCACCTTCTGCTTAATTTTCATCTCATTTCATTTAAATAAGGGGTTTTCACCTAACTGTGACGAATGAACCACTGTCATTCAGGATGGAGGGGAAAGTAAAAAGCGACTTCCAGTGTTGTACAGCATTGTTTAATGCATGGTCTGCTAGTGCCCACCAGCAGTAACCTTTATTGACCACCAGTGGGCAGCAGACCGTGGGCTGAACACCCTCTGATTTAAACTAAATTCAATATTGGACTGAACAACCTCTCCAAAGCAGGTAGTCTGGATTGGTGTGTGTGTCTGTGTGTATGTGGAGGTGAAGAATGAGTACAAACCCGGCGCAATATTACTACAGTGTCAAAAGATTCAACAATGTCTGCATAACCTCTGATTATTTTGAAATTATTTTGATTTCTGTTTTGTGTTTTTTTTGTGGGATACTGTGGAAGCAGATGCAGGCACACAGATAGTCCTAGAGCACGCACAGTCAGTTCTGAGCATGCCAGCCTTTCACTCAAAAAGGTTTGAACACAATCCCTCTCAGGGTTACTTTAGGCTAGAAAGTTCACAAACACTCTCCCTAACATTCTCTCTAAGAATAGTCCAGTTGATCAAGAAATGCATCCAAGACCCAGAGAAGTGGCAGCTCACTTTACCCAAGTAAGTAGTTAAGACAGAGTTGTAAAGAAGACTATGGGGGAATGCCCAACCAAAGACAACACTAATCCAAACTTAGAGATGATTCATTAATTTTCACTGCCGGCGTTTCTTCATTTATCAATATGGAAAACAAGGAGAGATAAACAGAAATACAAGACAAAGGAAGGAGTGGAGAGAAAGTGAAGAAATGAGTGAGAGAGAGAATGAGGGATAGAGAGGAGGGAGATAGAAGAAAGAAGAAACCAGAGACCGACGGGGGGAGAGAGAGAGAGGGAAGCAATCAGCACTCCCCAAATCCACAGATGTAACCGAAAACGCACGCACACGAGCGCACACACACTCACACACCTCTCAAGCCTGCGGTCCTAAATGTTCCCACAGACCTCTGACCATCCAATCAGCTCAGTCTCAAACAGAGCCAATATGAGCAACCTCA
Source organism: Tenualosa thibaudeaui (assembly GCA_027481765.1). Classification (NCBI taxonomy): domain Eukaryota; kingdom Metazoa; phylum Chordata; class Actinopteri; order Clupeiformes; family Clupeidae; genus Tenualosa; species Tenualosa thibaudeaui. Next base: position 7,019,394 of record JAIFZK010000022.1, read on the forward strand.
ACCTTAAACTATTCCCTTTGCCTGCCAGACGAAAGCATTAATTCCCACCATCCACACCTAAGAACTCAACACACACACACAGGCTTTGCCCACCTCATGTCTGTACTAGAGCCCAGGTAATGCATCAAAGAGCAGTGCTGAGATTTATGGTAATGGCTGGCGCACAAGTCCCATCCCAGCGTGTGGACCAGACGCTAAGGCCAGATAAGGCCGCTTAGCAGCGCCACTAAAGCCCCAGCTAAAATACAGAAAGGGCTACTCAGATAAGGATGAGCTTCAGAACCGCTCGCTCGCTCGCACACACACACACACACACACACACACACACACACACACACACACACACACACACACACACACACACACACACACACACACACACACACACACACACACACACACACACTCTCCTCTCATGCTGGCTATCTTCCTTCATTAAATATCAGCAATCTCAAGCTGAGAGAGTCTTATCTTTGGTGTGTGTGTGTGTCTGTGTGTGAGAGAGAGAGAGACAGACAGACAGACAGAGAGAGAGGCAGAGAGAGAGAGAGAGAAAGAGAGTGAGTGTGAGTGTATGTATGTGTTTGTGAATGAATAGCATCTGTGTCTGTTCTAGTGGACTCATCCTGCGGGCTCCCTACAGGCTGAGACCATTCAATGACTGTGACCTCATTAAAAGACCGTCACATCTCCTAGCCACTCTGAACGGTGAAAAAAGCCCTCTCTTCACCCTCCTCTGCATCTCCAGACTCCAATCTGTAAGGAGTCATCCAAGCATCTTCCCCATAGAGTAGTCTAAAGCCTCTGACCCTCACTACACTTCAAATCAATAGAGGCTGACTGGGATTAGTAACGCCTGGAGCACACAGTCTCTCTCTATTCCCCTGTGGCCTGAGACAGAGTAGTCGAATAGCAAGAGCAACCCTTAACAAGCCTTACACCTGTGGCTGCGGAATGAGAACAGGTATGCGAACAGTGTGAGCTAGCTGCTACAACTAGCCAAACTGAGCCACAGTCTGCAGCTACAAGAGCTCAAAGTGATAGCCACTAGCAACCATAGCCATAAACAAAATAGCAGAGTGCTGATGACAGGACGAAGAATTTGATACCCAAAGTAGACTTGATAGTGAACCTGCTACTTACGCTAACTGAACACAAAACTGAAAGTGGGGTTAGCCATTCGGTCCATGCTGTACCAAATTCTCCCATTCCTTCTCCTACCAAAAGTATTCTGCAAATTTGAACAACAGGGCTATGGCTGGAAGTACTCCAAGTGCTACTAGGTCTTTTGCTCAGCTAGTCGATGTGACCATGAAAAACAAAGGTTGGCATTTTGTGTCCTAGATACATAATTCAGTACAGCCGAAGCTGAAGTATAGCCTCTGGCAAGTCGCTGTGCACTTCATTAAACGTCTTCACCAAAGTGTCTTAACATCTTGCATACCACTAATCAATATAACAACTCTTAAGGCAATCAAAGGCAGTATCGATCATACTGCGTTTTTGGAATTATACACATCCAATCAACACACAAATTCACCCACCAAGGCACTCTTGTCTGTCTCATTGCATAAAAAATTCTCCATTCTTAACACAAACCATTGATAAGGTGCTTTTGTGCACGTGCTCACACAGGAAGTGGTGATCAGATAACAACATTGCATTGTTATGACTGAATCAAACGCAATGGTGAGGCACTAGTCTGCTTGTGTTGTGTGTTGTTAAGTGATGCGCCCCCCGCCCCCCATGCGTACCTGTTGATGGTGAGAGGCTGGCGTGTCTGCTGCTGCTTGGGCATGCAGATGATGCTCGGCGAGCTGCGGTTGGGGCTGCCCAGGCCCGAGCTGCCCATGCTGTTGCTGCGCCCGCTCATGCTGCCCATGCCCTGACCCACCTGCGCATGGTTCATCATGTTCCTGCTGTTCATCGGCAGGATCCCCCTGAGGAGCCGCACGCAGCACGCACGCACACACACACACACACACACACACACACACACACATAGACACACACACAGACACACACACATAGACACGCCCGTCACACAGATGTGCATACACATATCTTGTCATCCTTGTGAAGCATTACATTACATTTATGCATTTAGCAGATGCTTTTATCCAAAGCGACTTACAAATAAGGATAACATTCAAGCTACAACACAATGAAAGAAACCAACAAAGGTTGCATATTGCTAACATACAAATTGCAGTATTTAAGTTGAAAGTGCAACAGTGTAATAAAAGTGCAGTATAACCTTAATTATAAGAGGTCAAATGCATTCTCAGAATTCAAGCCACGAGATATTCTTGAAGCAATGAAGCGTGCGGTAAGCGAAGAGTAAGAGCTACTTTACCAACTCCAAAATCACTACCATAATTTCCTGACTATTAACCAAGGATAATACAATAGATTTGCAAGATGGATTGTTGTTCTTTCCTGTTAGATGACAATCTGATTCATCATTAAGCAATAACTGAAACTGTGGTAAATACATGGGCTTGGTCAATGTGTTTTTCTTAACAACTTGCATAAAATAGTCCTGCAGTTAAACAAGACGCGGCTACTATTTGGGAAATGACTGCACTGGTAACCACTACTAGGCTGTGACCTTCTATGTGCAGAGAGAGGAGCAACACAGAGAGACGCCAAGAAGAGAGCATCAAAGAAAGATGTGAGAATCATGAGAGGTGGAAACAGACACATGCAAGAGGTAAGAGTGAAGTGCAGACAGGAAATGACACTAAATGCCACTACAGAAGAAGAGACGAGATGGAGCAGAGAAGTGCAAATTAAAAGTGGGGGAGGAGAGGAGAGAAAGCAGAGGAGAGGAGAAGAAAAAGGAGAGGAGGGGAGAGGTCACTCCTCCCCGGAGGCCGGCGCTGCTGTGCGCTCATGTTGTGGCATTGCGGTCTGACCTGCTTGGCGAGGGCGGGGTGTGCAGGGAGAGCGTGGGCACGCCGGTGGTGGGCGTGACGTGGCTGGGGAGCTGGTTGCCTTGCGTCAAGCTCCGGTTCAGCTGAGGGTTGGTGTTGCTCATGCCCCTCATCGGGAACCCTAGTGCACCTACAGAACAAACCAAGAGAGACAGGGAGACAGACAGGGAGGGAGGGAGAGAGACAAACAGAGAGAGAGAGAGAGAGAGAAAATCACCTCAGAGGCAGGCATTCAGCAGCACAGTTCCTATCCAACATTTGGTAACACTTTAGATTAGGGTACACATATTCACCATTAATTAGCAGCTTATTACCATGCATATTAATAACATAGTAGTCATTTGTTAGTCGCTTATTAATACCTTATACTACACAAGCTTATTCTACCCATAGTGGACCATTAACTTTTTTCAATACAACCTCCTAATTACTGCTTATTCATAGTAAGTAAGCTAGTTGTTGTATTAGGAGTTACTCTGGAGAAATTGGAGAAACTCTATGTTAATGGTTTACTATGGGTAGAATAAGCTCATGCAGAATAAGGTTAAGTAACTTGTAATTACGAACAAATGGCTAGTATGTTACAAATTTGCACACTAATAAGCTGCTAGTTTAGGGTGAATATGTGTACTCTAATCTAAGTGTTACCCAATATTTTTCTACAAGTGCTTCAAAAATCTACCCCTAAAAGAGGATGAAATAATAAGGATGTGAAAATAAGCACTTTGGGGAAAAGAAGTTAAAAAGGAAGTGTGTAAAGCCCAACTTAATACAATAAGTAAACAGATGTGAAATAAATTTCAACATTACTCATGGTCATTTCAATCAACTTCTACTTGTCTGAAATGTCACGCGGTGCTCTGAGATGAAGCCCTTTCAGATGAATGTTGCTGGTCTCAGCTACACAGCACACCCACACGCTGTGAACATGCACATGCTCAATGATTAACACAAGCTCCAAGCTGTAACTGTAACCAAGCATGGGCATACTAAGATAATGGGCACATTGAATAACCCGCTATCCTGTATGTGGGCTATTAGAGGGACATGGAGCACTGTTTAGGAGGCCACACTGTTATATAACGTTTGATTATGATGGCAAATGAATCTGTGGTGGCCTACAAACATGGGGAAGAAAAAAAAAAAAACAAAACTCCACTGGCCGAAGGTGGCAGGCCAATGACCATGCCAAAGGAATACTCCAGAATCAATGCAGATCTGTTCTGAATGTGGAGAAGACTACGGCGATGCCATGTTCGCGCCCACAAACACATTCTTGGAGGAGGAGGCAGAGGATGGTGTTGCTGTGGGAGGCTTGTCTGTCAAGGGTATCTATGGCAACGGTCCACATACATGCCTCCACCACCTACAAGGATTCTCTATCTGTATTTGTGTGTGTGTATTGGAAGGGTGGGAGGGGTTTGGTGTGGGAGGGTGTGGGTGTGTGTGTTGTGCACGTGGCTCGTCGCCAAGACTGGCGTGCTGCAGCAACCCGAGTGAGAATGTAGAGACATGGTGCCATGTTCCTCTCAGAGGTAAACAAGTAAACATAAAAACAAGGCAATGGAGCCAGGAGAGGGTTCGGTATACGAGATGTAAACAGATAGGTTAAAAGGTGAGGTGAAAAGTGCAGTGAGTGTAGCATGAGGATTGGGCACAGGTTTTCAATTGCAGGATAGATGGCAAACTGATTAAATTGATTAAATGGAGGGGCATAATGTAGGGGAATGGGGAGAGAAGAGGGAAGGAAGGAGAGAGGGAGGAAGGGAGAAGGAGGGGGAGGGGGAGGGGGAGAGGGAGAGAGAGAGATGCTTACTTTGCCCGTATAAACTGGCGCCGAGCTGCGACAATTGACCTGACGACGATGGTGATGGAGATGCCAGCATCTGGGGTGGGGGGAGAGAGAGAGACCAAGACAGAGAGAGAGAGAGAGAGACAAAGAGAATATGACTAGCTGAAACATTGGTAAAGGGCATTACTAAGTAATAGGCTATGGTTTTGCAGAGGTATGTATAATAGAAAACATTAGTCCTCCATTATAAATCAGTGGCAGACACGCAATAAAGGCCATTTTATAAAGTGGTCACACATCAAAAAGCATGCTCCACAATGCAAAAATAACACCCCATCTAACATGATATCTAAACAATTAGTATAAAATCTTCAGATGAAACCTGCTGAACAATAGCCTAGTGCTTCGAAAAGCTTTTGAAACATTAAGACATTGAGCTTAGCCTTATGGGGGAAAACAGTTCTGTGTGAAGTAGATGACTAAAAACATCTGAGGAAACCGCAAAAACTAAACACTGTTGTTTCCTGTCCTAAATTGTAGACAGAGGACATGAGGCTGTGAGAAACCTCGCTGTTGCCTGAACTTTCAACACACACACACACACACCTGGATTTGTTGTCGTTTTGACGAAGAAGAAAACAGCCACAAAATTAACTTTCCAACATCAGACGCTGCCTGAACCTCAATTTTCACGTGCCACATGAGGTGACAAGTCTCACATCAGGTGTAAAATTGCACGCTCACTCTCTCTCTCTCTCTCTCTCTCCCGAACTCAAACACACACACACGTAGCCGAAGTATTCTGCGATACTCAAAGCAGTACACAAAGCTGGCTCATTTGAAAGCTTGGTAATTTAACAAAACATTATGATCGACCAAAATTCAATTCCTGTTACTTATTTACAATTACATACATATTAAAAATCCCCAAATACCACAGGGACACATGCCAAGGACATGAGAGGTAGGCTAGTGGTACCAAAGGCCTGCTACATAATATTTTAATAGAGTAATGACACTGCTCAATGCATGAGCCTAAATATTGAGGACAAATAAATACATATTACCCCAGGTTTAAAAATGAAAGTATTAAGCCTACATCCAACAGCAAACTGTGAATGTCACATTGGAAGGCTTTGATGTTCTGTTATGATGACACCTGCCAGGACAGAAAGGAGTGTGGTGACCTCAAAACACTGTGCATGCTTATGAACCCCTGTGTGAGTATATGTGTGTGTGTGTGTATTTGTCACCTGACATATGGCTTACTTCCTCTACCTGCATTCTGGCTGAGCAAGTGTGGAGTTTTAACACCCCAGTGGAGGCCACAGAGCTCCACAGGGAAGGAAAGAAGAGACAAGCCGAGCAGACAAGCTAGCGTTCTGTGTTCCACTGAGACAACTCTCGACTGAAACACGCATGCACATATGCGAGAACACACACACATACACACACACAGCTCTGCTGACTGTCAGATTAGCTTCAGACCCCCACACCCACACGCTGTGGAGCTCAGTGGCATGTGAGTCCCAGTAGTGATAGGATGCCTCACAGTGAAGCATCCCTCTGACAGTGCTCCAGTCAGGGAAGAGACAAGCGTTGTGGTGCAATCAGGACGTCACACTGACTCTGTAGATCTATAATCCTTTCCTACTACAAATTGAAACTAGGCTATTCAAAAACAAAGGATGCAAAGGATAACAGAAACAAACATGCACAGCTATAACTAACTTTTTCCTAACTACTTTCTCCAATGACTAAATTGTTGGTGGGCAATAGCATGGAACAGCATGTCACCTCCAAAAGGACTATTAAATGCCATGGTATTTGTAAGGTGAATGATTACATGAAATCAGAGAATTTCCAGTCACTGTTGTGATGCGGGCCGACAAGACAGTCCTTTCCCTCAGCCCCGAGAGACAATGAACTCATTTTGTTTTTTTCCCCTCTCATCATGGAGGAGTTTAGACAGACTCTAATCGATTGTTCTGATCGATTAATAGCCTAGCTGTCAGATAAATTAATCATTATCGCAACAATAAACATCTATGAGCGGAGGTCGGAACATCATGCTTTGTTGCAACACTAGAGGAGAATGAGGCTCCTCTGAAATATTCAGCTAAGGGTGTTGAAGTAAGCTAATACAATAAACATCTAATTAGGGCAGCGCAGAACTGAGGATGCTCTCTTTGACATCCACACGCCCATGGGACTGCTGAGTCAAAATAATTCTTTAATGAGGTGGGACTTTAGAGCTCTGTGGTGACAGAACTGAAAGCCGGGCAAAGTGAGTGCTGCAAGACTCCACTGCTAGCCTAGCAGCAGGAAGACAGGCTCAGTGAGATCACGCAGGAGCTCATGATGTTCCCCAACCTACACATCAATTCTTCACCAGGAGGGGTAGAGGAGTCTCGCTGCGCTCCAACACATCTCCCTCTCGATTTGTACAACTCTCCGCTGGGCCATTGAGTCATCCCAAAAGGATAAATCTCACAACAAATGAATCAGCTCTGAAAATTAGGTTAGGCTTTCCGAAAAAGACCTCTGTGATATTTTGAAACATGACAAATGACTGTAATGACCCAAAACTCAAAGGGAGATTTCTCACATAATCCAAGTCATCCAGATTCTCCAGATACTCAAGGTTCAACAACAGGTTATGCTGTCTCCAGTATGCCATATTTATGTTCAATCATAAACTGTTCAGCTGCAATGGGGGCATTTACACAGAGCAACCCCGATCCCCTTCCTGAGCGCCAGACATGCAGAATGAATGTGAACGTACTCTCTTGCCCATACAGAGAGAGTGGACTTCATTCTTAAAACTGTTCCTTCATGTGTCCTTCAGAGAAAAAGTAGCATTGTCAGAGAGAGAGAGAGAAGGGGAGTCCTTGGCACCTCTTGAACTGCCAGGAAGATCAAAGTATAAATAAACACAGGTGCAAAACGAGATCTCTACTTTTAGTAACGGCACCTTTTCTAATCATTATAAACATGATTATTTCACATCGTTTCTAGACCTTAGCTACTATACTACGCTTATTAATTATCCTCCCTCTGTTTCTAAAGGCATGGGTGGCAGAATTTTAATTTAATCGGAAACATTCATGATTCTGTTTCCTGAGTCAAGACGCCAAGGGATCCTGTTTGGCCTTAAATCCCACTCAAAAAAGCAGTCACCACCACAAAACCTGACTCCCACATGCATGTTTTTTTCTTTCAATCATAATATGAGCGACCTATTAGACCTACACTGTGCTCCACTGACCAAAGTCTACGAAAAGGTTCTAATAGCAACAAAGGGTTGAGGCTATTGCCGAGGAGAGTCGAGAAGAAAATCCCTGCCCAATTTCTAAATGGGCCATCAGGCTGGGCACAGCATGGGACACAGGTTGTCAGACCAAAATGAAAAAAGGGGGCCTGTACCAGCTAATATCCCGCAATTTTAGAAATGGCTCAATTCTGCAATTCTTCTAAATGAATGTCATTTGGTTAATCTAGTTAGCTCATTGTGAGAGCCAGACACAATCTCGCCTGTTACTCATCCAAGATAAAAAAAGGCAGCAAACTGCACAGACAGATTTCCTCAAATATTTCAATCCAAGCTCCACACATACAATTTCCTCCATCTGTTATGATGAATGTTACATCCATATAACAGCTGTGCCCAGTTCACGATTACTCCCCAAAGCAGGGGCATTTGCTTTGAATGGCGGATAAGACCCTGGCGATTCTGGTTGTGGCTGTGTTGACTGCTCCATGCAGTTTGGTCTTTCATGAGTGCAACTGTTAGTGAAGAAATTTACACTGTGTCTGACAGGGCATCCTGCAGCTGTCCTGCACAAGTAAAAGCCAGTAAGAACAAACATAAATAAATAAATATTTCATTATAATTTCAATGTGTGCCAAAGAAATCTATCTGAATGCTGTGACATTTCAGTTTTGAATCAGAGCAACGTCCACTGGAGCACCTCTGTGCCAAACTCATCTTTTACATAGCCTTAACACAGATAAGTTGGGGGAGCACCAGTTAATCCTCATCACACACACTACCACTGATGTCTAATGAGGTTGAAACCTCTTGAGTGAAACAAGCGATTGATTAACAGGCTTATTTCCCGCACCGTCGACCTGCAAATGACCCTCGGAGCTAATGAAAAATAGTTAGCAATACAAAGATGTTTGCCACTGAAACTTCCAGCAGACAATGAACAGTTTAATGTGCCAGTCCAGTTCAACTTGCCTTTGTAAAGGCAAGAGAAGCAACGTCAAAAAAACAAAAGGTTGACAACTTCCACTACATTTAATCTATTTGATACTTGACAGCAAATTGTGACAATGACAGCATTGCATTACCTATGGCATCCAACAGAAAATGCACCTAAAACTTCCAGCTTTAAAAAACATTTATATACACATTTTACCTTCACAAGACATCCTCTTGCTGACACATCATATCTGTAGGCTAATGTTCATCTGATTCACAACAATACTTTTTTTTGACACAAACACACTAAGAAAATTTGCCTTTGATTGATTAAAGGCAATGAAAGAGCCTCCACATAGTAAGGGAGGCTTTTCATGGAAACAGCTTGCAGCTCCCCACCCCACCTACAGTGCCCCCCAACCCGCCCCCACCCTCCAGGCGTCTGCTGCCCTGGACAAGATCGCCCTACCCGGAGGTTTTGAACATGCTGTGGCACACTTACGTCTTTTTCTGATCGATGTGGGAACATCGATGGCTGCCCGTAGTACATGCTTTCATCGGGGTAGTCACTTTCGACCCCCTCTACAAACTTCTTTCTTGTAGCACTAAACATGCTGTTTGTCACCTGCAGGGGGGAGAAAGGGAAGAGGTTTGTTTTGGTTTGTTTGTTTGTTTGAAATTGTGCCAAGAATCACTAAAAACATCCTTGATCAAGATCAATCTCAAAAGGAGGGGGGCACACCAACCCAAGCAAGGCTTCTATGGTCAGGGTGTGTGTGTATGTGGGGGGGTTAACACCATGGCTAAACTGAGCATCCTGCAGTGATGCTGGTTTAACAGCCTGGGGAAAGACCAAAAGAAGGCCTCAGGCTGGGCCCCTGTGAGCAACTGAGGCAAGGCTGATACCACAACAGCGTGCTGCTGACAGCACTCATGGGGGACGAAGCTTATCTCCACGAGCACATTGCCTCAAAGAGCAAAACGTAGGACACCCCCAAAAGCACCCCTTTTCTCCCCAGCTCCCTGTGCTTGATTTACGAGACCACCAGCAATCACAGGCTGTCCACAGACATTACAAGCCTTAGAAGAGCGTTTAATGAGCTGTTACTGCAAGTAGATAAAGGACAAGTCATAGATGTATAAAGGAGACCAAAAAAAAAAAAAAAACACACACACACACACACACAAATGTTCACTGCAGCTCTCTTCTCAGGGGCGGCGCTTGAAATTTAGGGCCCTATGATAGAAAATAATTTTGGGCCACCCAAAATTTTGATTACAATATTCAAATATTCTCAGGGCCCCCTGTCAGTGCCAGGCCCTTAGTATCATCCTAACTCCTAACCCCGTCCCCTTTGGAAATTACTGAGAAAACCAAGCGGATGCAAAAATAAAGGCTGGCAGTAAGAAAGTATTCTTCTTCATTTTACCTTAGTAATCAGGCGTGATCTATTTTCCTAAGCTGTCTGGTCTTAAAGAAAACCAATGCTCTTTGTTTGACCAACATGCTGTAGGCCAGGGGTCGGCAAGTAATTTAGGCCACGGGCCAGATTTTTTTTCTCGCCATTAGTTTTTCTTAACATCAGGTGTCTTGCAGTGGTGTGGCGTGGAGAAATTTAGCAAGAAGCAAGATAAGATAGGCTTAACTAACTCGAGTTTTGTTTTCTAACACAAACCAATGATACAAAATTACACAACATAACAAGGTTATGGCTCCTTATTTCGTAGGAAAATTAATAATGTTTATGGTGGGCTTAAATTCTGTTTTGAGTCAGCACACCGTGTTCCAGTACATAAAATATCTTTATGTGTATGTGCGGTATTTGATACTCAGAAAAAACTTCTGCAGAGTCTTACTTAATTGTCAGGGCATATACAGGTAGTTGGACAGCGTTTGATATAATGTAGCTAGACAACATTGTATTTGATTAATTTTTGCTGTTTCCTGAGGGTTGGGCATAAACTCACAGACATAGGTCTGTTCACTCTTGCATGTCTTCAGCCTTTGGAGTAGGCCTATAGCGCTACTCGGTACAAACGTAATTCTCCTCCTTAAAACTCCTAAAACCTCCTTTCCCCCTCTCTCGCACTGATCTGCCATCTGACTTAATTTTGAGTTGTTGATGAGACCGGAGTTCGGTAATACCGAATTCGAAATGTGTAATACTGTGTTTCACCACATAGCATATTAGGCTACATCGGGGGGGGGGCGCTATTTCACTCATTACAAAATATTGACTCGGGCTAGGCAGGAATCACAGGAGGCGGAATAATAATAAAAGACGTGCTCGGGTAAAAAAAAAAACATGGAACCAGCTGGAGGGCCAATAAAAATCGGACATTGCCCACCCGTGCTGTAGGCTATAGGCTAGTTATGAGGGATGAAGACTGGGGCTGTGGAGTAGCAAAAATGGCCCAAAAACTAGTTTAACAGAAATGCAGGAGAGAAATAGTTTGCTCCACGACGCCTAGCTACTAAATCACATTCCCCTCACTATGCTGGTGCTTCTTGGACGTGCGAGAACTATCTGGCTTGCGAAACACGACACGTCACCAAACATCAAACCACCCCTGCATGGGTCCACGGACTCTCCATGAAATATTAATGGGGGCAGCAGGCCTTGGTTCAGCCTTTGTCTCTACGCTATAGATGCTGGAAGTGAGTGGATTCTCACTCTGACCTCAGATCAGCATTTGTTATTGGGGGTGGGGTGTAACGTGTGGAGGCAAGCAGTTTAATTTTTAATCAGACTTGGTCTTTGAAGGGGCATAAAGATGAAAAGGAGGGCCTCACTGGCTGAGTGTTGAATCTGGGGCAAGAGCTCTCCATGTCACTGTAATCAAGCACATGTCAGACTGGGCTGTAGGACACCGTGTGTGTGTGTGAGGGGTGGGTTGAGACCATATGACCCGTCTTTACAAAGCAAAACTGCGGTTGTGTACAGTAGGCATTTTGTTTTGCAGAGTTTGGCAAAGACGGCTGTGGCAAGACTACCTCTTGTTCTGATAAACGTCAGCATCTCCTGCAGATCAAGAGCAATAGTTGCAAACCCCACAGTACTAAACACCAAAAATCACACCATTAAATGAATCAACCTCAGGCATGCTTCTCGAGCATATATCACTGTGCAAGGAGACTTGGGTGAGAGTCTACTCAAAATGGACTATTACATATATACCTAGTCATTGGATGGACACGAAAGATGTTCTAAGGGGCTGAGACAAGCTGAGCAAAGCATCGAAACAGAGTAAATCGAAGGACAGAGAGGCTTGTAGAGGCACATGTGTTTTGTGTTCCCACAGCTTTGGCACAGGGCTCTGCGGCAGGGGAGCTTAAGAGCAATGCTAACGCTAACAGCCAGGGACAGATGGCTACATTTATTTATTTATATTCTCAGAGATGTCAGGGATATCTACAGTGCCAGGGATTACCAAATAAACCCAAAACAAATAAAAACAGTATATAAATGCTCCTCCTCTTCACTGCGAGGTACAACTTCACACAAGATACGAGTTCAATTTTCATTTTGGTCTACTGACTGATAAATAACCATTAAAGGGTACTCACTGATTGGCAAGAACCTGTGTAAAAAATAAGAACTCAGTTTAATGCAGGTTGATTCCTATCCAAGACCATTTGATAGGCTACCTCATAGATCTGATTCGCTCACAATTAGGGCATAGCTTGGGCAAAGAGGCGATGGATCGCTCATCCAACAGGACTGAAGTCCTTATATGGTTGAAAGCTGAAGAAAAACATGCAAGACAGCACAACATGATATGGTTAGCAACACTGACTATAAGACAAGTGCTGTAATGCTATTCTTTTTTTCTATTTGGTCATAATTCCTGAAACACACACAGTCTTGTAACTGAGCAACAGCTCACAGAAGGAAAACATGAGTATAATGCTGAAAAACTAGCAAACCTAAACAAATACACATTCACTAAGCATCCAAGAAGAATAATAATAAGTCACATACTAGTGAGAAGCACAATGAACTCAAAAGGTCCAGTGGTAGGCTAGCATACTAAATACAGGCATCCAATCCCTTCAATGCACAGACCACAAACACATTCAGGCCATCAGATACATGCCACAGACAGGAGGCTCAGGTGTGTGTGTGTGTGGGGGGGGGGGGGCACTGGCCTTCATTAAACCCATAGGTCCCTCAAGATGATGACTTTCTTAAGCCCAGCTGTACACACAAGTCCATGGTGATCAGACTCCAAGACAGCTGCTTGGTGACGGAAGTGAGGATGCATTGGACAGACAGCTTATCTGGTTGTGAAATTTGCCTGTACAAAATGACATCAAGTAAGGCCTAGGCATAGCCTTTGGTCCCTTGGTTTTGCAAACAAGGATTAGGCTCAGTTACACAGAGACTTGTGCAGAAAATAATTACACCCATTTTTAACAATCATATCCATTCTCCATACAGCACGTGTGTATGTGTGTGAGACCATGTGAAGAGGCAGCTGTGGGTCTTTGATTATGCTGGCACAGATGTAACATCTGTGGTGCCAAAGCAAAACGGCAATTACAATGCAGACATCAAAGTCCTGTAAGCTTTGAAGGCAGAACCAAAGGAAAACAGATGCAATCCAAGGGGGCCATGGATGCCATGTTAAACAGACCACAATACAGGATCAAGGCCATCAGAAAGCTCCTGAACTACACCAACACATTTCTGATAGTGAAATCATATTTTGGCCAAATCACAATGTGGTACCAGCCTCTAGCAAGTGCAGTGCCAGCCTATTTAGCCTACTTCATGGGACACTCGTACTGCCTTATCCTCATATTATGACACCATCATTTTTAAGGATTTAACCCTAAGTTGCTATAGGGGAGACTGGCCCTGAACAATTGACAGTTGACAAGCTGTAAGTCGCTTTGGATTAAAGCATCTGCTAAATGCATACATATACATGTAAATGTAAACGTAAATGTAAACATAAACTGTGTGTTACTGTTATGACATGAAAAGGCAAGTCAAGTTTATGTGTAAAATGTACACAGTTGTACGCAAACTGTTTAGGCCCGCAAAGCAAATGTAGATATATATAATATAGATATACAATATAGAATATAATTGGCCCTGTTCAAACAGTTACATAATTGCATCGTCTCTGTAAAAGCAGCACCTCCTTCTCAGTGGGTGGGTGACAAGGCCTCCGCTACTGAAGCTGGACAGGAGTTGGCACAGACTCCAACTCACGCAGATCCCCATCAGCCATGACAATTTTACTCAAGACCGAGTAGGCAGATTAGCGGAGGATGGGCCAGAGAAAAACCTTTCGGTGTTGTGCAGAGGTATTCCATATTCACTGAGTAGCAGTGTGCCTTCAGTTTCAATTTAATGAGCCAAGTAAGTGTGAATACATTCAGCATCTCTTTGCAGTGTGGAATCCAGTGGCCCAGTCTTAATGTCCTTCCTAAGACTTAAGCTACACCCTAAGCCCTCAAAGATTCAACTGACTAACGCTACAAGTGAATAAGTTGGCTTGGAGTGCTCACCGTGACATTTGCATGTTTTGACACCAGCTGTGATAAATCGTTCAATTAGCAGCACTAAAGTCACATTCTAAATGTTTCCATTCTCGTCCCAATTGTTTACAGAGGTTTTTTTGACGTTTCCACTCTTCACCAGAGTCTCACGTCATTACGCTATGAACTGTGGGAAAATAGGCTCTGTGCACGGAAGAAGTCCCAGAAGAACATTAGTTTAAGGATGGTCATTCTTTCTTCTATTTTTGTGAGGTACAGTAGACTAGATTGATGTTAGACATAAGCAATAGTTGTATAGTGTAGTTATAGTAGTTTATTAACCAAAATAAGCCTAAGTAATAAGGTTCTCCATGTTCCGTGCAAGTTCAGGGTTCATTTCATAGTTAGCTAGTAGCTATAGCCTCATTACAATTGTTCACCAATGTGACGGCTAATTGCCAGAAACGGTTGACCATCCTGGCACTCCCCCCTGCACAAAGAGAATTCACTTTAGTAAAGTGTGCATGCAATGCCGAATTTAAACAGGGGCTCAAAAAGGGTGCGAACGTGCATCAAGTCTGGTGGCCACTGAGACTGGACCAATGTCTAATGGAATGTTATTTGTTAACATCAAACTGTAGGTGTGGCTGTGTGGCATCCCAGTGTGGATTTCAAAAGCAAAGAATTTTGCTGGCTGTGTTACTCTGCACCTCAGCCCCAGGTTTATTTACTAATCTGCCGAATATAACAGACATCTCTATATCAGACTGTAAACCAGAGCTGTGTTCGATTTAAAGTTTAAAGAACAGTTTCCCAAGGTAGCTCTTTACAAACACAGAGGAGCCATACAAAGGGCTGTTGAAATGTAATGTTTACAATGACTGACTACATGAAAACTACAATGACATTAAATAAAGAAAAACTGAAAGCAAAACAATTGTTCACCATTCAGCGAAAACAGGTTCACCGCAAAGGTTCAGCACTGTTTGTGTGTTGAATGACAAGACCTCCTGCAAAAAAGTGCACCCAGCTAGCATTGTATTTGAAGCGCATCACCCCCTTTGTCTATTTCTGCATTAAGTGGGTGGAACCAAATGCAATTACTCTAGCTTTTTTAATACAGTAGAAACACAAACACACACACACACACACATACATAATAGGCCTAGTGATGGTAAGATTACTGAGAATCACACCCACAAGTAGAACCAAAACAAAAACCTGACCAACAACTCCCTACACACCATGTACTTTTCCTCATCCCAGACTGGGGGTTAAAGAGGAGGAGCTTTCTATGGCCAATGGCAGTGCAGAAAATGAGAGCAGACCCCAGCTATTGGTAGTTGAGATAAAATAAAGACGTAGGGGGTGGGAGGGGCAGACAATGTTGCCATCTGTGCAGCAGACAACATCTCCTTACAGCCCCACCCCTCACCACCACCGCCTCCTCCTATAGTGTGCCCTATGCTGCAGCTGTGATGCAATGAGAGCAAAGCATTAGGTCAGAACGAAACAAAGCTGCTGACAGCTGTGGGAGGATAGACTTGGCCTATTTCACATTGTGAGCTGTGAAACAAAAATGCAGAAATGCATCAGCATGTGTTCAACAATCAGATATACACACCTCATTGTTTCTTCTTACTGATGAGGTTAGCTGTGCATATAGTAGAAGAAAGCTCAAAGTCAAAGGCATTTATGGTTGCCTCTGTGGGCCCCAAATTCTTGGTTTACAGCCTATTATCATCAGACAACAATTCGGCACTGATGCACTGAAAACAGCTGCAGTCTTTATTCTCTTATCTGATAGGCCTGCCACACTGTAGACTGGTCTGAGGCCTTGGTCACAAAGGGTGAGCCCACACTCACTACTTCTTTGCCTGATGATAGTCCACCTCCACACAACCCACAAAACCCATTCCTGTGCTATGCACTACACTAGGCAATACAGCTAATGACCTCAGTCCCCACTGTCAACCAAAAGAGCTTTGTGTTCTCCACTTACAGGGCAAAGCTGCATCTAGCCTCCGCTTAAATGCAAAATGGTGCCTTCATAACTAGTGTGCAGGTCATCTGAAACATCCTTTCTGTCACTCTTTACCTCCTAAAGGTGCAACATCTTCCTTCTACAAAGTGGTGGGTCACAGGTGGTTGGGTTCTGTGGCTGATTGAACAAAGTCCTGGGTAGAGGATATGATTCAAAAGCTCATGGGGACATGACTAAATGTGTGTGTTTGAATGTGGTGAAAGTGTGTGCACAACATGCACATGCATGCATTAGCAACTGTTGAATTATGCAAACTCTAAAAGACCTCCTCCGGTACAAATAGAGGTTATGGAAAAGTATTTCAATAAGCCTTTTATATTCCAGATTACTGCCAGGAAGTCTGTCACAGTGTGGGTCACAGCACACAAACTAATTCATCTGGGGATACCAGGCATACCTAAAATATATTCTAAACATCACTGAAGCTTGACCTTGGCCAAGTCATTCTTTCTTCTATGTTAACTCCAAGGCAAACGATTTAACCTCCGAAAGACTAAGAATATCTGATGAGTAAACATCTGCATTTTAAAAGCCACTTCATGTAAGCCAACAAGTGTTTCCAGAAGCCTTTGGTATCTCAGCCCTTCACTTAAGCAGCCCTTCATTAAAAACACAAACAGATGCAAATGTATTCAAGACACCCACTTGTGCATACAATACACACTCCATATCAGCTGAGAAGCTCTGTCCTGCGGATAAGTAAGGACCTGGCAGGCCCAAGAGCCAATGGAGGTAGGCACACTGCCAAAAGAAAGCTAGCTCACCATTCAGACGCATTCACTCATAGACGGACTTCATGATGCATACAGCCACTCAGCATAGAGACCCAGGTGTGTGTGCGTGTGTTTAAATCAGATGTGTGTATGTTGGAACGTAAAACAAAAACTAGAGACAGAAAACATATACAATGAATTGCGTGACCACGCAATGCTTTGACTGAGGTGAGATCTGTGCCCCCATTGGCCCAGATGTTGAGCTCGGTGGGATGAAGAAGGGGAACAAGAGCTGAACGGCAAACGCTGACCCACATCTCAAAATCTGACCAAAGAGAAAAGACTCCTTGGGCATGATGAGGCCTGCCTGATAAGACACAGAGGAAGCCGTGAGTGAGAGAGAAAGAGAGTGGGAGGGAGAAAAAGAGAGGGTCAGAGATTGCAAGAAAGATGAGATATGAGCATGAAAGGCAGTGAGAGAGGAAGAGGGCGAAGACACAGACATCTCATCTCACACAGTGCGTTAATCTCGCCTGTTCTGGGCAAACTAGTTTTCCCTCCTGCTGGTCTTCAAAATGTAACAATGGCCAGCTGGCTGCACAAACGTCACCTCCTGCACACGCAGTCTTCATGCCACAGATCACCTCGTTCTCTCAGAACTTTAGAGCCCCAAGGTTGCTCAGGTGTGGTGGACAGGGACACACCGCAATGTGTTGATTAGGGCTGAATCCCAACAGTACTCTGCAGAACGAACCACAATTCTAGATAGAACTCTCGCAGTGAGTATGCGTTACTGACTACAGCCAGCACAACCAAGCACTTGCAGTCACCAAAAATAAGGTTGTCATTTAAAAAAGAAAAAAAGTTCACATTAGGAACTAGCATAATTCACACAAAGAAAATCAGGGCATAGCACAGTGATTTTGTTCCCCTCTCATGGAGCTGAACTATGTCTGTGCAACACACAGAGCAATGAGAAGCCTCTTCTCCCTCCAGTACTGATGATGAAAGCTGGACCACTTCACCGGAACATGAATCAGCGGCGACACACGGAGCTTTCCCCTGATTAAGAGCCAGGGCTTGAGATACTCTCTTTCACTCCCTCTGTCACTCTATCTCAGCCAGCCGACCCCCATTTGGCACAGAACCAACGAGCAGCCGAGCAGCCTGGTGAAATGAATATGACTATACGGTAAAGAGCCACATAGTCTCCTTGATCTGAGGGGCTTAACCAGGTTAGCAGGGGAGAGCTCTAAAAGGAGCTCTCAGAAGGTAGGATTCTGTTTTTTTTCCCTGCAAAAACTCCTCCAGTGGCACTACGAATTTGTGACACTGCAAAAACAACTTTGACAAAGACACCACAGCCTAGTATATTATACATACAACATATTACAAACCTTAATATTACTATAATTATATATTCTTAGAGTCTGAGTGTGGAGAAAAAACACTGGACTGAAAATAAGATATAGAAAAATAAAAAAAGATATAAAAACATATTAGATATTACTATCTAAATCCTATTGTAACAGGGGTTCCATCATAACTGTTCATATTTGGCCTTCATGAGTGATGGCTGATCTGGACTCAAGTGTGGACATTTAAAATACCTCCATTAGACTGCTGATAATCAGAGAACAACAAAAGACCAAGATAAGTTCCCACATTTTTCTGCTGAATTCACTAAACAGGAAATACCCTGAACATTGAAACACAGTGTGATGAAGCCCAAATTACTTTATCGTTGCCATGGGAAAAGGTTGATCTACCCTACATCTGTTCTTGTCTCCGGACAACACAATTTCCAGCTGAGCTAGAGTTTGTTACAGCAGAAGTTT
This sequence comes from Tenualosa thibaudeaui, assembly GCA_027481765.1. Lineage (NCBI taxonomy): Eukaryota > Metazoa > Chordata > Actinopteri > Clupeiformes > Clupeidae > Tenualosa > Tenualosa thibaudeaui. Next base: position 7,038,415 of record JAIFZK010000022.1, read on the forward strand.
AGAAATCACTCAATCCTCAAATCACTACATCTGATAACCTAGATAGCCTAGTTTCTATTTCAAGAGTAGCAGCAACAAACACCAAGAAGGTTCTTGGCCACAAATAGAATGATGAGTTCTGCACTATACTATAGTTTCTGATGTGTAGACTTGTTTTTCTCATATAATGGATGTTACAGGATGCCTTAATCTCCTACAGGATAATACAAGTACTAAGCCTATCTATCTATATCTATCTATCTTCACAGAAGAAGCGTCTTAGGATCTCAAAACAATGCCAAACAGTCATTAGCCTTGAAAGGGTGCCAAGTTCCAAAAGCAGAAAGAATGCTTCCCTTTGTGTTCCTGCTACCTTTCTCTGCACAGTTCATTCTCTCTGTAGTGCTGCAGTACTCTGAACCACGAGAGGCAGAGGAGCAGTCCGCTCTCTCTACCTAACCATCTAGACTTGTGAACACCTGAGTAGTCCACCACTGACAAATTCAAGTCCAACCAATTATTATTATTATCATTATAAAAGATTTTAAACATCTCAATGTTACACAGCACTAATTCAAAGCAGTGAGCACATGGATAAAAATCTATATGGCTGAGCAGCTCAACGTGGATAGATCAATCCAACCAATGGCTGACCTGCAAAAGATGTTTAAAAGAGAAGACACCACCGATACTCAATTATTTAGCCGGCCTGTCAGCTAGAGACTTGCTCTGCAGATGGGAAAGGAAGGTCAGAGTGGAGAGGCCTTCCCTGAGGGACTTCTAAGATGATTCACACACAAGCAAAAATCCCTCTCGACAGTTAAGGACCTGTTCAACAGAATCTCAAACCTATGAGACTGCACTAGTAACCTGAGTGGCAGATAGATCTATAGCCTAAATCTAACACAATGAGGCTTCAACTTCAACTGGAGGGTGCTCCAAATACACAAATGAATACTGATTTATCTGAATTTGCTCATATATCCCCATGCTTTAAGTCTTAATGGCCATTTAATATTTTCTGCTCACTATAAAATTAAGTGGTGCTGGACTGGTTTCTTCACATCAATAAACAAATCCCTTAGCTGCTGTGCTGGGAGAACAATACTTCACATCCGCTGGACTGGGTCCAGTGCTTGAAGGCTGTTCTGGCAGACCCAGCAGACTGGGTCAGAGCAGACACGTGCACTAGCGGGGAGGAGAGCCATTAGCAGACAATGGGCTGCTCTTGAACACCAAATGCTGACCAGTCAATGTTTCATTACCATGTCAAGGAATTCAAACACAGCCTGATAACATTTTCTCCTGTTGTAACATGTCTGGTCATGGCCTTCAGCATGCAGAGTCTATGAACTAGACTGTGGAAATGAACTATAAAAATGTCAACAAAAGAGACAAAATTTATCCAGACAAGATGGGGAAAGAAAAAAAACAATGCTCGTCATTCTTTGGCATACAATAATTTCACGCACAGGGCAAACGGATTAAGCCCTCGTGGAGAGACTTAAGTGGCACACAGTAGCAACAATATTAAAAAGGTAAAAACAAAAAATACCTTCAAGGCCAGAAAGCCAGTCCTTGTGGTCTGTGCTCTTGGCTATAAGGACAAAGAGCATCAGGAACTTGGCCAAACTGGGCAAGTTGAAACAATGGGGCAACCCCTAGGAGAATAGGCTAACTGGCTTTGGGTAGGCCACTCTACAGTAATGCAGGGTTGCACCCAAAGCAATGTCATTTCCTGCGATGCACGTCTCAGTTCACACTCTCGTCTGTTAAGGGCAGATGAGGACAAGGGTTCATATTCATACGGAGCCGGACAAACACGTCAACTGTATTCATTCCCTGTCCTTTCTCTCCCATGACACTGGGAAGCTGTCTAGGTTCCAAACACACGGGGTAGGAAGGGGGTGTTGAAAATGCCATAGATAGTTAAGGACTAAAATGATGCAGGTGTCCAAGATGCAGTCATCTCCGTTTTGTGAAAAATTCTTCAAAAGTGTATTGCACTGAACTGTTTAAAGAACCTGGGACAAACACTGGCTGCATCGACTCTTCTATATGACATTGAGGCAACAAATTAACATATTTGCAAAGCGAAAACAAGGCATTTCTTTCAGAGATCCTATGGCTGTACCATTAACTTGTTAACGATGGAACACAAAATACGTTTTCTGTCATCATCCCATGCATTTAAATGTAATCGGAAAAGAAGCTTCACTAAAATTGCTACTTTTGACACTTAGTACTTGAAAGGGACAAAAAAATGGTGAGAGGTCTTCCACCTGAAATGCTAGTTAGTATTGTTTTCAGAATCAACCTCCTTAAAGAGGACACTATTTCCCTGCAAAATACATACAAACAGCCTACAGAATGACTTCCCTCTGAGACCTTCACAATCAGAAACATGAGTGAATGCAAGCTAAGATTTCTATCTCCCAGGGCCAAGAACAAAAAACCTTGTGCCACCCCAGGTTTCATCCTTACCAAAACCCCACAGTGGAGGGCTCCCAGTGGGGTCTACCGAACACAAGGCTTCCCCAGCCAATGCTTTGTTTATTACAAAAAGAAGCTCAGCAGGGAGAGGTGGCAAATCCAATCCCTCTCAAATACGCTTTAAATAGAAATGGTGTACAGAGAGACATAATAATCAATTGATTTCAATCCCCTGCCAGGAAGGGAGAGAAGGGGAAAAATACAGGTGGATGGAAAGGGATGTGGGCAGCTGTGTGATCATACTGAGACACACACACACAATTACTTCTAATTAACTGCAATTGGCAGAACATTTTGTACTTTAGGTAGCCTAATTCTGGAACTTCGGAAACGTGCTTAAGCTCAATTTGAAACTCTTCAATCAAGTTCAAATATTCTGGATAAAAACCTTACAGGGCTAGGCACTGAGCCTTCCTTTTCCAGAAAGAAGGGAGGAAAAGAGGTCGGCTTCACAGGGTTTCCAGGGATGCCAGTTGTGTTTTGACACTTTGACACTTGTTTCCATTATTAGTTCCAGTTATGTAAAAATATGATGTGCATTTACTGTCACTGAAACTCTGCCTTATGGCAGTGCTGGCAGAGGGAAAACCAACATAGAACACCCGACAGCTTTTTAAATTTTGTCACTGACAAAAAAGTCTCTCCACACCATTGGTTATCATGCAGTTATTCTGCCTTGGTCAAGAAAGCAAATTAATAGCATCCACCATTAATAATTAACCTGTCTGGGCATGTTGACTATAACAATTAAATGCTCTTAGCAGAGAGAGCATAAGAAACATAGGCCTAAACTAGGGGTGTCAAACTCATTTTTATTACAGGTCACATCAGCATTGTGCTTTTCCTCAGATGGCAGCTATACCTTCTCTAGTATGCGTTTGTAACACAAAGACAGCACAGTTGAGAAACTAGAAGTCCTGCCCTGCAGTGAAAGTAACCAATCATACTGTTGGACACAGTATGACTGACGATAAACTTTTTGTTTACCATCTCAGTCACCATGGTGACAGCCATGATGTGAATTTTGATGCAGGTATAGTGAGCAGTGAGCCGTTTTTGTCTTTGTATAAGATATGTAAGTATGTCTTTTTTTAGCTTAATTTGACCGATCTACGATCTTTGTCTGTGCTGTGCATGTGGAGCTGCCAGTACTGCATTACGGAAACATGATTATTTTCTGAATCCTTAAAACTATTTTCAAGCAGGCACCCACAATTCTTGAATGAAATGGTGTAAAGAGCCTTATCTGGCCCCCAGACCATATGTTGGACACCCCTGGACTACACCATTAGATAATGCTTTTACCTAGACAGTGGAAATGAAACAAAAAGGAAAAGAAAAAAGAAAAAACAAACAAACATGGGAAACATCTCTGATAGGAAAGACAAGTGGCAGATGTTTCTTACTGTATCCTCTCCATACAGCCAACAAAAACACTTATTACTTACTGTAATTTAGTGCTAAACGGTCTCTCATATGCTTCAGTTATGGGCATATGACAGTTGGCAACGAAAGGAGGGTATGCTCAGGATATTTTCCTGGCTTTGAGCAATCAATCTTTTTGAAGAGCAATTTAGAGTGAGAACAAGAGAGAGGAGGAATTCTTCCTCTCTTAAATCACCAGCGAGAATCCCTTGAGGACCAATGAATGCTGATGCTCGTCTAAATTATGTCAGAAGCGATATAGCATACTGGAATGAGATGGGCTGAGGAGAGTATTGTGTCTCTGAAGCTGGCAAGCATTGCTTCCACTCATTACATGGTGGCTTGCTTGCTTGGACGAAAAAAAAAACCATACAATCCATCTTCGCTGCTGTGGGAAAGCCTTTAGTCACAGCTGCCACTGATTTGGATATTTAATAAATTAGGAGGGTAAAAGTGGTTAGGACGTGTGCCAACAGTGTGGAGAGAACAGAGAAAAGGAGGGAGGGAGAGCGAGTGTGTGAGATAAAACTACAACGGTCACACTGATCCCATTTCTGAAAAGGCTCCTTCAACTAAGAAGGTAAATATGAAGCTGTGGCAAAACATCATTAGTGCTATGATCTAATCAGTAGCTTCTGATATGCAGTTTGCTACCGTCCTACTGTGAGCATTCCAGCGAGCAATCCCTTCTCATCATAATTACATTCAGATGGAATTCCATCTGAATTGTGTCCACCTAGATTTTCCACAATGCACTGTTTTTAGATCAAAGCCTGGAATGGTGCCCTCATCCAAACAAGGTAAATCAGAGACGGATATAAGCAACAACTTCAAAACTGACTGTACAGATTTGAACAGCTGGGCAATGACAACGATGCACAACGTAGACACAGACATTTTCATAGGTTTCTCCATAGTCTTTTCTACTGTTGCAGACTTGTCTGGTGCACAATTGATGCACAAGTCTGCATAAAGATGTTTTTTTTGGTACAGCTCAAGCTGTCTCAAACTGTGCAAATGATTTATCACATTCCCACCACACACTACCTTACACTCCCATATTGATCCCATATCATATTGAGAAGTCTTTTGGAAATTTCTACCCCAAAATAATTGTACAGGTCAAGCAAGCAGTAGGGATATTAGTGATGTTAACATACCACCAAGTCCATGAAAATTTGTCCATCCACAAATATATCTTTGGTGAAGAAGAAAGGCAGAGATATAAGTGACATACCCACAGATTCCATTACTCTCCCACAAAGTCAAATTTGCTTAATATTTAAACTTAATATTCAACATACTGCCTATGAAAGAAGGTCTACACATGGCAGGCTGTCTGCTATTTAAAGATCACAAACTTTAATACCTCAGCTATAATTTTCTACTCAAACTGCAACAGTAGACATACCACGATGTCGAGAAAATCTTCACATTTCATTATCGGAGAAGTAAGAAACAGAATGGCAACTACCAAAACGTGAAATAGTCTTAATGGCTATACCAGTTGATGCCACTCAGGAGCCATGTCTTGGGAAGACAAGTGCAATAGCTGCAATGATTACAAACTGACCATTACTATCTGATTATTTTGAGACTACGGCCACTATAGTTAGCTCATCATACTACTAAAACCACACCGTTATATTGGCTTTTTCGTTAACTCTAAATGCAACCGCTACTTCTTCCAAACTTCCGTGATTTACAACCCCACTGCCACAAGCACATCCTGACATAGAACTGCCTCATGGACGTTTTTCCTGACTGTGACTTTACTTTTGTAAAAAGCAGTGGTGTTCTTGGCAAGTCAGATAAACTGTATTTAACGGTATGTTAAATAATGTAAATGATAAATAAACAGTTATGTTTCATGGATCGGCGTAACGTTACCTAATGCTACCAACCAAGCTAATGTATCACAGCTGGGTTAACTGCGATCAAAATGTAACGAGAACGTTTGCTGAGCTTCTTCAATTAATAAATCACAATGAAATCAACCCCAATAAAGAAGCAAAAACGTGAACAAAATAACGAATTTCATTTCCATCAATCAAGTAGCCATTCACCCTTTACGTTGGTCTGCCAAACGACTACCGCTAGCTAACGTTAGCACGTAACGAAAGCGAGATTTCCCCGTGAGGTTAGCCAGAAATTCTGCAGGTTGTTTGTTCCATCTACGTATGGATCATGTTTAACAAAACATTAGATTTCAATATTTACATTCACGATGGCTACAACAAAAAATTAAGTAAACATCCTAGTTATGCAGTGTAACTGACTTTGCTACCCCATGCCACCTAACGTTATTCAGGTATCGACTGACAAATGGGTAAGGTTAAATTTAACATTAATGCTGTGGCCACTAATCTGTCGATATAGACGAAAAGCAAAAGGTTCACTGCATTCAAATATCAGTGACAACATCGCTCTCTTGCAATGCATGGAGCTGGGAAAACGGCTAACAAAACCTCGCTAGACAGATTGGCTAGTGAGCTAGGTCTCGTTAAAATGACAATTATTTGGCTAAAGACCTAGCTATCATAACGTTGACGTTGCTCGACTATTGCAGCTAAAATTCAATACACAGTTGGCACTCTTAGAAATTCCAGTAACTTGATGAGCACTGCATAGATAAACGGTAAAATTACACTGACTTCATAGCATATTCTTTGCAATGCACAACATTACTCTAACGAATTACTTTGGGTTCAGGTTTTGATGAAGAACTTCATGGCTTCATAATCAACATAATAAGCAACAGCTAACATAGCAATTGCGAGAGGCAGCCTTAATAGCTAGACGGCTAACTAGCTAAAAACCGTCAAGCTATTCTTACCTAACTTACCAAAGACTCTGGTGTGTTTCTGTTTTCAAATCTTAGCATGATAGCCTAGCCCAAAATTTCGCTCCCTTTTTTAAATCTTTGCTAGCGAGATAGCTTTAACTGCTGGACTACAACGAAGCCCTGCTATCGTTAGCTGCGGTGTTGGGCCTGTTCTGTCCAAGGTCCTCGGTCCCTCTCGAATTATACAGCCCAGACAAAAACTATGAGCGATAAAGCTACCGATCGGTCGAGGCCCGCCGACTGGACAAATTTACACAAAATGAACATAATTGAGTATCGAAATGTTTTGGGTTCGCCGTGCATCTATATCTTTGTGGACTACAATGCATACAGTTGAAGAGAATCGGAGAAAAAAACTCACCGCATTAATTTCTCTTCTTCTCGTAGATCCAAGATGGCTGTGTGTATTCCACAACCGAGAATGCTGGGTGAATGGCCTTTACCCTCTGACCTCACCTCGACCTCCAATTTCTCAGGCGCAACTTTTGCTGTTGCCAGAAGGTAATAAACTGTTACATTACAGTGTTTGCATTTCATATTTAATAGCTAGCGATACTGAAACTCATAATTATATTACAATTGTTATAACAACTACAACAGAGGCATATTATTATTATTACCATTACAATTTTCATGATCTTTGTCATTATTATTATTATTATTGAAAAATCTCATCTTGACTATAGATAGATAGATAGATAGATAGATAGATAGATAGATAGATAGATAGATAGATAGGTGTACATGTGTGTGTGTATATACACATATTCTTCCATTTCTTAAGCATCTCTACAAACTAGACATGAAATGCCTGAATATCTGTGAGGCTGCGGGCCAGATAGGCTTATGGTGAACCCACTCCCCCACAACCTTTTAACAAAGCCAACTTAAAAAAAAAAAAAAAAAAACTATGGCCATGTTGAATGTGAATTTGAGTGTTGAGATGTTAACATTGGAACTTTTGTGGATGCACTACTTGTTTCAGCTACATTAATAGCTCTCCATTGAAAATCACTGTGTTTAAATGTCGTTTAACTTCATAGACATATATAACAGAACCATGCCGCGTCCATAGTGCAGATTAAGTTGGGACATGTCTCAGTGCATGTTAAATCACATCTACGTGTTATAAGCTTTTACAAAACATGTAGTTTATGCTGCTTGACCTGTTTACATACAGGTATCTCAAAATACAAAATTCACCAGAGCTGCAGAGGTTTCTACTGGAATCCTCTTCCACTTCCAATCTCTTCATGATGACATCACAGACCTGGTGGATGTTAGACACCTTGCTTTCCTCCACCTTCTGCTTAAGGATGCGTCACAGATGCTCAAATGGGTTTAGGTACTTGGTCTATCTTTAGCTTCCTCAGCAAGGCTATTGCCATCTTGGAGGTGTGTTTAGGGTCATGGTCATGTATGCATGCATGCGGCCCAGTTTTCAAAGAGGGGGAATCGTGTTCCGCTTGGAATTCATGTTTCCCTCTATGAACTACAGCTCCCCAGTGCCATCAGCAATCATGCAGTGCTGAACCGTGATGCTACCACCACCATGCTTGACTTTAGGCAAGGGACAATTGTCTTGGTGCTTACAAGGTTGCTGCCTGCTACGCACACTGGACACCATCTGTGGCGCATAAGCAGAAGGTGGAGGAGAGCAAGGTGTGTAACATCCACCAGGTCTGTGATGTCATCATGAAGAAGTGTGAGAGGATTCCAGTAGAAGCCTGTGCATCTCTGGTGAATTTCAAGCCTGTAGGGCTTAATGCAGTGCATAATAATGGTGCTCACCCAAAATATTGACAGTTTGGGCACAATTAGGACTACTGTGTACTCACTTTTGTTGGCAGTTGTTTAGACATATATGGCTGTATGTTAAGTTTTTTTCAGAGGACAATACATTTACACTGCTATGCAAACAGTACACTGACCACTTTCTACTGTGCATTGTTCATTTCTGTTGTCCCATGAAAAGATATAACAGAATATTTGCAAAAATGTGAGGGGTGTACTCACTTTTCTGAGATACTGTAGAAGTACGTACTCTTCATTTTTGATTCACAAATCTTCAATACAGGCCTGTGTGAACAGGTGATATAGTTTTGGCCAATACCCTAAAGGGAATACAGGTTAAACGGTGTGGCCAGAGCTTTTTTTTTTTTTTTTTTAAAGTTGGTGGTGATGGGGTTGCACTATTAGCCTAATGGGCCCGTAAAGAACATGCTTGATGTTAGAACTAAAGATATAGGTTACTTGTTATGTAGCAGTTCAGCATGGTGTGCTCATCTTCCAGCATGGTTAGCTCTTCATCCATATGCATCTTCCAGTGTATATCATGTTAGGCATTCACCTCTCAGTGTTAGATTTCAAGTGACACTTTTTTTTTTCTCTAATGCCCCTCCAAACAATAGAATTGTATTCTCGCTGGCGATTTGCCTCAGTTGCACACCATATTGTAGGACAAAACACTTGACTGACCCTCAAGAATTCACTGTAAGATGACGCTATTAAATGTATAAATAATGCATGCTGTGTGAACAGGAGATTTCAACGAAACATAACCGTGATAAGTACCTGTCCAACCCATCACCTGGAATAGTGTCAGCTCAGTAGTTTGGGGCACTGTCGAGTTAGTGAACCAGAGATGATTTGATGAGATGTTTTTCTTGGGACTTGGTAGCGGAAACCTTTATTTATTCATATGCTTTCTGCTCATATGGACAGCTGGAGTTCCCACTGGGAGGCCTGTGGTTGGCAAGAAAGCTCTATCTGTGAGATCTTGATAATTAAGAAACTGTCGCAGCAAATGGTGCATTTAACAACAGCTTATAGTGCAGAAACTGGTGGGACATCTTACTTGTTCTGAATACACACTTGTATTGATTTGGTGTCTTGTTGAATAAAGGACTGTGCAGGGGAAATACTGTATATAACAATAAATAAATAAATCTGAGAATAAAGCTTTTATAAATGTTCAATGCAATGCACTCAGTTTCAAATGTACAAAATGAAACAACAACAAAGTTATAACATTTAACACATGTAAGGAAAACATAAAAGCTTTCTGCTTCAAAAAAGTAAACACTTGAGGGTGTTTTTTCTCCTTTCTTCCTGACAATAGCCTATGTTGTGGATGCAACAAGAGGAAAACAACCTCCATTTCAAAGCCACTGCATCTTTCCATTGTCATTCTTTGTACATGAACAAAATCAATATTTCCATATTTGTCCACGTCATTCCTTTCATTTCTTCCATTTCTTCCTCTTTCTCTTGTTTTTTTGGGCCAGTGATGTGATGGGTAGACAGTAGATGTGCATGGGGATGTTTTTATAGTAGCTGTTCACCCATGGCCTGCAAAAGGACAGCATACAGTGAGGAGTAGCTTCACACAGTTCACCTCAGGTGAGGCATCCCTGAACCATTTGTGGAAAAAACTATTATGGGATTTCAAGAGTGTTTTGACTCATACATTATCCACAAGGCTATGGGAAAAATCCTATTTTGTTCTTTTTGAATAACAAAAAACAAAATGCAGATAGGTTTAAAAATCATGCAAATTTAATATCCCCAAATATCACCATTCTCTCTCTCTCTCTCTCTCTCTCTCTCTCTCTCTCTCTCTCTCTCTCTCTCTCTCTCTCTCTCTCTCACCCGCCCCCCCTCTCTTTTTCTATGCCCATCCTTGTTTAGAGGATAGGCACATACTTTGCTGTTCTTTGGTTGAGGCTGAGGAAGCAAAGGTTCTTCCATTGTAGACGGTTCTCCTCCTGGCGGATCTGGTCGAGAACCCTCTGTTTCTCTTCTTCCCGCTGTAGGCTCTCTCTTAGCTCCTGCTCAATGCGTGCCAACTAGAACAATCAAACACCAGCTATTATAACCAGATCATACAAACTATGCAAGTAGCAAACACAAATGTCACATTGGTGACTGAAGTTGTGTGTCAATGATGTTGTTGATGTTGATATTGATGATGTTGACATGTAAGAGCATCCAGCACTCCAGGGCTTATTACTATGCAGCTTATAGCAGGTTAAAAGCATTTAAAAGGTTTATCAACATCTGTGCTTTGATTAGAGCCTTTACGTATCACAAGTTGGCCTGCAACACATAACAAGGGAGGCGCATTAGGGCATGCACCCTTACAAAAATCACATCTGTTCTGGCCTCCGGCAGCTTATCCATGCCCGCAAATGATTCATTTCTCACTGGGCTGAAATCCAGACCCCATTATAAAGTGTCTTAATGGGAGATTGGCAACCACTGGGGCCCCCAGCCTCATATCCGATATCAGCTCCACTGTGATCCTTTCAGACAGTTAATTACCTTATCATTGTTCATTAAAGGAGAAATCTGGTGTGATACAATCTATAGCCCTGTTTTTTGAGCTCGCGAGTGCTGTCAGTAAGAAAAAGAACAATAAAATTTGATACAACATAGACCTGATACTGAACCTGCAGCTAACACTGACTGAATAGTGCACAGAAACTCTCAGTTTCATTTTTTATGCCCCATTCAGTCAATGTTAGCTGATGGTTTTCTATCTGGTCTATGTTATGTCATATGTCTTTTTCATACAGAAAGCACTCACTGACCTCAAACAACAGGGCAATGGATTGAATGGATTTGTGATGGACTGGATATCTTTTTATGGAGAGCTTTAAATAACTGAACATGCAAAGACAACCTGCCTGATGTCCCCAGTATCTCATCTTAGTTCTGTTTGTAACACACCAGACCTAAGCATACCCATGCTGTGTGAAAAAGCATTATGATGTTATGATGAAGCAGCCATTACCATTGTTTCAATATATTTTGTAATATTCCATTTTTAGGCTATTTCTATTAAAATCCAAACACAAATACCTGGATCTCTTTGTTTGGTGAATAAATCATGCTCAATCATAAACCAATTCCTGAGATGTTAATGCAGAATAGATATCTGCGGGTGATGGCCTGAAACAATCTGTCTCAGAGGACATCAGCTGCAATACCAACAAATGGCATGGGAACAGACTACATTCCCCTACACAGACTTCTTTTTGCTTTAATTTTGATGCCACATGAATAGAACTCTCTCTTGGGAGCAACTTTACCTCTGCTAATAGGCACCTGTTGTCCTCCAGCTTTCTCTGTTGTTCATACAGCACAAGCATGGCATGGTCGTCCTCTCTCCTCGGACTTTGGGGTAGGTGGATTGGTGGGAACACGCACTCCCTGTCAAGCAGGAAAAGATCCAGGCTCAAGTTCAAATGATACTCCATCAGTTGGCTGCAGTCCATCCAACAAAGGGATAGTTTGCACCGTTGCTTAAAATAAATTCCGAACCAAACACACAGTGACCTTATTTGGGAAGCATTATTTATACAGCTGGCATTAAAACAGTAAAAACCAACAGCCAGCTACTTTCCACTGAGGCTGATAAATGCATGGTGCCTTAATGATAGAGGAGTTCTGAAAAATCAATGCAATCACCTTACGTCAGTTGATTAATCAAGTCTCACAAGATATGGGTCTATGCACATGAGTGAACAACATGGAGAAACAGAGGAAAGGAGAGAAAGAGAGAGAGAGAAAGACCAGATAGGATGTTCTCCTGTCCTTGAGTATACAGCTTGGATCAAGTATCCAGGTTTCAGGATTCAAGGCTGGAAAGAATGGTTTACTTTACAAGTTTCCCCTCAGGTCAGCCACACAGGGTTGGATTTCAAGTCCTCATAACACCTCAGCCACAAACAAACAAAACCCACGCTATGCTTCCATGTAGCACATATGCTTATATACTTCCATTGTACTTGCGAGAGAGATGCTTCAGTATTATCCTCAGTATAATCATCACATTTCATGCTAAAAAGATCATGGTGAAAAAGAGAAAGAAATGCCACCATTATCTGAGTCTCACTCACATGAAAAGTTACTCCAATATGATGCAATCATCCAATTCATTACATTTCTAGGCTGCAAAAGCCTTGACCACTCCTTACTAGAAGGGCCTGGTCTATGCTGCTATTACTCATGTGAAAGGCTATTTGCTGTGGAGAATTGTGCCAAGCTGTCCATCCCTTGCCCTGGTTTTATCTGTGCTGGATAACAAAGGTATCACTGGCAGCTAATGCAAAAGCCCAAGGACTTTGATCATGGTTTTGGCTGGGGTTTTATTTGGGTCTACAGATTATTGTAACAATAACAGATGAGTTTGCTTGCCTTTTGTGTGGGTGTCCAAGTTTATCTCAGAGTGTTGTGTTTGTGTGTGTGTGTGTGTGTGTGTGAGAGAGAGAGAGAGAGAGAGAGAAATAGAGAGAGAAGGAGGAGAGCCAAAGCTGAAGAAAGGCCTGATGTTTGTGGTAGTGTTGTCTTAGAGTCTTTCTCAGGGAATTATTTATTAGTTTCAGTGGTAAGAACTGACAGGCATTCTCTGAGGACCAAGGTGCTTTAGGGTAGAAAATGTTGCTCTCCAGCCCTCCAACCCTGCTGGGGAACAATGGATAGAGGTCATTGGGGCAGAATGAGGAAAATTACAGTAGGTAGCTTTAAGTGAAGGCAAAGTTGACCGTCTGCACGTCTTTTTTCAATTTCTTCAATTTCTCCGAATTCTTCTATTGGGAATTCACTATGTTGTTTCTATGAACCCATTGAATGCTTTCCTCTAGCTTTATTGCTTTTTGCTCCTTTGTTTTTTCTTTTTTCTTTTTAACATAGTAAGTGACTTCTCTCATCAGAAATGAGTGGAATGCCATGTTGAGGCAAGCTATCATCCTCACTATCACATAACCCACTTAGCAACCGATAGTTTGGGATGATGTCTGTAGAGACACATGAGTCATGATGATCTAGTGTAGGGTAGCATGAGGAGATGAAATGAGACAGGAAGTAACAGAGAGGAGGAAAGAAGAAAGATAGCGTGACAGAGAGAAAAAAAAGACTGAAAGATGCTCCTCACCTGACATCCTTAAGTTCCTCTCCTCTCTCTTCCCTCTTGCCTTCCTTCTGCCTGTCATGGTGAGACAGCTGCCAGCTCGGCGCTCTCCTGGTCATGACTTCCTGCAAGATCAAAACCCAAAGGACCCTTATTACTTCAAAAAGCAAAGTGACTCCTATAACAGTCATAAATTAACTCCTCAGCAAAACCTCTCTGGACATTAACCCGCCAACGTATCTCTTTACTTCAGGGCCAAAGATGACGTCAGCTGTAATCAAATTGCAGCTCTGCAGTGTGAGAGTGGTGTCGCCACGGGAACTTGACACCAGGCCCACTGCAGCTGACTGCTGTTTATTTACTTTAGCCTTCTGACCGGGCCAGTGCAGCGCTGCACGCTCACATGCTCTTCCTCTGTCTGAGGCTATACGCTGGATCACCTGGAGCAGGTGAAGGCTGCGTCTCCATCAACAGCTCAGACTCTGTGAGACTAGCCTTAGGCAAAATGTCTTATTGATCAGCTCCAGTGGTTATAATTGCCAGGTATTCTCTGAGTGCTGCACTGCTTTGGGGTGATAAATGATGTCCTCCAGCACGCTTCTGGGTAAGTTGTGTTACAGGTCACCTAGTGGAGCACCTGGCTCAAACTGTGCTACTGTGTTGCCTTGTCTTAGTCTTTAGGAGGGTGTCTGGCTGGTGTACCACACTAAATGAAATCAATTTTGCAAACTTTTGCGTACATTTATTCCTTATCTTGCCACTTATACAAATTTACCATAACCTGATACCTTTACCTAACAGCAGAGGTAGTAAATGTAAACATACAGTGTTTTGGATTCTCAGGACCAAGAGCAGAAGTTATGGCTTGACTGTTCACAGCATAAACCAGTAATCAAAAGTTCCATCTGTGTAAGATTCATATGAACCATAGGTTGTTAAACTGCATTCCAGACTAAAGATATCACAACTATGAGACAGGAAATGCTATGCTCAGTACAAACAGAAATGGACTGATTTACAGGTTTGTAATAACATGGATGTTCACTTTGCCCTGTATTAGTAGGTAGTAACAATGCTTTTTTTAATGTTTGATGCTAAAAGCATGACTTAGGCCTATTTTTAAAGGGACAGTCTCAAAAAGGATAATGGATAATTGAGATCCATTATCAAAGGAATCAAATGGGCATCACATTCTTAATTGAATTAATTCTGAGAATGAGCTCATTACTGTTCAGAGGTGCCCAGATTCATCTGAACTGCATAAACGGGCCATGAGCTAAAAGGCTCTACTGCATCCAGCAGTCCAGGAGAAAAGTGTCTCATGTTGGAGTACATTCCTCAGTTACCTTAGTGAAAATGGTTTAGTTTAGTATCAAAAGGATATGAAAGTGCTCTTTTGTGTTGTATGAAATGGTTTGATGTTAATGTGTCTGTGTCAGTGTGTGTGTGTGTGTGTTAGAGAGAGAGAGAAGAGCACATACTGTATAAATGGCAATTTGTGGAATATAAAATTTACTCTCCCACTATAAAGCTTGTTTTGTTATTGATTTCAGCTATCTAATCTTCTGTCAGCATTCATACTAATACAATGCCCACACATTTGTTCTGATATGACAGATTGTCTTATCATTATTACCATTAGCATCAGCATAAGTATTGTATTAACAAACATTTACAATACACATGGCACACAAGTCCAATGTTTTTAACCTATGAAAATAAATGCCCATAAGGTATATAAAAAGAAAGACAATGAAAGACAATGGAACAAAAGTCAGTTTCCTGCAATTAAATCACTATAGTTTGTTGTTTCAGTGATGATCTTTACCTCTGAGCCACACCACAGAAACATTATTCCTATAGATGCCCAAAGGCAGGCTACTGATAAATTGGAACAAGTTTATCTTTACATCAGCTTTTATCATTGCTTTGTATTTGCAGTGATAACAATTGCTATACAACTGATATCTTTGCTAATCCACAGTCTTATTAGAAAATATGTCTGTGAAGATTTTCATTCACCCAGGTCATAGTGCTAAGTTGTATGCAACTGGACTTTTTTAGCTTAAAGATGTTTCACCTTTCATCCAAAAGGCTTCTTTAGTTTTGATCTGATGGTAGAGAACCACCCACTCACAGTGGTCCTGGTTCAGAACTAAAGAAGCCTTTTGGATCAAAGGTGAAACATCTTCAAGCTCCAAAACAGAAGTCCAGTTGCATACAACTTAGTGCTCATAGTACTTTGACTCCCATTATAAAATGTTATTCTTTTACAATTTCGTCATTGTTTCTGCATAGCTACTCTACACCACGGCCTCTCCCAATGACTTACCATGCTCTCCCCCTCCAGCTTAGAGTGGGTTAATGGGTATTCTGCAAGTGAGCCCGGCATTGTGAGGCTGGAGCTCTGTCGTGCCTCTGCCACCTGCGCCGTCCCTGTCCGTATGGCACTGTCAGGCCCCGTGGAGAGACAGGGGAGGCCAACTCGACGCCACCTCCTCGTTCTTCAATAATGCAGCGCCTCCAGGGTTTCTCCTTCCAGGCAGAGAACAAGGGAGAGAGAGAGAGAGAGAGAGGCAGATGCATTTCCTCCTGTCTGCTCTCTTTCCCCCTCGTCAGTCGGTATATGGTCCTGGTGCCTAATTAGTCTTTCCATGTGTTGCACAGGTCTTTGTGCTTGAATAAGTCATAAGAACCAAGGGGTTTGTGTATCATGTCCCAACATGTTTGACTTCACATGTGGACAGCTCATCTGTTAGCAGTCATGTTAAAATGTTTTTTTTTGTCCCCAACACCATTTGCTGAACTCCAGCGCCTATCTAGAGTGCTGTTTAGTGGAAGTCACATTCATTCATTCATTCATTCATACCATTTTCCCAAATGACTATGTGCATTCATTCATTTCTGAGAGAATATTTTACATTTACATTTACATTTAGGCATTTAGCAGACGCTTTTATCCAAAGCGAATTACAAAAGAGGATAACATTCAAGCTACAAGTCAATGAACGAGCAAGGGGTGCATATTGCTAACATAAAAACTGCACCACTTTAAGTTGAAAGTGCAATAGTGCAGAGAAATTAAATTAAGTGCATTCTCAAAGTTTACGCCAGGAGATATTCTTGGAAGAGCTGGGTCTTCACAAGTTTCTTGAAGGTGGAGAGGGTATCAGTTGATCTGGTAGCACTTGGGAGTTCATTCCACCAGCGCGGAACCAGATATGAGGAAATTTTATTATTCAGATTTGACTTTTTGTTGACTATTCATTGACTCCTCAGCTAACTGAGTCCTTTTTATCAGTTTTACATGCATAATGTCATCCAGCATCCAGGGGGTATCTAACCAAGCTGAAGCCTCCTGTCTTCCTGGAAGGAGACCCTTTAGGAAGGTGAGTGTCAAGAGTTTCCATTTCTATTGAGGTGGGGTTACTAAATTCCCAGACAGCAAACAGAATCCAAGGGTAGAGTTATTTTAACAGCTACACACTGATGAAGTGTGACTTGACTGAGTCAACCACAATTACTGTAGAGGATGCCTTCTCTCACATCTGTTTTTGCCTCCCTCTCTCTGTCTTATACATGCATAAACGCACGCACGCACGCACGCACGCACGCACGCACGCACGCACGCACGCACACATGCACGTATGCACACATGCATGCAGGCATGCACGCACGCACGCACACACACATGCATGCTGGAAACCCCCAACTGGGTGGGTGAAGGGCTACAGAGTTTCTGAGCCAAAAAGCCTGTCTGCGAGCACATGGAAAGAACTGTGTCCAGTTAATCCAGGTGTTTCCACTTAAGACCACCTAACCCTCCCCCCAAAGACACAAGTAAACATTCAATCACTCTTGTGCATTTGCACACACATACACACACACAAACACAAACACACACAGACGCACACAAATTACAACTAATCCTAAAAATAGTGGTCTGTGGGTATGTGTGTGCACTCATATGTGCATGTGTTTCGACATATGCACAGGTGTGTATGTGTGTGTGTTCGTGTGTGCATGTGTGTGTGTGTGGAGGTGTAACCTGAGCAACCCTGCTGTGGGGTGAACAAAGGGAAGTCTGTCTGCTGTGGCCTACATGGTTCTGTGCGATTTGGGTGAGGCCATAGGTGTGGTATGGGAGGAAATATGAAAATAAATATGTTGTTCCTAGGATTATTTCTTTCTGGCTTTTGTACTGAACAAACAGACCTGGATTGAGCACTTTAAAATGTTACTGTTCTTGTGGTATATAACTGAACCCTGAGGTATATAACTTATGGGTATAATACCCCCTTGGCTGGTGAAAGAGGACAGCAGACCTGACTGTATGTGAGAGAGGGGTTGGTGCTCTGAGGGAGTATTGGTTTGTCCTAATACTGCCCTGTGAGCCCCTTCAGTGGGACAGTGTTGCTCTGAGTCCCCTTTCTCTCTCTCTCTCTCTCTCTCTCTACTCTGGTGCTCTTTGTTATCAGAATTTCTGGGCGAGTTTATGCTTAATATTTTAAACACACACTCACATTCACAGACTACACAAGAGTTTTTTTTTTTCAGTCTGTGTTTTAGTATCCCAACTCTGTAGATTAAGATCTAATGTAGAGATCAGTCAAGATATCTCCCCAAGAAACACACACCCACACACACACGCACAGGACCTTTCTTTTTTTCTCACCACTGAAAGGGTTTTGTGGCGATGGAAATGTGGTAGGGCTGATACGGCTGTCAGTGGGGATTACCTCTCATTGTTGATCACCCTTTATTCTCCATTTTCCCTCTTTGCCCCAAATCCATATTTCCCCTCCTTCTCGTTTCTTTTTCCCCCACTCTGTAACCGGGACATGGTGGCTTTAACTGGGGTGCACCAACCAATGGCTGACAGCCACACACACACACACACACACACACACACACACACACACACACATACACACAGAGAGAGAGAAAGCTGGGTTTCTGGAATGTCTATATCACAAGACCTACCACCAGTGCAGAGGGAACGTAGCAAGTGTGAAAAAAAGAACACTTTTGTGTTTTTGAGGATGAATAAATTTTTAATAGACGATCTAAAGTTAAAATTCAAAACAAGATAATACAAAAACCGCATAATATATTTAATTTATGCATTCATTAATTCATATCACCTGTCAGTGATAAGGAGTGGTTCAAAGTGCTCTTGGCCTTTGGTCATTATGCTAGTGAGGTCTGTTTTAACTGAAGGACTCTGTCCTCCTGATCCAGGTTATACATAAACAAAAAAATATTCAATGCCAGTGTCTTTAATTGCAGTGCAAAGCATTCGGTCTCTGAGATGCTTTTTCCGAATAAGGGATTTTGTTGAGTGCTGACTTAATGCATATTCCATAGTTATGCTGGATTACACAATCTATGGGTTACTGGTCTACATCTGAGATAATAATCCCTGAAGATGGTTCAATTCCATTCACCATCTGCAAATTATCAGTCATCAGTTGCGGTCTCATTTTAACACAGTGCAAGAGGAAAAATTTTCAAATGCCACACTACAAGTAAGAGTAGTATTACATTACATAAATAGACAGAAGAAACTACGAGTTGATATAACGTCTGAGGAAAGACTAACTGCTATACAACAGTGTCATGATGAATCACAACTTTAAGTAGAAAACACAAAAGACCCTCTGTCTTTTGCTCTCTCATCCTCTTTGACAAGTCTACAGCAACACAAATTCACACACATATAAACGCAGATAAAGGACAATAGGCTGGGAGTGTGTTGAGCTAGATCTCAGCCACAACGGCGATAGAAATGAAGATGATAATCTGTGAACAATACGCCCCTATGGCTGGGGTGGGTACTGCAGTCTGCTTCCTGTGGGGACAAAACAAAGAAGGAAAAATACAATAGTATAAATGTCAGACATATTTTACGCCAAGTTATTAATGTCTTCAAATGATCCAAAAAAGACAACGACATGCAGAACTCAAAAACAGTTCTGAGGGAACACATTCACAAGCATTTGTTGTTTCATCTGACATCTGGCATCTCAAAATGCACACCATTAGAAATTTCATAGGAAAGAAAGTGTTGACTTACGGCAGTAGCAGCACGGAAGTGGTAGGAACTTTTATGGAGGCTAGCAATTGGTAATGTCCATTCATGCAAGTAACCCTGAAGACAGAACCCAAATTTGGAGAATATTAGCATTTCTAAATAACTGTAACCATTAGCAATTGCATTGATAGCCCGAGACATCATTCATGTCTCACAAAACTAAGGTAGGAAAATGTCAGAGCAATGTAGTTAAGATTGACAGCAAGTGGGCCCAGTTCTCTTTACACACCTGCATGACTATAAAGAAGTTTACTGGTATTTACTTCAGTGCTTCTCAAAGGCAGCTTGCTTTTCCAGTCAGACAGCCAAAACATAGCTGATGATATAAGCCCATAAAGTCTTGCTGCAACTCAGTTAATTTTTTTCCCTGAAGCCCATCTGATTTATAACCTCCAACTGGCACATTTAAGATTCTGACAGATGTTCTCATCTATCCAACAAGATATAGCTTACCTCTGTGCTGTTACGATGTTCCTTCTCTACATCAGGGGTCATGACGGTGTTGCAGTCATTCATCTCATCAGCACTGCATTTGTACACAACCAGGTACTCTGTGGAACTGAGGGAGGGTGCATATATGTGTACATGTTAACATCACTCAGATTCCTCCTAGAAAATTTAAATTCACAATATGTTTGGGGACCTGATCGATTTTTCTTATTTTGTCTTTTTACCCTACTGTTGGTAGCATTTTTTGTTTTTGTTTTCGTTGTTTTTTTTTCCAAAAAACACTTTTATAGTAAGAGGGACATACTACAAGTGTAACACATGATGAAAGTCACAAAGACATTTCTTGATTTTATGGTTTTGTGATGAATACTTCAGTGATGGCCACATGCCATGCACAAAACTTTGCAGGCCAGATCTAAAGTATTGCAGAACAACGAGGCCTTTTGTTCTGTGGAAATTTACTCTGAGACATCTCTATGGCTCCATTGAGGAACCTTACTGAGGATCCAGAATCTTCCTGTCTGAACAGGTCTTGAGTGGACCCAATAGTTATTGTGAGCCAGTGTAGAATGAAATGTCATGTCACATTTTCCTGAACTACTCTCACTGCCTTGAGAGGAACCTTTTCCATTGTGCTGCTCTGATTTGTGACAGACAAAAAAAAAAGAAAAAAAGAAATCTGGATACTTTGCTGTCATGAACGTCTACTTGGGCAGAATACTGCTGAAGGAAACAATGATGACTCACAATGAGAAGTGATGACGTAAATAAACACAAGCTGATTTATCCATGCCAACTATGGGTCTGGGCTTGAGATCAGCTATGATTCAAGTGACTAGTTTACTCGTCAGTAATCAAATGATGGCTGGGAAAAATCTGTCTTTTTGTCTGGGACTTTTTGTCACATTTTGTCACATGAGGTAAATAATTACTTGTACATGAAATTTGAATATTTACTATATACAACAAGAGCTGCATGAAATGTACACAAGATTAAAATAATGTGACGCTTGCTCTGTCATGTCTGTAACACTAGAATTTCCTGGCTAATTTACCTTGGGTGCATAGACACTTCAAATGCAAATGCAAATCTGTCTGCTGGAGTCAGGTTAATCTTAATCTCTTCAGTACTAGTCAAAGGTGCCACACACACACACAAACACTCACTCACACACACACACACACACACACACAAACACACACACACATCTCGATTCAGCTTCTCTGTCACCAGACCACAAGGAGACCTGCGGCTGCTGAATGATTCAGACGGAAAACAAAGTGGCTGTGCCACTGAGCCAACACTCACTTCATCTGTAGAGTGATGCTCATGTTGACAGGGACAAACTTGCTGATGGGGATCGCGTAGCTGTACATCCCAGGCCTGTGAAGAGAGGAGAAGAGAGAGAGATTGACAGAGAAAGAGGTAGATAGATATATAGATAGAGAGAGAAATAGCGAAAGAGAGGAAATGAGGTTAGATTTTGCTTAATGCAGAGCTCTTTTGATTTTGCTCGATATGTTGAGGAGAAAGGAAAATTTAAAATGAGCTTTGTCAAGCTCACTTCTCCCGAACATATTAGAGCCCTTTTTACATCCATGTTAAGAATTTACCCATATTCTGGCATGTCCATTTAAACTTTAATGGTCTCTAAACCCCATATGGACATACTGTCACACTGTGAAACAAAAGCCTGTATATGTGCTTACAGAACTGTGCAGGAATCCCTGAAACCAGGGATTAACCATAGAATTGTTTACCTATTCTATGCTATCACATGACCTCTCAAAAGTGGTGTGGAATCACTGAAAACTCTGCTGCCACCTCCTGGTCAACTAGAATATCTTTGTGGTAGGTTTTACACAGTATGGTACGGTTGTTTTACCAGAACATCAATTGTGCAAATGAGCAAATTACAATTTTTGAAAAATTTGCAAGTTTTTCATTAATTCTACCATAGCATTAGATCTTCACCATTTTGGAAACCTAGAACTGCAGACATTGCAACATCCAAATCTGCATGAAACCAGGGCTGGACTGATCATCAACAGGTCCTTGAGAGGGCCCTTTCAGAGGGGAGGATAGTACTCACCCACACTTTCCCTGCAGGCAGTAGCGTTCATCAATGACTTGCTGACTTTGCATGACGGTGATGGAATGCAGCTCTGAATTTGTCCCTGGGAAAGAAAAGGGAGAAGAGCCAGATTAGCACTACACAGGCTTCTCCTTAAGTCACGCACAAAGTGAATTCAAGTCTGCT
Source organism: Tenualosa thibaudeaui (assembly GCA_027481765.1). Lineage (NCBI taxonomy): Eukaryota > Metazoa > Chordata > Actinopteri > Clupeiformes > Clupeidae > Tenualosa > Tenualosa thibaudeaui. The sequence continues at coordinate 7,060,875 of JAIFZK010000022.1, forward strand.
ACATTCCGCTCCCTTAGGCTCATTCAACTCATGTGACAATTCACACCAATGAATTAATACTCACAAGGGAATTTATCCTAACTCAACTCAACTCAACTCAACTCCACTCAACTCAATTCCAACACAACACAACAGAACACAACACAACACTACACGATCAACACAACACAACTCAACTCAACTCAACTAAACACACATCTCACAAATACACAGAGATAATTAGAGTTAAACACACTTTCACTTTGTATGGAAGGCTTCTTCTGTCGTTTTGGGCACAATTCATCTATTCTTTTACCTGCAAGGAAAGAAAACAAAATGAGAAAAAAACACACTGATATCATCAGGTTGCACTGTGTGCTTGTTATTTCGCATGAGTGTTTGGACTAAGTTGCAGAGTTGACCTGGTATGGGGTTTTGAGGAGGCTCACCGATAACAGCAGAGGTGGTCATGAGGAGTCCTTCTCCTGGGTCCGAGGGGCAACAGTAAACCTGGTCACAGTCTGGCAGGAAGTCACAAAAATCTATTTCTGGGGCTAAAGGTCCAAGAGGATCCCATGTGGGCCCTGCTCAGAGGAGACAATTGACATTTGTCAAATATATATCTATATCTATATCTATCTATCTATCTATCTATCTATCTATCTATCTATCTATCTATCTATCTATATATATATATATATATATATGGTAGCTATAGTGAGGGACAGCTATCTTGATGATGGGGAGAGGAATAAGATTCAGAATGTTAGTTTATCCACAGTTTGCATACCTATAGTTGAATCAGGGAAATCAGGATCAGGCGGAAATATTGCACTGTTAATTCAAACACACAGACACACACAAAACACAAGTTAGCATTTGCTCTCTATAACTTGTGTATGCTGTAGCATTATGCTAATGTTTATTTGTTGCTACCACAATACACTGTCTTGCATTACATGCACACATTTATGAATTTATACATGTTTGTCATGTCTGTGTAGCCTTTATTTCACATGAAATAATTCAGACATCAGGTTAAAACAATGCAATGTTTGAATCATGCTATCAGTTCAACCCAAAGTGTATCCTGATAGTGGTTAGTGAAGTGAGAATCTTCAACATACTTTCCGCAGTCCGCTTGGTCAGTTAATGTCAGCAAATAGAGAGCGGTGATGGAGATGACGCTGTGGGGAAACACATAGAGACTTGGTCACTCTAGCAAAATCAGACAACATAAAAAACAAGTCAATAAAACAGGAATGTCTCAGAGGCATAAGTAAGGAGTAGATTACAGTAATGGAGCATGTGACCAAAGGTCCCATCATAACCACCCACTCCCTATAGTCATGATGCTATCAGAGCGGTTGATTGCCCCGACCGAGACACTGTAAACTTAGCTCTTAGCACAGCTATGAAATGTTAGTACAGCCAAATCATATTACAACCATATCACATTATGACCTCTCTCATGTTAACACTTGGATTGGAAGTAAAGGCATTTCAACTCCATGTTTGGACATCTCATAGAATTTACAGTAAACTTGGTTCATTTTACATTTCCGTATATTTTCAAAGCAAGTACAAGGGGTTGTGCGGGCTATTGGCCCCCACTGTAGAACAGTCTCCTGGCTGTGAGCTGTGATCCTTGGCTGTGCGGTCATCAACGTGACTCACCAGAAGGCCAGCATAGCCACCACTGTAAGGATGCCGACTTGAAAGGCCCGGTGGTGACAGCAGTGTTTGTACTTCTCACTGAAGTAGTTCTGAAAGCAAAAAGAGAGGGATAACATCAGACAGATTTTGCTTGAAAGGCCAACAGTCAAAATGCCGCCCAGGCTGTTGGGCGTTGTGTGACGAAGACTTACTTTGGCTGACGCACATGATGACGGCTTCTGTGTCGGGGGTGGCACTGTGTGGAATTTGTGAACTTTTCTACTAAAAAAAAAAACAACAAAAAGAATCACCCTATTATGTACAACAGTCCCTACAGTGCTATGAAGTAATTTCCACATAATGAACCCAAAACACTGATTGATATCACATCTGAAAAAAAAAAGTAAAATACAGAGAAGAGAAAAGGGAAGCAAAACACAATTTTTACTACCAGGGTCATTGGCACAAAAGACATGTTATCCTTGAGTTAAGCTGTATATTGATCAACCATAATAGCACATTGACCTTAGCCATAAAATGAATCTTGTGCAACAAATCTGTAGAGTTCCACTGTACAGAGGAATGCAGGAAATAGTGAATTCTGACAAAACAGTTGAGGAAAGGATGATTATTCTTTGCAATGAGTTCATACATACAAGCACCTAAAATATTGAAAATCATTCCTCTTTAAAGTACATTTGTTGGTCTTTTATTGACTAATCAGATACAACAGTATGGCTATGACAGGAAATGTCTGGGGAAGAGATATGGGAAAGGATCGGGATATGACCTCAAGCCAGAATCGAACCCTGGTATGGACGTACCCCCTGAATCATTCCCTGTTTAATAAACTTTTATGTCAGATTTACGCACTACACCCCCCATGAGAGCCTACCCTTTGGGGGTGGTTGCGCTGGACAGGATGATTGGTCGTGCAATGCCTGGGGTTGTGCCATTGGTCAGTCGAGTGTTCCACACCTCCAGCTCCTGGATACGTGTCTCGAGGTTGTCTGTCAGCTTACACAGTTGCTTGACCGCACCAACATTCTCCATGAAAATCTGCTCCTGAAAACCATGGCAACAAAAGAAATACATTTAGTTCCTTTATTGCTCTTATTTTGTTTTTGTATCACACTCTCAGCTATCTTCTCAGATGTAACTTATGGTGAATCCATGTGACCTATTTTACAGGACTTTTACAGGACAGATTTTTTTTTCTAGCAAGAATGAATGCTTGTTGTAATTTATAATACAGCACTGTACATGTTTGACCAAATAATGGGTATTGTGTTGTTGACCTCTTAAGTATAATGGCATATGTTAATGGTACAATCTCCATTTACTTTGTCCACCATGAGAAAGTTCTGAATTTTCTCTCCATCCGTGCAGGTGATTTCTCCTACTTGCTTGACAGCATTGGGTAAAACCTCCTTCACCTCCTGAGCAATGACACCTAGAAATAAGGCATCCATCAGGCCTGCGTCATCAATGTACTTAACACCGAAATGTGTCAATGCCCTCAGCAAATGACTACCACACCATGAGCATTTCTCACGTGGGAGCCCTCGGCTCTCTGACTCCTCTGTACCTGTTTCGTGGACGTGTTCGATCCCCATCTTTTCAGCAAACTGTGGTTTGTAGTCATACTCCACAATCCTCATCTGCGCTATCCTCCTCAGCTGCTCTGTCGAGTCCACCTGCATAACGAATTACAGATTAACTAGGGAACATGCTGCTACAAGTGGAACAATCTCCTTCTCAGCATTAAGGGAGAGATATCTTAACATCATTACTAATTGGCTTCGGTCTCATGGAAGAATCCTCAACTCAAACATGCCAAAAGCTATGCTTTGTTTCTCAGGGCTTACCTCGTGTATGTTTTGCTTGGCACGCATGTCGGAGGGATGCATGACCGACCCCATGATCTTGGCATTGCCACAGACCACCAGGGCTTCGTCAGGTGTCTCTGTGTTGATGCCCACCCTGCCTTGGCACACCACTGAGTCGGGCGCCTGGCCCCTCTGCCAGTGGACCTCACTGTCATTCTCAAACTGCCCAGGGTTTGAAGCCTGTCCAAGAGACAGAAAACATGAAAGCACTCAAATCACTTATGATCTTTGTCCCAGACATACTATGTGGCATGCAACGTGGTTCAGCTCAGAAAACATCTTATGGGCAATTTCATGTAAAATGGACTTTTGTCACATCCATAATCCCAATAAAATGGCATGGTATTTCTATGATGTGAATGACTGCGTGAAATGTTTTGTAAAAAAAAAAAATCATGTAAGTTCTACAGCCAAAAATAGCAAAAGTTCAAATTTTAATGTAATCATTCACATCATAAAATACAATGGCATTTTATTGGTGTAATGGACGTGACAAAAATTTAATTGCCCTTTCATAGATAATGTCATATTATCAATCAGTTTTATAATCTTACAACCAATCTGCAATCATACATAGCCCAGGATACATGAAAAAACCTACCCTGACTATTATTCTCTCGGAAACATGAGCCACCACCAGATGACTCTCTCCATTCACTAATGCATACAGCCCCACCACCATCAGAAAATACCTGCCAGAAAATAAAAAAATGAAAACAATCCTTTCATTATTGCTGTTTAACTCAAGCAGACTGTAGATGGAAATTAGCCAATAGCAAGAATCTGATGTCAAGCATCTTCTCTCATTCATGAGATTGGTGTATTTCATATGAGGTCCCACAGACAAATAAACCAAATAATATTAAAATTAATTTTTTTGTTTAAGTTTTTTTGTTCTTGGTGCTTGCCTCTGGTCTGGGTTGGGTTTGCCCTTTTTCCTCATGTTGTTGGCTGTTGTCTCACTGAAGTGCAGTCTTCCCAGCGTTACCTTGGTGATCTGATCTCCTGGCAGATTTACGCTGCAAGTAACATGTTTGTCAGTCAAACATAAAACACACAATGCCACACACACACACACACACACACACACAGACACACACACTTGTATCTCCAATGATTTAATCAAAAAACAAAAATGCCACTGGAGCTTCAGGCAGAAGTTTGACTTACTTGACAGGTAAGAACGGCTTTTTGCTACGATCCGACTGTGACTGCTCAATGGTGATGACATTACTGTGAGCCTCCAACTTTATAGAAATGAAAAAAAAACATCAAGATGCTAACTTCTTTCTATTCTTTCTATTGTATCCTTAGAATGATTAAGCTATAATTTGATACTCTACACACCTTCATTCCAAAGACATTAACATGGAAGCCGTCGATGGGTGCTGGGCCTTTGGGGGTTTTGACAAACATGGGTTCACCCACCATTCTCACATGAACTGTGACCTGGAAGTGGTTCTTTTTCTGACACACAAAGGCCTCGTCGGCTGTGGAGTAGTTGAAGCCTTTATCTGTGTCCACATGATAACCAGGTGATGGTCTGGAAATAGAACAAAAATTGCCAAAAGAATGACCAAAAATGACTGCTCTCATTCTCTGATTTCATTCAAATTGATCTACTGACCGAGATCTTTCTCTCATTACAGATGTACTTGTATAGAATAAAAAAGTGGCAGTCTCACTCACAGGTTCTCATATCTGCTGTTATAGAGGGTACACCACTGGTCAGCCTGGTACTGGTCCCATGACAACAGCTGGTAGCCTTGCCCAGAGCTGCTGGCGGGCGTATCGCTGTCATAAGTGGGTATCTCACAGCCACCCCCCTCAGCGGCCACTAAAAAAAGTGTGAAAAGCTATCACAATACAGTGAATATTTTTTATTCTCCTCATCAGTATGTTTACTTCAAGGACAATGAATGCATGATTTTAATGATGTTACCACCCTTAGCTGCCTGAGTGCCACTATACAGCTCTTCTGAGCAAATTCCCTGCTTTGTGCAAAATTTAAGTCTCATCCTAACAAAACTACTCACTTCCTCTGACTCACACATACCGGTACTGTCATTTAATTAAGCAGACTCCCACACTCTGTGACATTTCACAACAACAATAAAAAACACAACTCACGCTGCAAATAATGAAATACACAGGACACTGGATTCCATTGAAATTCAGGAGGAGATGAGAACTCACTGTAAGGAGCCTTGGTCCACGGTGAGACACCCCATGCTCTGTTGTCTGCTGCCGCTTCAAACGACTCTGACCGTCTTCGCTTCTTACTGTCCGGCAGAGTGGATCTAAGATTGAGAGTCACTGTGTGAGACGGTGGTTATTGTGAAAGGGCATTTTGTGGAACGTAAACTGAAAAATGGTTCACTTAAGTACTCTTCTATTTTTATGTCTCATGGGGAAATGCACAAAACGTGTTGATATTTATGTTTCCTGTACCTTTCATTGTACTTCTTAAACTTAGTTCTTAATCTTAAGTTCAGAACGTGAGTGTCTTGTCATAAAGCTCTCTCTCTGTCTCTGTCTCTCCCTCTGTCTCTCTCTCTCTCACACACACAGACACATACACACACACACAGACACACACAAACAGATGCATCACCCCATTCCAGATAAATTTGCCACATCATCAAGGTAAGCTTTCTCTCTCACCCAAGTTGTTGGACAGAGGTGTGCTGTAGGAACTCTGATCCCACTGAACTCTGGCCAAGACGAGGGGAAACTGAGGGAGCACAGGGTGCATTAGTCCTGGGGTAGATCCCCTGTGGGCCCATGCACTGGGCATGCTGAAGGGCCTCGTGTCCCGCAGCTAAGGGTGAGTGCTGAGCCTGGATGTAGCTGGAGTCCGCTGGGCTCAAGAAGTGCGGGTGTATGGGCGGTTCATGGGTCGGTGTGGTGGGGTGGGCGCTGGTTTGAAGATTGCTGAGATGAGGGTGAAGCTGGGGGTGGGGGTGGGGATGAACTGGGTTGTGGTGGAGCGGCGTGCCGTAAGGGACCTCCGGCCTCTCTTTGAACCTGCAGGAGACTGCAGCAGCCCTGGCCATGGCAGGGTGAAGGTTCTCCCCAGGTAGCTGCTCCGTTGACCAGTTGGTCGTCCCAAGCTGCACGTCTGAGGATGACACAGAAGGAGAATGATGCAAAAAGTAAATAATAATATAAGAACCTATAGTACAGTTCTTCATCTCTGAGACAATTGTGTCTCGGACAATCCATCTAATCCTAATAACTATTACAATGAGGAACAAAAATCCCCATTTTGAATTCAAAACATGGCTGTAACGGACAAAGGCCATTAGCAACAGGTTTTACATAATCTTATATTACCATTGAGCCATGAAATGACACAGGTAATAAACACTGAGGATGCACAATAACTATAACAAATGATACAAACTCTTTGTCTTACCAGTCATCTGAGGAGGAGAACAGGGCTCCGATCCAGAGTCTGGGGGTGACTCAGGAAGCATGCTGGGGAAAAAATTGCATGTGGGATTCATCATCAAGCAGGGTTCAGCGTGTTTCCCAATTTCCCACTTCTAACACCAGAACTGACTTTAGTTAGCCCCATTTAGGACACTGTTGACAACTCTGCATATTCATACTTAATTTATAAATTTAAAACTAGGTCACTGCAGAGCCATAAACTGTCAATCACCTGACAGCTATTACCAGTAACTGCAAAGGTTAACACAAACAGCACTGTGATTCACTAACATGTGACCAGATTTTATAAGATGTAATAATGGTTTAATACCATTACTATAGTCTGTGACATAAATTATGGTGCCATGGGATCAAGGTGACATCACAAGTTACACCATAGACATAGTGAAGGGGATTGAATATATATATATATATATATATATATATATATATATATATATATATATATATATATATATAGGGAAGTGAATATACTATTTGATATGCTTTTTTTTGGTAACACTGAATCACTGTACTCTAGACATGCTATTTGCTGAATTATGTAACAACATGTAAGTATTTCAGGATGAATAATCTTTCAAATGTTTTCTTTACTTATAACTTTAAGAATTTTGACATCTTTCGTTTATGAAACTGCTAACTCTCATAACTTAAAAAATTAAAATTTAATTACATTTAAAAAAAAACAAAAACAAAACAAAACAAAACTTGAAATCCATACAAAGATCAGATCCTGCAATTTAATACCTTAAAAATGACCTCACAAGAACATTGTGTGTATGTCCTAAATTTCGGAAATAGCCTTTACATCACCTGTAAATACAGTTTAGACATCTCTAACCAGCGTCTAACCAGCGTCTAACCAGCGTTTACGCACCTAAAATCGACCTTTTAATGCAGATCTAAATGTTGATGTTGTTTTACAGTTCATTATTGTTAATTTAATAGCGTGAATCTGCAAGTTGGGTTTATACTGTGCGTCATTATCAGCGGAATGGTAGGCTATGTCTGTGTGACTGTTCAACCTCTTGCAGGAGCCAACATTATGCAACAAGTCGCACAAAATATGGATGACGGTCACTACGTTTATCAGTCTGGAAAAAAGTGGAATAGGCTACTATGGTAAAGGGAAAGTGATTTCTGAAGTGAACTGACACAGCTGACACTGACACTGACCCTTCTTGTCAAATTTGGCGTTTTAGGTTAATTCCCGGCGTTTGGTTTGCATTATCATGCCACTAACTCGACAAAGAGAGAGAACATAATTCGCCTAATTTACCATTTCAGGCACAATGTTGACTGTCACAGCCAACTTTTCCCATAAATATTACAAGCCAAATTCAGTAGGCTTATGCAATCTTGAAGTCAACAAATTCACAATAAAGTTTGTGTGATGCTGGGCCTACATAGTTTCTTATTACAGAGGACCTCACACGCACCCTTTTCATAACAGTGATTCAATCAATCAAGCGGTGACTGAGTGGAGACCGAGTGATACATCTAGAGATGGTATCAGTGGAATGATATCAATGTGTTCAGAATATAGTAGGATATAAATATTTGGTAATAGCCTGTTGGCTACACCGGTTTGCCATGGATTTTATAGTTTACCCACCCCTTTTTACACCACTACACCCCTGGTACCAGTAACTGCAAAGGTTAACACAAACAGCACTGTGATTCACTAACATGTGACCAGATTTTATAAGATGTAATAATGGTTTAATACCATTACTATAGTCTGTGACATAAATTATGGTGCCATGGGATCAAGGTGACATCACAAGTTACACCATAGACATAGTGAAGGGATTGAATATATATATATATATATATATATATATATATATATATATAGGGAAGTGAATATACTATTTGATATGCTTTTTTTGGTAACACTGAATCACTGTACTCTAGACATGCTATTTGCTGAATTATGTAACAACATGTAAGTATTTCTGGATGAATAATCTTTCAAAAGATGTTTTCTTTACTTATAACTTTAAGAATTTTGACATCTTTCGTTTATGAAACCGCTAACTCTCATACCTTAAAAAATTAAAATTTAATTACATTTAAAAAAAAACAAAAACAAAACAAAACAAAACTTGAAATCCATACAAAGATCAGATCCTGCAATTTAATACCTTAAAAATGACCTCACAAGAACATTGTGTGTATGTCCTAAATTTCGGAAATAGCCTTTACATCACCTGTAAATACAGTTTAGACATCTCTAACCAGCGTCTAACCAGCGTCTAACCAGCGTTTACGCACCTAAAATCGACCTTTTAATGCAGATCTAAATGTTGATGTTGTTTTACAGTTCATTATTGTTAATTTCGTAACGTGAATCTGCAAGTTGGGTTTTATACTGTGCGTCATTATCAGCGGAATGGTAGGCTATGTCTGTGTGACTGTTCAACCTCTTGCAGGAGCCAACATTATGCAACAAGTCGCACAAAATATGGATGACGGTCACTACGTTTATCAGTCTGGAAAAAAGTGGAATAGGCTACTATGGTAAAGGGAAAGTGATTTCTGAAGTGAACTGACACAGCTGACACTGACACTGACCCTTCTTGTCAAATTTGACGTTTTAGGTTAATTCCCCGACGTTTCGGTTTGCATTATCATGCCACTGACTCGACAAAGAGAGGAGAACATAATTCGCCTAATTTACCATTTCAGGCACAATGTTGACTGTCACAGCTACCATTACCCATAAATATTACAAGCCAAATTCAGTAGGCATATGCAATCTTGAAGTCATCACATTCACAATAAAGTTTGGGTGATGCTGGGCCTACATAGTTTCTTATTACAGAGGACCTCACACGCACCCTTTTCATAACAGTGATTCAATCAATCAAACGGTGACTGAGTGGAGACCGAGTGATACATCTAGAGATGGTATCAGTGGAATGATATCAATGTGTTCAGAATATAGTAGGATATAAATATTTGGTAATAGCCTGTTGGCTACACCGGTTTGCCATGGATTTTATAGTTTACCCACCCCTTTTTACACCACTACACCCCTGGTGTAGTGGGAGATGACATGTAATTTTATGGATCCAAGTGTAAGCGCTTTAGATTATACTTGTACACTTACAAGCCGCTGTGTTCTATGTCATTGCTGAGATATTGCTCTAGCATGCTAGTGTCCACCACATCACTGACATCTTGCCCTGTGGGTATAACACAAACACACACACACACACACACAAAACAACAACAATAACTTAGACAACATCACACAATCAGCTGTCTCAAAAGGCCTAAAATGTATTTGTTAGCCTTACAACCATCTGCCTTTCCACACACTCTTTGAGTCACAGTGGTTGCTTCCAATAGCAATGGGACATTCCAAGTTGTGTGCAGTATAGGCTAGTAGAGCAGTATGCCATTTCAGAAACAGCAAGTATTTACAATCTGACTAGAGGCCATGTTTGATTCAAGACCAGGGCACATCTGCTTACACAGCCTTGCTTATGCAAGTAGCTTGCCACTGTGGATGATCAGTAGGGTCTGCCTGCCACATTAGCTCTAGTGTGCACTGGTGGATTGCAGTTCTAATTTATTACAGAGGCAAGAAAAAACACAAGAGAGCAAGGATTTGCTTGTGGATAAGATGAGGTGTTGCACCCCAAAATATCGGAGCAGCCTATATGGCTATCTAAATGAATACATATTCAATCACTGTAAATCCTGATACAGCTGTGGTCCACAGGGCCCTGAAAAGAACTGTTACATTACATGTCATCTTAGCTAATTTCCACATATCACGGTAAGTGTTAAGGGGCAAGGTACTTATTTGCTTGAAGGCTTCCTGATCTCAGAATGTAACTGGACAAAGTTGAAAGTTACAGACTGCCAGTTAGATAGATTCCCATAAAAATTTTATCCTTCTCTGAATATTTGAAATATTCCTACATATTTTTTTTATGACATCTTTTATCGATGGCAAAATTTCACATAAAATCATAATGTTCTTCCACTGAGTCTTTCAACTTTGATTTGATTGCTTTGTTAACGTGATTATGGCCCGGTGACCTTGGATTAGACAGGGTGTTGTGGGCCAGAGTACAGGTTATAACAGTGCAATCCCCTAACACTTGCTCTAGAAACAACATGCAGCAACATTTCCAAGAAAGGGTCATCATGGGCAGTGATTTCTTGTCATGAAGAAGAGAGGAACTCCAAAAAAGGCTTACTTGATATCAAGAGTTTGGTCTCAACTCAAACGAGCCAAACCAACCTATCAATGTATGGAAAATCCAGTAAAAAAAAACAGATGTGCATTATACAATGTATGTTTGCTAGCCAGGGTGATGAAGGAAAGTCTTTAGGGTGATAGCTGAATCCTTTCGGCTCAAGATGATAAGTGATAGCACCTCATATTTAGGACTGTGCAGAACCTGATAAATAAATTAATAGCTAAACCCTATTATGCTTTTATTAATCACTCCTGTGATTACTCCTGTGTCAACACAAAGCATCTCAAAGTAAAAAATAACAGGATCTAACAGCTATTTTCACAATTTCTTCCACAAAAATTGAAATGTCCCATAGTTATTAAAGGAAAAGATGTTTGGATCCAGTAATTAAATATACCAGGTACTGGCTTGCTGCTTTATTACCATCAAAAAACTGTTGAAGGGCCTCACGTTCTCCCAGGACATCCATTGGACCTCCCCTGGTCATGAAAGACTTCACTTCCAAATCAGCTACTGGAAAAAGACATATTAATCGCATTTACAAGTATTTATACATACAGTCCTTAATAAGAATATATTTTAAAAAGTCCTAAAATGTAAATGTAAAATGTCAGATTATTCACAATATGGTGAGAGACAGTGGTGAGAGAAGGTATTGTAGCTTGATTGAGACTGTTACATCATGAGACCTATTTCATAACATTGTCCCAGAGCACTTAGCTTTGGAACTTTCCTCTTACAGCAAGACTTCAACATACTCCACTAATCATTAGGGTTGGTTTAAAACGAGCACTAGGCCATGTGTTATGGTGGCGATTTTACTTGGCCATTTGGGTTTCTATGCTTTTCTCCAAAACAAGTGTTTTTTTTTTGTGAATTTAATTAATATGGTAATTTCCCAGATGTAAGACAGTTGTTTTATAAACTAAAAAAAACAAAACCATGTGTTGACCTCACCCTTGTATTAACCTCAGTTTACTAAACATTACCTACTGAATCACAAACAAGACAAGCAGAATCATGAATAGAAATGCAATCCTGTATATAGCCCTCACCCATGTCACCCATGTCACCTCATAGATAAAATTTTACAAAATCAATGCATTAATCTTGGTTAACAATCAGAAAATTACAGTGAATATATATGTAATAAAGACCCAAATCTAAGATATAAATTTGCCATACAGTTTGTAAAACAGCCGTGTGTGTGTAGACAATATTGTTCAAATAAAATACAGCTGCCCTTTTTTTGTGTTTTTTTGTGTTTTATTGACATGAAAAAGTCAGCTTTCCAAAAGCCATCAAAAAGAATCAAAAAAAGTTTAGGGGACCTGTGCGGACTTACACTTTCCTATCAAGTTATTGGTGGGTTACTGTCATGACAACTCAGTGTGAAATATTTTGAACACCATTAATTAAACAATGTTTTGTTGACGGACCTGAAAAGGAATAATGGATCTCTCTTCTCATAACACCATTGAGGCAACTTGTCCACTTACCTTCAATCCAAGATGGAGTTCTAAGGGTCTGTGTTGCCTTGACACTTGTGAAAAATCAGGTATAATCCATCTGTCAGGAATAATGATCATAGTCCTGTTAATCCATACTCAAACCCTTATCCACCTTTACCAATACAGTATCCCTTTGGAAAAAAAAATCTTCTGAATAATCACAATTTTTCTTCCCGATTCCCGCAAATGGCGGTTGCGAAGCCTTTCGTCTGCCTTTGGATGTACTTTGGCCTCTGATCACACATCCTCATACCACATCCTGCGCAGGCGTGCACCTGTCTATTGATGTGTGTATGTGTGTGATGTGGCCTTGCATTGGGGCCATAAAGGAAGCATTCTTTCCCAGGTGAACACACACCAGGGGACATTACTGTGGGAAGAGCCAGGCCTCACTCACACACACACCAAGAGGTCTCTTATCTCGACTCAGACATTTGCAAACATCCCTGATATATAGCCCATCCCCCCTTCATCCAATTTTTTCCATGAAACAGCACAGCTGTAAAGTGCCTTTTTGTCTGGTCTCAGAACAATTGGACCAAAATCAAAACAACCCATCCCTATGAGCCAGAGAACCACCCTGTTCAAAATTTGCAATATGATGTTTATAAACAACGTTTGCTTTCTGCATGTATATAAATAAAGCCTAATCCTAGACTACACGTTTATTTTCCAAAGGAGAATCAATTCACATTCTCCTTTAGTCCATAACTAGACTTCCATGTAAGGTCAACCAGCCACATTGTGACTCTGTGTGTGTGTCTGTGCATCTGCAGATGTAGAATGGTGTTAGGTCAAGGACCTGAGGTGGACCAGGGATGATTGAGGCCTAAATCAGGGACTCAGGTTTTATAGGCAAATGGGACGGAATGCCAGGAAGTCTGAATAAGAATCAGTTTGAGTCAGCAAAGATGGGGCCCACGCAGAGACACTCCCTACTTACTCACATGATCATTTTGGTTTATTGTACACATCGTATAAATTATTGTAGACATGTACGTGCCACACATGCACACGCAAGTTACGCACACAACTACCAGACCCTCTTACTTTTATACCTTCACACTGACACACACACACAAAGGCACCAAGTTGGAGGACCTAGGGACATGCATGGGATACGCAATCGGATAACAATCACATTGTCAGCAGTATACTGAATACCGACTGATGCTTAACTGACACCTGGTGAAAATAACACAGAACATGTTATTCCATCAAATAGCACAATGGTATGCAGCAAGTAGGCATATTGCAAAACAAACAAACAACTTTGTACAACTTCACTTGGCAGTGGTACCCATTTCTTTAGTCACCAGTTACAGTGTACTGTTGCTGATTCAGACAGAACACAATACCTAAAAAAACACTGGCTACCGGTACTGAACACTAGGAACTAATACCAGTACCAATATCAGTTGCGATGTGAAAGGTGACCAATCCATATCAGGAGGTCCCAATTACTGACTAAAGATGCCTATAACACTATTCAGCCCGTTTCTGTGTGGGTTGTATGTGGGTCTATGACTGGAAAAAATGAAAGCAGTTGATTTCATCCAGAGGAGGCTGGCATTTGTTTTTCAAAAACAACACAGAGGGTAAGCCCTATTCCAGAGGTATACAATTTTCTTTTTATTTCTTCAGAATGTTCCAGAAAGGCACTAAAATAAAGTGAAAAAGCTTGATGAAACCAAGAGTGTGGAACAGAGGACAGAAAGGGGGAAAAAACGGAAATATTGGAAATACTGGAAACACACACACGCACACACACACTCAGACATACACAAACAGAACAACACCACAATGTCACACAGCTAGCTATTGTTACAGAGGGCTCTGAACTTTAAGGGAAAAATAGACTCAGGTAGAGGGTTTATTTTTCTGATGATGTCTAAAACTTCATGTTCATAAGATTGTACAGGCTTCATAAAAGTACTTGCGAGAACAAAAAATGAATGCATATTCAAAAACTTCTGTTCATATTCTTTTCTTCTGCTTCAACACAAAAAGCGACCAAAACAAAACAAAACAAAAAACAAAACAAACAAATATTACTTCATTGCATTCAGCATACTATTACACTTAACTTAATGGGATACAATTCAGCAGCATAAAGTATCTTCGTCCTCCATTGGGTTCTCTCAACTGATGGTCAAATAGGTGGGTGGGTGGACACACTACATATGCTCACACTACACGCGCTCACACACACACGCACGCATGGTGTGTGTGTGTGTGTCCGTGGGATGGGTGAGGCAGACAGGAGAATTAAGAAGCAAGGGAGACACGAGGGCTGGGTGGGCAATCCCTCTTGAGGCTCTTGCGAGATGATTGGAGAGTGCTGCTGTCCATCACTGGCTCGGTGTTAGTTGGTGGCTTTTCCAGCTTAGAGGTCGTCTTTAAAGTAGCCCAGCTTGGCGTATGACATCTCCTTACGTAGCTGCATGACCTCCCAAAACATCTGCTCAGCTGTGTGTGAGGAACAGAAATACATAAGGGATGACATCATTACACATCCTCAGCTGGGAGCTCCTTCAAGTTGAGTAAGAGATTTAGTACAGTAGTTTTTTCTTTTGGGCTTTTTCACCTTTAAGCAGAGAGGATGGTAGAGAGCAATGGAAAATGCGTGGGAGAGAGAGAGAGAGAGAGAGAGATGGGGAAGCGGGTCAGGAAATTTAACCCAACAGCATCACAGTGGCCCCCAGAGAGGTTGAAAGGAGAAAAACAATGTGAAGCAACCCATAGCCCTGATATTTGAGGTCGCTGAGTGCTGTCTGTAGGAAAAAGAAGCAGAAAATTGAATACAACATAGACTGAATAATGAACCAGCAGCTACCGTTAATTAAATGCGGCATAGAAAATACCAACAGCACTCAGTGACCTCAAACAACAGGGGTTGCTTTACGGAATTCTCCTGTGCAATATGCAATATTTTGTGCAATATTTCCAAAGGAGGCTTTCCACTGCCTTATCACTGTCCAAGTCAAGGCTGATGTCAATGACTGACTGTGATGCCAGTGACACAGATGTGATCTAAAGTACAGATTCACAGTTGCCTGAATTCCTGAGGAGAGCAGTGACACCTTGCGGAATTAACATTCAACAGCCTCACTGGCTCAGAGGTCATGTTAGCGGCCATGGCTGTTTGGAATTCTGCTTGATTTGCATTCCTCTGAGAGACATGTTCATCCTTGCCACGAGGTGCACACACGGACGCATGGACAGACAGCCGCACACACACACACACACAGTCTACCTCCACTTTACACTGCTCTTGCTGGACCTTTCCTTGTCTGGAATTTTTATTCCTACTGGATTTTTATTTTTATTTTTAATTTTATGGCTTTAACTAACAAAGCCAGTGAAACTGATAGATACTGACATTGAAATGAAGCTTATAAAACTTATTTCATTATGCTGATGCACTGAGTTATAATTGGGAGAATGTTCATTATTTGAATGTAGTTTATTTGGAGAACAGGCATATTAAGGGACAAAGATACATTCACCCTATCACTATCTGTACAAGGACAAACTCATTTCCTTGGTCATACCCTGGACGTTATCATTACAACAATCTCAATATCTCGGTCATGGACATGGCCTTATCAGATTCCTCCAAAGCTCTTTGATTTGTCTCTGTTCCCACACATTCAGAACAAACATACATTTAGACTGGGGATTAAAATGGTCCATTTTGGCAATAACAGACGCCTGAGGCCATTTCTAAGATCATGATTTATATGTAAAGGAGGGCACAACAGTGTTTTCTGTCATTCACGCTTTGTTGCCATGCACAAATAAAGCCAAGGTAAACATGGCTTTCCATTCCATGTGATCTTTAAGGTTTTTATGCCTTTTGCATGTATTCAGACAGGACAGTGAAGAGTGACGGGGAGTGAGTGGGAGAGAGACAGATTAAGTGTAATTGAGAAATGACTGTGTCTGAATTGAACCCAGGTCCCCATACGAAATGTGGTGGGGGCATCATAGTCTTACCTTCACATGAAGAATTTGAATTTTGACATTTAAATACCCATACAGTCAAAATATCTACCCACACAGGCAAAGCATTAGTACTATATCACCATTGTTATCAAGTTGCCGTACCATGTAAAATGTCAAGGGCATGTATGTGCATGCTTTTGTGTGTGTGTGTGTTCGTGTTCTCACCATCCTGTTGCTTGACCAGGCCCTGTTGGATGTAGCGGATGTAGGTGAAGAAGTTGCAGACAGATGTAATCTGGATGATCAGTTAACAAACCAGAAGAAAAAGAAGAACAACAACACACAGGAATTTGAAACAACTCAAAGGTGTTGAGGAGTAGGTAGTGTGTTTCTGTTGATGGAACCTAATCATCCCTCCAGGATTTTACTTAATCAGATCATCCCACATAGTGAATGAAGCTTTCAGATGAAAACCACTTCCTTGAATAGTATAATTTTGGGCATTATTTCTCTTCTACTGTTGTCTAACTGGGCACATCACACTAAACACTAAAGCAAATTCAACTCATCTTTCGCCCCCAGTCGTAAAATCCAGACTTGTCCTACACATTGTAACAGACCTTTTTTACACTATTTCTTTCTGAGAACAAGGGCATTTTGTTCTCTCTCCCTCCATCTTTCTAATTACTGCCCCCGCTCTGAGTCAAAGTGAAAATCCCCTGACTGCCCTCAGTTTCATCACCATGGGTACACAGAACAGAGCAGAGCTGAGTGCCCCAGGGTGCCCCTCTTGTACTCACGCGGTAGCGGCAGAACGGAGACACGTAGTAGTAATTGCTGGAATCACCGAACTTGATTCTGTGCTTGCAGGTTTTGGTCTGGCCACTGAGGGCACATTTTCTGCAGGGGGAAAGCAGTGGAGAGGGGGAGATGAGTCAGATGAGCAGAGCTCCAGACTGGGATCAGAGCAGGGAAATGACTCTCCCCCCAAAGCATCGCTGTGAGATGACCATCATTAACTGATAAATGGACGCATCACGCTCTCTCTCTCTCCCACTCTTTCTCTGTTATCAGTCATAATGGAGGTAGGACAGCAATGATTTGGGGAAATAGAGCCTTGGTCATTACAAAAAATGTATTGCAGTTTAATGTTTAATGGAGCCTAGAGGGCATCAGATTAACTATGTTTACAGTGTTACCTGTCTGATCATCAGCTTCAACTTTTTTATAAAAAGGGAGGGAGAGAGGAAAAAGAGGGTGAAGGTGAGGGTGAGAGAGAGAGAGAAAGAGAGAACAAAAGGATAAGAAAGAAAGAATAGAGGTGTCATGTGCAGAGTGCATGAGGCAATGGTTGCAAGCATGTGTGTGAAAAGATCCAAAAGATAGTCAGGAATAGGGAGAGAGAGAAAGAAAGAGAGAGAAAGAACTTTTGTTCACTTACGTGACTATTTCAGACCTCCAGCCACTAGGGGGCACCCCAAACCCGAGCATGAGGAACAGAAAGGAGAACAGGAGGGAGGACGGCAAACAAAACAACAAAGACCCACAAAAAAAACAACAAAAACAGATGGAGAGAAAACTGATGACAAAAAGGAAGGTGGCCCAACAGACAGACAGACAGATAGCAGATCACTGTGAAGTCAGGAGAAAAGTGTGGCAGTGAGGTGGCGCAGATAAAAAGCAGCAGGAAGAGAGAGAAAGGGAGAGGGAGAGAGGAGAGAAGAGAGAGAGAGAGAGAGAGAGAGAGAGAGAGAGAGGGGGAGAGAGAGAGAGAGAGAGAGAGAGAGGAGGCTGGCCTAGGTGCTTGAAAAAAGCCAAACTACAGGCAAGCGCTCAGCTCCAGATCCATGTGTGATCTTCTAGTTAAGCGTTACGTTTAGGTTAGATAGCGATTAGATTCACCCTGACATTACTCCACTAAAACTGTTCCTTCTCAACAGCATACAATCATGTCTTTAATGCAGGTTAGCTATGGAGAATAGGGAGATCTGACAGCAGGATTGCCTTGTGATTGGTTCCAGAATGACTAATGGAGGATCTGGATGGTAATGGGAGCTGAGAGACTTAAGCTCATTAATTCTCTCTTCTGAAGCCCCGCTGTTCCAGCTGATTATTATTCCACCCCGGCACACACACAAACACAAACTCACACACACACACACACGCGACTATATTTGTCCAGAAGGTAAAAGAAATGATGAACAAGATTCCGATTCTTTTAATTGAACGGAGGCTGAATAAATCGCAACACCAGCAGACACTAGCAAAGGGGCTCAGAAGGGCTGAATAGAAGTAAACCTAGTTTGTGTTTTTGTGTGTGTGTGTGTGTATGTGCATCTCGCTCTCGTTTCACTTTGCATGCTGACACACTCCGACAGGAGACACAGCATTGCTGAAGTAAGACACTGTGTAAAACACTTTAAAACAAAACACTGACATTACTTCCATCTATTTTTAAGTTTTATCAGTATCAACAAAATATACACTGTATAAAAATAGTTACTTTATTTACTTACTAATATGAGCCACTGGAAATGACAGTTCAGTAAGTGGACTTCATCTCCCTATTCTCCTCAATGCAGTGTTTGCTGAGTGCACTGTTTACCATGACTGTTAACCTGGAAGAACCTGAATAATAAAGGCTCCAAATGCATCAAGTGTCCGTTACTGTTTATTCTGGGAGACGGTTGCAGAGCTCACTGTGGTGTATTTGCAGATGCATCATTGTATTCACTGACATGTGTGGCTATTGCTTCCCTTTCCTCATTTGTGTTTACCTAAATGTATGTGTACATGTAAGTCAATTTCTGTGTGTGTGTGTAAAAATACATGGATGCATCACAAAGCTCTAAAGGTGATGGTGCAAGTCCATCTTGTGTGGAAACAGTCTGTAAATGTACACTGCTACTTAATCTATGCAATGCATGTCCACTCACAGAGTGCAATGTGAGAGACCTGTCTGTTAGTGGAATGGTGGTACATCCAGACACACTAGTTATGGCATTCATGTTAGCCAAGACAAGTTACGACAAATGTCCATGTTAGTCCAGTCAAATCATTCACATAGCAAGTTTTACAACCTGTTCCTTTGTTTGTGTGTGTGTGTGTGTGTGTGTGTGTGTGTGTGTGTGTGTGTGTGTAGTACATACTTTGGTCCCCCACACTCAACAGCAGAGGCCTTGACTACGGGCAATGGCTGGAAGCCTACTGGCTCCACGCTCAGAGTGTTCCTCTCTACTGCCTCCAGGATAGCTGACCCCAGCTGGAACACACACACATACACAAACAAAAACACCCATTTACATCTAGTATTTATCTGACACATTTACATAGATACAAATATTTGCATCTGGTTCACATGTCAATACTAGGCCTACTGGGTAAACACATGCTTGCATGCACACACACACACGCACGTCTGTACGCACGTATGCACACGCACAGTGCAATAATGCTCACTTGTGATGTTTTGTCAAGTTGAGGAGGATATATTAAAATGAGAAATGCTCTAAATATATCCACAATGTACTGCAAGATTAAAATCTCAAATCTCTCTGACAAGTATGAAAAGATAAAAATATATAACTACAATTTTCTGCATCACACCTCTAACTTTTAGGCGTAACATGAACTATTTGCAACAAAAACATGGCTCTGGTATCCAACAGTGACGGTGCTGAAAGTTGAAGCTGCCTAACCTGCTGGACAGCACTGCTACAGCCAATGTGGAATCTGAAGCCTGCATATTATCCGTGTGCAGGATCTCTTGCCAGAGGTGCTTTGGGGCAATACCTCCACACCACCACAAGATGGCCGTGCATCAGGGCAGAAACCAGAGCCATGGGCAGAGAGTGGTCCAGTCCCAATGTCTCCCCTAGCAACGTTCGGTTTCAGCTTTAACAGCGGTCTCTTATACTTAGCAAAAGCACATTATCAAGACATATCAGACCGTAGAGCGTTGGGAAGCTAGCATGTTAACAGTGTGCACGTTGCTATCTGAGTGAATACGAAGTTGTGCTCAAAACATTACAACAGTGGCAGCCGCGATTCAAACCCACAACTTTCCTGGCTGCTATCACACCATACTACCACCTTCAAACAACTCACAGGCAAAAGGTATTCCGCTAGAACCACAAACAGATCCACTAAGCAAACGTTAACTGTCACAGACTGAGGGACAACAACAACAGAATTTCTTGTGACCTTTATGCAAACCCAGCAAAGCAAGACAGAGAGGAGACCACCCAGCCTTTAGACAGGGATTTCCCCTTTCAACTGCAATCTTACAGGGGCTACATTTGACTGCAACGCGACCATGAAATTTCAGACATGTTTTCCTTGAATACAACCTAATGTTATAGTGGCAGTTACCATCCTGTATATGATAACATCAAGGCTGGCACCCTAACTACCCGGAGGTAAAATCCCACAAGGCAGACACAGCCCTGGCTTTGTGCCAGAGGAGATCTGTTCTCCAACCGTGGAGTCTGGAGGGCATTGCGGTATAGGTGCTGATCCTGTGCCAGTTTGGCTGGTTTGCTTAAGATGGATGATGGCAGGTTCTGAGATGGAAGGGTCTGATCAAAGATCAGTAGGGTTAATGTGGGATGACTTACTTGATACTTAAACAAACATTGGGCCCAAAGCAGAGAATGGTTTACAGGCAAGTGCCAAGTCAGCACAGAACAGCATTGTCTACATTGTAATTATGTGTGAAAATGCAACATACACACACACGCGCGTGCACACAAATGTTTGCACACGCACAGACCTATGTTTATCCATACACACACCTCGCTTTTGGAGAAGGTGAGACAGGGGTAGATGTCCTCTCTGTAGATGCGCTCCAGGAAGGAGCAACTCCGCTCCAGGGTCGGCTCCTCTTTCCATGCCTTAAACTCATTAAACAGCAGCGTGTCCACCTGAAAACCACACACACACACACACACACACACACACACACACACACACACACACACACAATTAGTGATTAGAGAGTTAAGCACATGACATAACATTTAGTGCTTCTAATTCACTAAACAGGACAGTAACCAAGGACATCACTCATTCACCTAACTCACTCACTCACACACACATGCTTCCCTATTCCCAAAACAGGGGCAACAGTCAGCTACCAGCACACCCCTGAGGCATTTCTCAGAGTTGTGAGAGAGTGGGAGCCAGGATGAACGGCCCTCAGGTTGGACAGCCCAACAAAGCTCCAACCCAGCCCAGGCCTGAGCTCCCCGCTGCTCCCTGAGCAGGCAGGGCCGGTCCCTGGGGCTCTGGGAAGGCTATCTGATAAAGAGAGGCCTTCCTTGATGTGCCAGTGATGCTGTTTGCATGTAGATGAAGGAGAGAGGAAAGATGGAGGGGTGGGATGGGGGGGGCTAAGTAGGTGCAGGGGGAAAGCCAGTGAAGATGAAGCGTCAAAACACACTGGCCGTCAAAACGCTATATACTTTCACATACTGTGCACACATATACGCATACCCTCACGTACACGCACGTGCACACACAGATTCTCTCTCTCACACACACTCACACAAATAAATAAAGGAGTCATGCCAATCACTTTGAATTTGAAATTTGGATTTGAAAGAAAGAGAACAATAAAATGCAAAGCTACAACCTAGGCATATGACCAACACCTATATGACCTACATGAGGCTCTAGAGACATTTCACAGCCAAGTGGCATCTGTGCGCACACACACACACACGCATGCACACACACAGGCACACACACACACACACACACTCACACATACACTCACACACACACGCACACGCAGTCTAAAATTCAGTATGAAATCTCTGGTTGTCTTGTCAATGTACAGCAAGAGGCCATTCATTTCCAACTCATCTTTTCATAGGTGTGTTTCACCCTCAGGCATTCAAGGTGGATTAAACACCAAACCAGCTAATCTTTAACTACCAATTTAACAGTGGAGGAATGTGCGCACACACACACGTACACACGCACAAAAAATCTCCCACAACCCCTCCTTCTTCTCTCTAACTCAACCCAACCCAACCCAAACTTCCCTGTCAGAAAGGCAGAGAGGGGTTTTACTCAGACAGCAGAAATGTAGGATCAATAGTCGGATAAGCCTGATGGCTTAGGGAGGGAAGGGGGAGTGAATCAGACAGGGCTTTTTAAAAGGCTGCAGGAGCAGAGCTACAGCTACAAACTCCCTGCTATAACAGAGAAGGGCCATCCTGAGTTCAGCAGAGAGAATGAGCAGAGGGTGGGGGTGGGGGGTAATGTGTGTTTGGAGGAATGCTGGAAGAAGAAGAATGAATAGTTCTTTTGTACAGTGGGAAAGTGAGAGGAGAGTGAGAGATTTAGAGAGAGAGAGAGGGAGATGGGGAGGAGAAGAGAGGAGAACAGAGAGGGAGGTATAAATACATAAATAGACAGAAGTGTGTGTGTGTGTGTGTGTGTGTGTGTGTGTGTGACATGAGGTGTGTGAACTTGTGAGTAAACACACGCTGAAGCTTGGCTTTTTTCTCGTCAGTGGCTGGTAAAGGGACAGCTGTCAGGGACACGGTACACAGTAGAAAAGAGAGAAATGAGAGATGAAAAGAGTGACGAGCCCAGACACACATGATGGGGCAGACCAATCGGCAAGGAGGAAAGAGAGAAAGAACACAGTCACAGACGAGTGCAAAGGAAACATAGGACAGAGTGATAGTGAAAAGGCACTGAAAAAGTGTTGAAAGAGATGCTGTATGCACATGTGTGTTATTGGAAACACTGCATTCAGCTGTGTTTCCACAGTGGACATGGCAGGTGAACACCAGGTCAAACCACTAGATCAGAATACTTACTACCATATTTAATGAGCAGGAATGTTTGCGTACTTGTGGGTCCCCCAGGTCAAAGGTCAATGTTTGATTCAATCTTAAACATTTCTCTTCTCATGTTTTTGATAGAGAGCGTGAAAGTGTGTGTGTGTGTGTGTGTGTGTGTGTGTGTGTGTGTGTGTGTTTTGAGGGAGAGAGAGAGAGAGAGAAAGAGATGGAGAGAGATAAAGAGAGACTGGGCTGCATTTGCTTAACAAATAAACACAAGTGGAGCTAATAACTCAACAACAGTTGTCCATGGAAAAACTCCATGAAGCACAGAGATACAGCAGCAAAAAGACAGGGAGACAGGATAAAAAACACAGAGAGTGAGAGAGATAAGCAGTCACTGTGAGGCAAAGGCAAATAGACCAGATAAAGAAAGTAGAAACAAGTATAAGGCCATCACAGAGATGCATCGTGTTTGGAATGTCTACTAGAAAGACTTGGGAGGCAGAGAGACTTCACAGCCGAAGCCTTGTGAAGATGTACAGCAGAGAAGTTAATCAAAAGGGTGTTAGAGCTGCCGCACAGCAGCACAGCTGCAACAGAGAGTTAGAAGACAGTTCTAAGACAAGCATGAGCTGCATACTGGTTAGTAGTATTAGTAGTCTTTCAAGAGGATCTTTTCAGTTTTTACTCTTTTCTATATATCAATGAACTGGACTAAGCTTTTGCGCTACTCTCTTAACTGCTTATATTGCTTGTTTTATAACGTGTAGCCTACTTATACTTATCCTCTGCCTGGAACAGAATCCGCATTGGAAATGTACTTGCACTGACACTTTTGCACTAGGGTTACCATAGTGTTCTCCTGCACATTCCACACTACTTCTACACCAAACAAATTAGTACCCTAAAAGGCACACATACTAAGATTTATTCTCTGTACCTTTATAATGTATGTATGTCATGATAAAAGTTTTTTTCTATCTATCTATCGTCACCCTGATGTGTCTATGGCCCGAGCAATAAAGGTTAATAAAGGTAAACTCTGGAACATGCAGCGCGGGATTTCCAAGAACATGTCCACACTATTCTTGATCCAATTCTAGGACTGGACAACAAGGTGTAACAGTGCTAACAATGCTCCATCTACACTGTACTGATCCGTCTCTGTTATAAGTGTTAACTGTAACTATTATCCACATATTTTTTCCTCTATTGCTGGAGACGTAAACCTTGTGTGTTTTCATATTTGGCCAAGAAAGTACTATTGTGAACCTTAGCTAAAACAATAGACAACTTGTAGTCTATCACGGTTCCTACTGATTGTAACTTTCCTGCATCATCCCTAGTTGAGTTAGCCCCTTGAGTTCTGGATCTGCCCAAGGTTTCTTCCTAGACCAACTAAACATTAGGAAGTTTTTCCTTGCTCATTCTTCATCATTCACGAGACAATACTATTGTAAAAGGTGCTGTATAAAAAAAAATGAATTAATTGAATTGTGACTGTGATTGTGGCGTGTCACTGACAGGTGTCCTACCTCTTTGCACTCGCGCACAATGGGCTGGGGCACGCCGAGCTCCTGCTGACTGCCCATCATGGCGCTGCTGGTGCTCTTGTTGCGGGCATGGCCCTTCTTAAAGGGGGCCTTGGGCCCGCCAGGCGGCATCTCCTTGCTGGGCGAGGTGGGCGAGGTGGAGAGGACCAGGGTCTTCAGGGCTGCCACCTCTGCCTGCAGGACATCAATCTGGGAAGCGGGGGAAGGGAAGCAGAGGCAACATGAGATGTCATCACAATAACAGAGAAGCTGCAATCCACTGCTTGGATAAACCTCATCTACTATGTGCCATACTAAAACAAATGTATTGCTTTAAAAATGAACATATGATGACAGAACTGTCAGGATTTCCGAATGGAAGAATGGATAACTAATTCAGTGACTAATTCTCTTGGTCCTTGACTCATTGTATGAAGTTATTATTAGCATTAGCATTAGTCTACAGAACATCTGAGCTTTGAGACTTCAAGACTCCAGAGTATCTTTTTTATGTAATTATTACCACTTCCCTAACTCAAATCATGAGGTCTTCGTATCAAGCCTCAAAACTTCATCACATGTCTTCATATCAAGTTTCAAAATGCAGGTTTCCCTATCACACCCAAGGCAGTGGGTTTCAACAGCATCTCCAGTTGAATTTACTTCTGTAAGCCTGCTTGCATCAATTCCAGACTCAGCTACTTTAAGCTTTGGACCACCAATTCAAGAGGGCCTTGTCTGGGCTGTGCAGAAGTACAAGCTCAGAGTCCAAGCAGTGCAGGGGATCCAACAGGCATGATGCTGCTGACACTCTTAGCAGCACACATTGGAGGCTGAGAGGTAAGGTGCCTTTGGACCACAGCCCGTCTCATCAATCAACAACTCTCTCTCTCCCTCTCCCCTCACACACACACGCACGCACAAGTACACACATGCACACAAGCACGCACACGCACGCATACACACACAGGCACTCAAAGACACACCCTCTTCAATTCCTCCAGTGCAGTCGCCCCAGCATACAGAGTGCTCATTAAGGTACTATCAGAGGTCACAGACTCTATTACCACAAGTGCCATAGAGAGGAGGATACAGATAGAGAGGGAGGAAAAGAAGTGGGGAGAGAGAGAGAGAGAGAGAGACAGACACAGAGAGAGAAAGAGATAGAGAGAGAGAAGTGGGGAAGAGAGAGAGAGAGAAAGAGAGAGAGAGAGGAAGAAGTAGGGTATAGAGACCGAGAGAGAGATAGGAGACTCTTCCTCTGGCTGTGTTGTGAGAAGTGAGACATAGGTGCTGGTGGCTGTGTTGTGAGAAGTGAGCCAGAGGCGCTGGTGGTTGTGTTGTGAGAAGTGAGACATAGGCGCTGGTGGCTGTATTGTGAGAAGTGAGACATAGGTGCTGGTGGCTGTGTTGTGAGAAGTGAGACAGAGGCGCTGGTGGCTGTGTTGTGAGAAGTGAGACATAGGCGCTGGTGGCTGTATTGTGAGAAGTGAGACATAGGTGCTGGTGGCTGTGTTGTGAGAAGTGAGACAGAGGCGCTGGTGGCTGTGTTGTGCGAAGTGAGACAGAGGCGCTGGTGGCTGTGTTGTGCGAAGTGAGACAGAGGCGCTGGTGGCTGTGTTGTGAGAAGTGAGACAGAGGCGCTGGTGGCTGTGTTGTGAGAAGTGAGACAGAGGCGCTGGTGGCTGTGTTGTGCTCCAGACAATGTGAACTGGCAGTGTGCATACTGGTTTCCAGGACTCTTCATGCTTTCCCCAAACCGTGAGGTCCTTCAGCAAGGCAGACCATTTGGATTTATTTATATATTTATATATATTACTTCACTTACCTGGATTAAACTATTGCACACCTGAGGCTGTTTCCCTGTTTCCATATTCCATTTCTGTCTGCATGTCCCTATTAATGTGTTAATTATATTGGCTAGATCCAACCCACTGGCTGGCTTCAAGCTAATGTTTTTATACTGGTACTCACCTTGCCGAGGGCTTCCTTCAGCTGCTTCTCTGCTGCTGCCTGCTTCACGTTGGCCTCCCGCACCATCTTATGGGCTTCCTGTCAGTGAGACGGAGTTCACAAAATTCATACCCATCTCCCACAATCCTCTTCTGCAACCCCAACTTCCATTACCCATGATGCCCAACACGGAGAAAGCCAGACACAAGCAGAGTCTGCGCTCTGATAAAACACACGGCAGCCAGCCCTTTCACCAGGTGTAGGGAACAGAGAAAGACTGAAAGAAAAACAATTAGAAAATAAGAAATATACAAAGAAACATGACGAATAAAAATACAGAAAGAACAAACAGAAGAGGGGAAAAAGGATGAAGGAAAAAGATGTTAAGCAGGAAAACTGGGAGGTCAACATTTCCAGAGAGAGGTGTGGGGGCAGGGGGCACACACACACACACACACACACACTCACACACACACAAACAGAGGTTGTACAGCTACTCACTCCCCCAGTTCAGCACAACTTGCCTCCACTCAGCCTCTGGTGCCAGAGAGGAGAGACGGCAGCAGAAATCTACGACAGGAGCCAAATGATTTTATTACGCTAATTGAATTAGGCCACATAGCGTGAAAATGAACTGCTCCGTCTTTGACTCACAGCCCATGAATCCATACAAACAGAGTATCTCTCTTGCAGCAATCAGATTTACGGCACATGCTCAGCAATAACACCACCTAGCTGGAGCCACAGGGTACTGGTGTGGAAGGGCCATCATACGCCCTTGGCTCCAAAGCAGAGTGCAGACAGAGAGAGGCAGGTGAGAGACTACAGCGGTTTGGGCCAGTTTTGGCACCAGTTTGGCCCAGTTCTGGTCTATTCTGGAATGTTCCACTGATTGTCTAGGAGACCGAATGCTGAATAAGAGGAGTAGCCACACACCGTTTCCTTACTAGAGAGCAGGAGCCGAGACAATAGCGGGGATCCTAGATGTTACTTGGATGTACATGTGCGCACACACACACACACATACACACACACACATCCCTGTGAAAAAAGGCTATGAGAAGAGGCCAATGAGGAGAAGAGAGGAGAAGATGGGAGGAATAGAAAGGAAGAGGGATGAAGAAGCTAAACAAACCTCAAACAGGCTCGCCGTGAGCTCCTCCAGTTCCTGCCCCAGCTGGTCCCTGACTTTAGATAGCCTTTCACATTCTTCATCTTTTAACTTAAGCTCCTTCAAAAAGTAAAAAAAAAAAAAAAAAATGGAATGAAATGAATTAAAAAAACAAAAAATTGAAATGAGGAAAACATAATGAAAATATGTACATGAGCAATTGAAAAATGAACAGGGTAAAAAAACTGCCTTTTCATTTTTTTTGTTGGGCCACATGAAAACATTCAGAGGAACACTGAAGAAGCTGGTGACATTGTAGATAAGGTTTAAGAGGTGTGTGTAGTGACTAGGAGGGCAAGGTTGCCATTACCCTTTCTGAGAATTTCACACATAGCAACAAACACACACAAACACACGCACACACACACACACAGGCTTCACTTCTAACACATTCACACACACTCCAATACAGTTTATGCACTTTCCCTGCCTTCTTGGACAAACACACTGAAACCTATTGCTCTTGACAGCAGGCCAAGTTTTGATAGG
This sequence comes from Tenualosa thibaudeaui, assembly GCA_027481765.1. Classification (NCBI taxonomy): domain Eukaryota; kingdom Metazoa; phylum Chordata; class Actinopteri; order Clupeiformes; family Clupeidae; genus Tenualosa; species Tenualosa thibaudeaui. The sequence continues at coordinate 7,089,479 of JAIFZK010000022.1, forward strand.
TGAAGTTAAATAGATGTCAGACGCAATAAACAGTACGGCTATATAACACTGACTCCACACAGAATGCTGCCCGAGGACCTGAGTGGCACTCTCTGACACATACTGACACATACAAATGGCAAAATTGTAGACTCTGTAGGAGGGGTAAGTTGCAGATTACATCTCCCAAGTGATGCAAAGGTGTGTGTGTGTGTGTGTGTGTGCGCGCAATGGGTTCACAGTAAATTTCAAAAAATCTTAGCTACCAGCAGTAATGCTCACATATAAATACTCCACAGCTAATATACATACCAAACACAGTCAGGCTGACCAGGCTGAATACATGACACATATACACACACTCTCCCACACACACACACACACACACACACACACACAAAATAATGCTTCTCCTACTCTCATACACCTCCTATACTCCCCACACAGTCACTCTCACTCCACTGCTACTAGGCCGGAGAAGCGACCATAGTAGCCTGCTTCAAATTTAAGGAAGACACACCGTACACACACACTTTGAAATATATGCAGAGAAACACAAATTCTCTCTTTCCCTTGGGAGAACTTAGGGAGTATTCTATTTCCCCAGTTGTGTGGCAGCTGATGGCCTGTGTGTGTGTGTGTGTGTGTGTGTGTGTGTGTGTGTGTGTGTGAGAGAGAGAGAGAGTGAGTGAGTGTGTGTATGTGGTAACGTGTATACATATGTATTTCTGAGTGTGCATGCCCGTTCTGTACCCATCAAGTTAAGAGGCGGCATCAAAATGCAAAGGCAACTGACCCACCATCTGGTTGCCATGGCAGCAGGAGGAGGCTGAGGAGTGGAGAGGAGGAGAGGCTGCCAACCACGCACACATACACACACACAGCTGCTCTCATTAAACTCTCTCCAAACACCACACAACACTAACAATGCACACACACTCACTGTGGACAACACCCTGATGTACAATTGTGTGTGTGTGTGTGTGTGTGTGTGTGTGTGTTGAGGCTTATGCTATGGCTTTCTTTTCTCTTCCTCTAGGAATTTAACATGGTGACCAGATGTCTCGTTTTTCACACAATTTACAGCCAATATTGATTGTTTAGTCAATCTCAAACTAAGCACATTTGCTACACATTTCCGAGACAAAACATGAACTGTGTATTATTAATTGTTATGTCTTGTTCAAGAGCCATGTGTTATAATTGACCAACAATAACTTCAATTGTTTCGTAAATTAAACAGACAGATCATCTTATTTGAAAATCATGAAAGTCAGTTTTTAATAACACAAATCTGAATATTCTTGTGGCAGACTACTGAGTGAGGTTGTTTAAGACTCTCTAATAGGCCATCATGCCTTGGAAAACCACGCTCCTCCAGAAGCCATTATCTTAACAGCATCCCTCCCCATTCAACATAATTACCCTGGCAAGGCCTATAGGAAGATGGGGGCTGACATACAGGCACTGAACAGCATAGACCCCGCCAAGCTATGCAGCCATCATCTCCACACTCCTCCATTAGGCTTGTGTGAGTGTGAGTGTGTGTGTGTGCGTGCACGAATGTGTGTCTGTATGTGTGTCTAGCATGCAGTGTGTTTTGTAAATGTAAATATAGTGTGTACGGCATTCTGTCTCTCTCCATCTCTCTGTGTGTTTGTGTATGTACCTGTGTGTAATCGTCCACTGGACCTGCAGTATTAAAGCTTATTAAAGCTTGTTCCGATGCGTTACAGAGTGTGAGACCTCGTGAATCTGGTACATTTCGACAATAAATAACCCTGCAGCACATTAACGGGAAAAAGCAGAGCAGATAACAGCTGATTAGGACGCAGATCAAACACTGATCCGCCTGCCCAGGAGTCATGAGGACGATCATAAGGAAATCCATCCGCTCCATCTACTGCACTCAGACTGCATTTAATAAAGACAAATGCCTCTCAATCAATGAAAGGTTGCATTCACAGCATCAATTAACATTAAGAATCTATTGACTAAGACTACGGCCATCTTTGCTGAGCACAATTTATTAGCCACTCGGCTAAAATCAACACAAGTGTGTTGTTTGTGTCGGGGGACATTGGAATTGTCAACACAAGTACATAGTGAATACATGAAAAGCCTGGTTCTTTCACATTATGTCTCAGCTGTGAAATCTTTTTGAATCATGCAAAATAGCATCATCAGTGCGTGTTCGTCTCTGATTTGTAAGTGCAGAAGTGAGTGTGTGTGTGTGTGTGTGTCATTTTCAGTGGAGCAGAAAGTAACATTAGTTTACAGCTCCCTGATGGGAAGCATTGCCTCCACCACAGTGCTGCAGCCCTGAGGGGCAACTGACCTCGTGGCCCTGGCTGTGTTTGTGTTAGACAGAGTCACATGAGCCCTCATACAACACCGAGGCTCCCCTGTGCCTGTGAGCAGGAGCACACAGAAAACTGAATTAATGTGTGTGTGGTTGGGGGAGGTGTTTTCTTCTGAGATGACGCATCATGACTCCCCACAGGTAGAACACAGCGGGAGCTCTCTTGACGCGTTGTCCCCCGGCGGCGACAGTCGAGGCGAGGCTAAAAATAACTAAAGTGTGGGGCTCCGCCACCGCAGCGGAGGCGTCGCTGCAGAAACAGCCTGGAAGCTCACTGCTCCACGCCTGCACCAGCCGCCTTGTTCAAAATGGCTACTGACTGACACCAGCAAAGGAGAGGAGAGCAGGGTCGACTGCTAATTGCTAGCAGTTCACCACACAGAAACCCAACAGTGAGAAAAGTAAAACAAAAAAACTAAAAAAAAAGCACCAATAAACCAGACCAAATAGACCAAAAGCATTAGTGTGTGTTAAAACCATGCCGTAAAGTAAATAATGAGTTTGTTTGATGGGTATGGGGTGAGTCTGATTAGAGGGGTGGGATAGATGTGTGAGGAGCGTTGGGGATTCTTACCCGCTGCGCTTTGGCAAGCTCCTCCTTCAACCTCTCATACCCTTTCTCTCGGACTTCCATGACGGACGGGCTCCTGAGTCGTGACAGGCTGTCAGTGCTCAGTCCCAGAGGGTCCTCCCCCTCCTCCCCACCCTCAGCAGGCTCCGCCTCACTGTGGGAGAAGCTAGAGGGCACAGCGTCCAGACCCGGTACGCTGCAGGGCCAGACACACACACACACACACACACAAACGCATGCACGCACGCACACACACGCAAGCAAGCACAGACATGGACACACAGACAGAAAAATGCACCGTTAACACGCAACACCCTCACATGATCAATAGGCAATCTTGCATAATTAGCTTCAGCTAATCAACTGCTCAGCAAAAACCATCCTAAGGCTTCATGACGCCAACAAAACCCATGTGAACCTCTATTTGCCTTAATGATTTTAGTTTAAAGCCTTCTGTGCCTACTTTATCCACCAGAGTCTAAGAGTACGCATGTGATGTAGACTCACATGGGAACAGGCTACAAATTCTATGATATTTCTCACTCGTGTCAAGCAAGTGCAGCTACCATACTCAAACTAATGAATTAGCAGTAAATTATTATTATTTTTTTTCCCACATGTGCTGGAGTTTAAAAAACTTATTGCAGTATATTACATTTACAGACTGTTCCTACCCACTGTGGAGATTTTTGTCCCATAGGGGACAGAGGCAAAAGTAAGTGAATAATGATTCTTGTCCCCTCAGGGGAAAAGATCACCTTTTTACTTCCCATCTTCTTTTTCCTATATTTATTATTTTCTCTCTCTATCTCTCCATCTATCCCTTTGTCTATACACCTATTATCTCTCTTTCTCCCTCTCCCTTCAAACTCAGAGTCTCTCTTTCTCCATGTTCTACTTACTTTTTCCTCATTCACACACAGACATACACACAGACACAGACACACACACACACACACACACACACACCTGCCATTGTGCGGCTGCTCGTTGGTCAGGTGCGTGCCCAGGTGGCGCGGGGTAGAGTAGACAGGCTGGGTGGGCAGCTGGTCGGCACGCAGGGCGTTGGGGGGTGTGGAGATGGAGTGTGTGCGGTAGATGGCCGTAGGTGGGGTGCCCGTGGTGCTGCCAGTGGCACAACCGCCTCTGGAGGAGGAGGAGGAGCGATGATGCTGCTCGGCCAGGCCGTGGAGATCTGGCGTGGTGGGAGAGGCCAGGTTCACCTCGTGGAAGCCTTCCAGGGGTTCGCTGGCCATAGTCCCGCCTGCACTCATCATACACAGGCCTGGGGAGGGGGGGGGGGGGAGCGCAGCGCGCACACGCACACACACACACACACACACACACACACACACACACACACACATACACACACAGAATATAATGAGTAACTGACACATTAAGATTAGTGAATCATTTATGTTACCCTGGGGAAATTTCTCTTTTATCTGTAGTTGAATCAAAATATCCAAACAGGATAGAGAATATATGACAATATAAAATCCCATACACATAAAATCTATGCAACACAGAAATCTGCAAGTAATACATGCAACACCATCCGGTAAACTGTAATCATCCACTGTGAAACAACAGCACTGATTGATCTCTGCAGTTACCATTAATGACACACATCTCCAAGATCGCTCAACTCTACAGGTGTGTTTGAGTGCAAAAGTGTGTGGCATAAGGGATTGTAAAGTGTTACTCTCTTTCTCTTTCTCCTTCGTTATCTATCTATCTATGGACGTCCCAGGTGCAGGCGTTCTGATTAAAGACTGCCACGTCTCGCCGTGGTTGGGCGCTGTGGCCTCTGTTGTGCTGGGAGTCTGCTTTAAAGTGGGTCACAGTAACTACTGGCAGCCAGACACAGACACACAGACAGACACACACACGCAAAAACAACCACACACATGGGGCCAGGTGTACTCACTCAACCGAACTCACCTCAAAAGCCTAGGCAAGCACAAGCACACGTACACACAGACACACTGCATTCAATAAAACATGTAATATTCTAAGCGAGTAGTAAGTAAGTTTGTGTGTTCATGCATACACAAAACCACAGTACATCCATCTAAATCCATTTTCAAACTTTGAAACCAGGACTGAATCCTAATGCTCCCTTTTGAGCTCTAAGTCCTGAGCACTTAAAGACTTAACTGGAATGAATTAAATTCACAATTGGCTGAATCCTGCCAGTTAAAGCAATAGTTCAGAGTAATTTCCGTCATAGCCCTGTCATACAAGCTTGCAGAGTGTTGTTGACAGGCAGAAGAATAAAAGTATTTGGAACAACACAAACCAAATAGCGAATTGGCAGCTAATGCTAACTGAAAAGAGAAAGTGAGCTTATGGTGCCATTGAGATAGCGTAAGCTACGCGTTTGCTATTCACTCTGTTGTTCCACATTTTCTCATTCTCCTTCCTATCGACAGCACTCAGAAAGCTCACACAACAGGGCAACATTTGGAATTACTCTGATCTGCCGCTTTGAGACTTCAGGAATTAGGTCTGGGGGGGGGGGGGGCATTGGAATTCATCCCATGTACATATTACTATGATGCCACAGCACAATATAAATAACATACTTAGCACTGCCCTGAATAACAGTAAATAGCATTCACTACTAAATGGCTGCCCCTCTCAGCCTCTCCCTGACAACGGCATAGTCGGCTGAAGCAGGGCACCGTCTGACAGACCCACCATTTTAATGAATGTCTTTTGTGGAAGCGGAAGACTGAATTCCTGGGAGAGCAGAGCAGCAACAGTGTCGGCGGCGACTATGACTGTGTAACACTGGGCTGGCAGCCGTCCCCCAGAGGTCTGGCCTCGACTAACCCTCTGTCTTCACAACACGTGTCTGTTCGCAGTCTGGGTCTCCTGCAGATGGAAAAAAGAGAAAGAGAGACAGAAACAGAGAGAGAGACAGAGAAGGGACAAAAGAGAGTTGTTATTTGGAGTCGTCACTCAGTAAAGGGGGGATGTGTTGTATGATAATGGACAGGCCAAGCTTGGTAACAACACCTGGGAGATACAACAGATGCTAACAGAGCAAGGCTAGACAAGAGGTCTACACAGCAGAGCAGCCTACTCTAATCACTCAGGCCATTCCACAACACACCGTGTAAGCTGGTCTTTTGTGTTAATTTCTCCAATATTTATGCCTGCAACTGCACACTCACCTATCTCAGGCAGCCAATTCATTAAAAAAAAAAAAAAAAACATATTAAGAGTGTTCTAATTGTCTAAATATGCTGACGAAGGTCTGAGCCAGATGTCAGTCTGTGCTGTCACCACTGGCTGCCAAAGCCTAAATCTAATTTCTAAGAGTTTTTTGTTAGTGTAGGCCAAAATATTTTGGCCTCTGTGCTGCTGAATACTGTGAGCTCCGAGTCACAGTCTCAACTAGCTGGCAGCCTCTACAGACTATACTGCATACAATGAGGGGTTAAGGTTTTTACTTCTGCACCAGGACTTGACTTTATGCTTTAAGTCTTAACACACCCACACTTGACACTTCTCTGTGGCCGTGAAAAAAAACTCAGCAGTTTTATTCGTGTCAGTTAAGCACTCTTGTGCTCCTCTATTAGGTATGACAAAACAATAACAATGTCAACAACAATAACAACAACAGCAACAACAACAACAGGACCGTCGCAGGCCGAGCCCGTTCCTTCAGCCTGATCATCCACACCCAGTTCCAGGATTTCGGTGATCCCCAGACACCGCAGAAAACTTCCTCCTACACTTTCTTGTCAACCCCTCATAAAGACACACCTTGACCTGTATTCTAAAGGTTAACTTCAGTCACAGCCCTGACCCTTTGGCCTCGTCCTTTTGTATTTCAACACAGGCCATTAGTTTCACTGATTAGGTTTTTTTTTTTTTTAGTAAATCATCATCAAACTCCTTTAAAAACATTTCTATTTGTTAATAATGGATTGATATCACAAGAGCAATCACACTGGGCACTGCAGCTGCCAATCAAGCTGGTTGGTGAAAGTAACATCAGTGCTCAGATGACTGGGGAAGGACGAAGGAGGCGTCGATGAGTGCCAATGTGGGCAGATCGTAGTCTCACCACCTTGTTGCCAAGCCAGCTGCTTTTCCAATGGACACTGCTGACAGTGCTCAGAGGGCTTTCAAATGCCAAGCCAAACAAGCACTCCCATATTTACGGCCTCTCAGCGACGGCAGTGCAGTGCAGCGCACAGGAAAAGGTTCAAAGAAAAAGTACAAAGTGTGAGGGCAATACCTCACCATAAATTACATCTGGACACCCTGATAAACACACACACAGGCCTGGAGAAGTAGGGTAGATACTAAAGAAACTTACACAAGACAAATGTGCATGTGCGCATGTACACATACACACACTCACACAGACACTCTCAGTAAATACGTGTGCTTACAAAGATGGGTTACTCCTCTTTTGATAAGGGAATTATACACACCCTTAAAATATAGGCGAGGCAAACTCTCAAACACACACACACACAGACACACACACACACCAATAGGTGTGTGCAGGACCATGACATCACCTGGGTGCTGCCATACATCTGCATGCAGGGCCTGATTAGATGTGGAGCAGAAGGAGAGGAGACCTGCATTATGCATGAGGCTCCAGCTGACCTGAGGTCTGTCACCGTACATCACACACCCGTCACGCTTGAGCCTGCCTGTAGGCGCATACATGTGAATGGGTGCACACTACACACTAACACACAACATACTCTCTCTCTCTCTCTCTCTCTCAACTCTCTCTCTCTCTCTCTCTCAACTCTCTCCCTCTCTCTCACACACAAACACGTTTATTGGGTCCTCCATCACCACAACAGCCCCACCCAGAACTGTCAGATTAGTCTGCATAGAACAACATAGAATAGGCTACCTCACACCAAGACGTAATTCTTATGAATCAAAACAAGCATTAAAAAAAAAAAAAAAAAAAATCAACCAAGAATCAAAATGGTTTCTTGTCTTCATCAGTCCAGAGGCTCTCTCCCTCCCCTTGTATCTCTACAGTGCAAACATGCTGAAGAGATGTTAGAAGCACTAAGAGCTCTAATCAGGCCCCACCACTGCCTTATGCTCCATAGAGGCTTGCTGCCTACTGACCTTAATCCTGTCTGGATCTCAGTGGTCCATGAGAGATGGAGAGAGAAACAGAGAGAGTGAGGGGGGGGGGGGGAGAGAGAGAAAGAGAGAGAGAGAGAAGGAGGAGAGAGAAAGGGTCAGAAAGAGAAAGGCAGAGAATAAGAGACTGATAGAGAGCAAAGGGTTGTGGGTAATCTATAAAGACTCTGGCCCAGCCCACAGCTCTCTGAAAACCGAAGGCAGAAAAGCTGAGAGAGAGAGAGAGAATATGTAAGCATGTTGTGTACAAAAGCAAAAAGAGTGACAGGGAAGGTAGAGTGATAGACCTGCTTAGAGAGGTAAAGAGAGATAAAGAGTTACATGCACCCACCACACCCACACACACACACAAAACAAACAGAAGACAAGCTGACAGCAGGGGACGGCAAAAATAGACCAGTGGCTGGAAGAGTGACGAAAGAGATGATGGAGCAAAACAAAGAGGAAGAGACAGATGGAGTGATGGAGAAAAAAAGGAAAAAGAGAGAGAAACCTGTCAGGAAGGAGGACAGATTTGCATTCCCGCGCTGAAGCGAGATATAGCCACCTGTCATATGAAAATGTCAGCTGTGTGCCAATGCAACCCAGCAGGAGAGACCCAAGTACTGCCAAATCATGACAGAGAAACAGAGAGAGAGAGAGAGAGAGAGAGAGAGAGAGAGAGAAAGAGAGAGAGAGAGAGAGAGGGTAGCATCAGATGAACTGAAGCTAGTGTTCAAATCAGTCACAGCTGATTGTGCCTTATTTGCAAATAACTGATGCAAGTCAGAGAGAACAAGTGCCAGGCAGAGAAAGTGTGTGTCTCTATCTCTGTGTGTGAGCGTGTGTGTGCGCGCATGTGCGTAGCAGACAGCCACAGTGTGATACAGTGCACTAGAGCAATGGGAGACAGACGGGTTTCCTACGCAATCATGTTAGCCGTCCCTGCTAACTTCCACCAGACGTCGTCACTAGGGGATCCGCTCCCTCATCTCCCCGTGCTGTGCCACTCCAAAACAGAGACAGGTAGAGGGATGCGTGTGTCTTTGGAAATTTCCTGACTCATCAATAAACTATGTTAAATTATTTAGTTGTTATGTACTGAGGAGCCTTCTAGTCCCACAGTATCTATTACAGGAATGCTGTTTTCCAAACGTTTCCAAATATCATTCGGGCTGCCGATTGAAAACAACTAGCTGAATGTGGAGATCTAAAGTTTAAGCCTTTCAAGGAGTTTGACTACTTGTTACATTAACTAGCTCTTTATTGCATTTTAGGCTCAAGCTGTCAGACTGTTTCTGCTGGATCAGACTCTGTTGTGGAGCAGAGAGAGAGAGAAACACACACACACACATATAAATATATCATAGCATATGATAGCAAAGAGAGAGAACACAGAGGCAGAGTTAAGAAAGAGAGAGAGAGGGAAAGAAAGGAGGGGAGCACTGACCAAGCTCCTGCCACCAGCACCTGTGCAGTAGAGCAGGGTGAAACCCATCTCTGCTCCCAGGGGGTGGGGGGTGATGGGCCAGCCAAGTGCAGTCCGCAACACTAGCCGGCCCTCCCTCACACTGTCGCCATGGAGACAGAGGATCCCCTTACAGCAGGAGGGATGGAATGGGATGGGCCTGCCTGTTCTTCGGAGACCAGAAAGAGTTGTCCCTCTCCTGCCACGTCACTGGGACAAAACACTACTTTGGACTATCATTAGCCTGCTACACACGGCTCTAGCACTAGCTTATCATCATCATTATCAGTACAAGAGCCTGGAGGCTAAATGTGTGTGTGTGTATATGTTTGTGTGTGTAATGGTCTCACTCCTTGTGAGTAAGAACTGTGCAGACAGGCAGCTGTCTGCTGTACAGTTCTATGGGTAAGCCTATTATTTCTGGAGACTGAATAGAAGATGCTGTGCTGATCACCTTCACCTTTTGGCAGAAGTGGGTGAACACCTGATACGTACACAAACACTCATCAAATATTTACATAGGCCACCCATCCTTGGGCTACCAAAGCCACTGATTACTTTGCAGCAACACAGAAATCCAACACACCAATGCAAAGGAAAATAATGCCTAGGTTATTCACAAAGAGCAGAAAAAAATTCCTTGTGGTGTATCCAAATCAGCTCTGCTTCATGGTGTTTTTATCTCCACTGGTTTCCCTACTGGTCGTAGGTCTACCACAGCCAAGCAGCAAGAATTTCTTCAGCTCAGGACACAAGCCAAGGCCATCAGCAAGGCTGCTGCAACCTGATAATAGCCTTTGCGGTACTGATATTGTGGGGAACGAGAGAGCAAGCGAGCGGGCAAAGTCGAGCTGAGCCAAGCCGAAATTGCGCGGCTGAAAATAATTCATCAAGTGGCCTACATAAACCATTCACCAGTGGCAGCAGCAACATTAGGGCCTAAGCCTCACGTGACACTACAAAGGGGGCAAGTCACACTGAAAATGCTGCCTGTGCTTGTTCTCCGTGACCAGCCTGTGATCTTAAGAGGGTGGATTATCCCTCGGCTGCCACACCACAGCCACTTCTGGATGCCAGGGGAACTCGCGATGCTAAACACCCTGGAGTGTAACTTAGGCTAGACTACTCACTGTATTGCAAGCAAGCTCACCTTCAGAAGCTTGATGAGTAATTGAGCATCAACAGCAATTAATTAACTTTCAGTGGCTTGTATGAGTCACTGCCCACACATACTCTTATATATAGAGGAAGACAGCAAAGCTCTAGGGCTTGGATTGTGATGGTTGGTTGTGAGTGGGCCAATTCACACGTCTAGTTTCCAAGCCTGTGTGCATTACAGGTTAATTTAAGAAGGTCTAGCCTGGGTGTTTGGCTGAACAGCAAATAACGTTCTCACCGCTGTGAGGTGTGGGAAAAATGACAAGTCTACCAAAGCCATCTTTCACACCACATCTTCCCCACTGAGCACAAAAATCACTGCTGCTCAGGACAAATATCACTTACACCTCATGTGAGCCTCTCCACCCTCTTCTTCCCCTTATACTCCTGCCACCACACACACGCAATATCACAGGCGGAGATAACCCCCTCCCCACACACACACATACACAGCAAACCTCTTCATCACTGACACCTGTTGTGATTTACAGTGTCCATTTATCAAGCAGAGGCTTGCTGTAATCGGTGTGGAGAAATCAATGTCTGAATAAGCTGGGGGGTGGAGTGGTGGGCAGGGGCAGGGTCAGGGCAAGGTCAGAGTCAGAACACAGACTCACTGATGACCCCTCAGATTGTATTGGAGGAACATGACGCAATGTTAATGCCGTCATAACTAAACATGTTCCTATGTAGGCCTAATGCAGTTGGCTGCTGTTATCATCACTCGCACACTGAAGTCTGGTATTGGTATACCAAGTGATATCCAAGTGATGGGATTCCAAATCTAAACAATCTAAACGCAAACAAAATGAGGTTTTGCACCATCAAAATATGAGACTGCGTAATATGATAATAGGCTAAATGATAATGGTTTCATTGTGTTGCAGCCTGAATGTTATCCTCTTTTGTAAGTCGCTTTGGATAAAAGTGTGCTAAATGCATAAATGTAAATGTAAATGATAATGATTTAGATAGGAAAACAAATACGCTAATCAATCCACAACCAGATGTAGAGATGAGTCCTTTGCCTCTCCTAATTCCTAACTGTTTTGCGCTGCTGGTATAAACTGGGCATTTAAGACTGCAAGTAGAACACAAAATCATGAGCTAAAATGACTAGTCTAGCTGAGACAAAGGTAATGAAGCACAGGGTACAGAGCCAAAGACTGTTATTTTAGAAGACAGAGAAGGCAGCTCTCCAGATAATCTGTCATTCTGAGAGGCCTCTCTACACAGCACTGATGCACCTGGATCAAGATTGAGTCAGGGCTGACTGTCTCTCTTCCTGGGCCTCTTCCCTTCAATTTTGCTATAATGAATTTCTTCAATACAGGAACACTTAACAACAACTACCCCAGCTAAATGGCCCACGATTAAAACATTTCGTAGTGTGTGCATGTAATTTTATGGATGATACAGGGTGGCTGAATGTCCTACAGGACAAATGAAGTATTTATCCATCCATCCACAGGTCGTATGTCTGAAATCCCTGGTGTAGGCCTATTTTTCATGTGCAAGTTAGTCAGGTACACCTGGTATTGGCAGAAGGTTACGCTTGAATATAATAGACTACAGTAGATATAGTGCAGCTTTATTGTCAGTTTGACCTTTATTTGGCTAATTATGTTTCATCCCCATGAGATGGGTAGCACTGTGAATGAGAGGCCTGAGAGATCTGAGCTCTACTACATATGCCCACCTCCCTGTCTAATTTCATTTGCTGAAACACCATCTCCATTGATTCTTAAGGCCCAAGCTGGGTATCACTGTGTAACATTATCCTCCACAATCCAAACCCTATCTTACTCCCTTATAATCACACTTGGGCTAAGAGAACACCTCTTTTTTTCCCCCTGTGATGTGCCGTCACCGTCACCACAATCTGACAGATCCATGCAATCTGCGGAAACCGGGTCTTTCAGCCGGTGACGGTCATGTGCCAGTGAGCCATAAGCAGCAGATTGGGAGCGTTGGCTGGCTGGCTGTCAGATGAACATTCCCCTCGGGACAGAGAGGGGAGCGGGCGTCAGCGCACAGCTTGTGCGCAAAGGAGCGGCACTAACAGTCGCGGACCATGGCAGCGAAATGGCCCGGTCTGCACACAGAGACGCGGCGATGAGGCAGCTTTAGCCACGCTAATCTCATATGCTAGGAGGTAGCGAGATGACATGAAAGATGTGCCTGACAAGCGAAAAAAACAGCATACTGGGCCTTGAATAAATATTTTCCTGTCAGCCTACAAAAATCTGCAGGTGAGACAAACCTTTTAGAAACCTATGTAAGGAACCTTGTGATTTAAACTAGCCATCTGAACAAATTCTGATCACAGTGTTGTTTTCTCTCTTCCAATCATCATCAGCGTGACGCCACAGTGCAAGCAGGAGACAGCAGTCAAACACAGGGGCATGAGGCATGAATGGTCTTACTTACACACACACACACACACTAGCCTACTGACAGAGTTATAAGGCTACTAGCAATGAGCGAATGAGAGAAGGCATGGGCAAAAGAACAAGAGAAGAATGCAAAAGAGAGAGAGAGAGCGAGAGACTGAGTCATCCAAATGCCTGCAGAACTTTTCACTAAAGCCTCTCGTCTTCATATCTTTGAGACCCTCTGGAGCACAGTCATCTGGCGTGCTTCAGCTCAAATGCAGTCCAGCATGCACACACACACGCACAGAAACATACACACATAACAAAGGATGTATTGTCCCTGCCTCCCAAGTCAAGGGACCAAATTCTCATTTCCTCATCACCCTAACTATATGTCATTTTCTTATCAGAGGCCCCATCATGGTTCAACCCTTGACCAAATCAATCTCATCCCTTAACAACAACCTATTTCCCTTGGCTTGGCTTATAAGCATCTTCCAAAGCAAACCGTTACATCACATCAATGAGTGATGTTAGTGTCCAAAACACTAATGAACTTACATTCCATCTATCCACTGTGTACAGTGCAAAGTCAAGCAAAGATTACTAAAACAAAAATGGTGAAAATTAACTTCTCAACAGCCAGTGGTAAAATTCACTAGTCACTCAACAACAAAACAAAATTTGCATTTTACCTGCCTAATGGCTAGTGCGAATTATGTGTGTAATCTAGCCTAATATGGCCTTGCACATTTTACATTCCACCACAGAACGCATCTCAAAACTCCGTAGCAAAAGTAGGCTAAATGACAAGCATATGACATGACAAAAAAAGTCTTACGCCGACTCAAAGCCCAGCCCTGTCTAACCCAGAAGTCCTTCCTTAGTTTTTTTTTTTACACCACAACTGTATGTTCTGCTGAAGGTGTGATTGCGTGGGGTGATCGCAGTGACTAAAAACAGCCACAGTGTGAGCACCACACCTTGTAGCCCAGGCTGTGTGAGCAATAAGCTATGCGGAACATCCACATTAAACCCACAGACTTCCAGATGAGGAGCAACCTTCCCTGCAGTTTGCTCTGGGCTTGTCAGAGTAACCTACTGCTACCCACAATCCCTATGACTCACACTAGGCCTGTCGATTTTTCTCTCTTGCGTACCCAAGCCAGTGATACCAATATGTTCAGAACCATAAGGAAAAATAGGTAACTAGGCCTACTCGCCTATATTACTTGCCTGTACTAAATACTAAAAAGTACTGCAATCAATGTGGCACTAAAGCCCCTGGATAAAGTCCCTGGATACTGACTGGAGACTCTGAGGTAAAAAGAGATATGTAGACCTTAATGCCCCATGTTAAAAATACAGTTGAAACAGATCCACTGATGAACACATTAACTTACATATGGAGAAGGAGCATTAACTCATGCACTTATTCTCTTGGCTTCAGATGGGAGATAGCCTACAATGTAGGCAAATACAATTGGAAATAGATGAGTACTGTAGTAAGAACAACAAGAGACCTAATCCAGTTTTCACTCTAGCTCCAATCTAGGTTTCACTCTAGCTCTCTCATGTCTCTCCATCAGGCCTTCCACACCAAAGAGACAACACCACAACATCCATACAAAACAACACCCTTCGCCTATGTTATTTTGCAATCATGTCCTGGGTGCTGAGTTCAAGCCAGTGTGTTTGGGATTCTCCCCTCCCTACACCCTTGGCTTGTAAGTGCGAGCCCACAGCAGGAGGTGCCTGCTGTCCACCAGACAGCAGACATGATAAGCCAGCCCCCGTGGATCAGTGAGGCACGGCTGGGGCAGAAAGCATGGAGAGGCCCAGAGAGGCTTGCTCACGCAGAGCTGGCTGAGACTCTGAGCTACTGGTGCAGCCGGCCCTGTTGCTGCTGGTGCTGGACGACCTAGTCAGAGATTCTCTACGGGGGATGCTTGATGAGTCAAGCAGCTTGACTATTTACGGTTCACCGATCCAGTTGCGGGAGAGTAAGGAGGGCGTGAGTGTCTTGGAAGGGGGTTGGGGTAAGGGGTAGGCAGAATGGATTCAAAGAAGGAAACAATGGACCCACTGTCAACAGACTTGGGGTGGATGATGCAATTTGGAGAGGCATGAAAATCAAAGTGATTGATTGTGAAAATTGATGTCTTCCGCAGGACAAAGGGATCAACCACTGACTCTTACACACATAAAAAACATAGTATATCCAAAGTGACAGGCTAGTTCATACCTAAAGGAGTCATACCTTTAAGTGGATATCTCTAGTATGTAAACAGGTCTAAATCTACTGATATTATGACAGTCTTGTGTGGATTATGGCTGTAGGGGATGAAGTGCCTTTTGTGTGTCGCATATGGGCCAATGTGACGTTCATTGGGTGGGCTATTATGGTTTCAATACTCTCCAAATAGAAATGAATTCTGTCTAATGTCAAACAATACTACAGCTTCTCAAAGGTATAAGCTTTGCACAGAAACGACATGTTTCGACCAATCCCTTCGCTATGTCAGGCATGGGGGGATGGGGGGGGAGACAGATTGGACATTAGTCAAATCATAAAACAGCTTAAAGTGAGGCAGCACATGGCTAACTGCACATTATCCCTTGCCAGACATTTTAAAAGTAAACAGCGTCAACAACATCAAACTGTGAGCTTCTCGCCAACCACATTTTGAGATGAAAGTGCAAATAACAAGGCGGTCACACATTTTGCTACACAGCCCCAAGGCCTTGGAGGACAGCATGTCACACATGGGGTAGTGGGGATTACCATCAATGTAGTAACGTTAAACATGTTAGGAGTAAGCCTACACATTTGAGACAATATGATGAGACTGACTGACAAATGATTAACATTTAAAGTTAACCACAACATATTTTCAACAGTCTAAATGTCGTAATGTGCCATGGCTCGTTCATTCATTGTGGTGTAACGGTATCTATAACGTTAACACCAGCTTTGCATCCTCCTCGAGATGTTGAGGAACAGGGATCATAGATAAACCGGGCGTATTATCCAGTAACCTCACGTTAGATGCAATGTTTAAAGCGCATTTAAGCTGTGAAATGTCAGGGACGCAACGATCAAGCAGAAAACATCTAATGCCATTTATTAAGCTATGTGTGGCAAGTTGCTGGTTAGCCAAACATTTACTGTGAGCTACCATGTACAAGTAAGGCAGTGTTTAAGCTAACGTTAACGTCCGTGCTGAACAGCAGTTTATTCGTTTAACTTAATGCTGCTAGCGATGTTAGGTTACCTGCTAACAGAATGTCAGGTTACGGACAGCTCATCTATTTTGGTTTGCCTGTTAGCAACTCACCTTTGGCTAGATCCCCGGTCAGTTAAATTAGCATCAAAGCAGGGTGTCCAGGTCACCAAGTAAGCCTCAAATACTCCAAAAAGCGATGACAAAACGTGAGCATGCAGTTTTAATTAACTGCTAGCGAAATCTATAACTGACACCAGTAATGTTAGGTTGACCACCAAGAAGCTCGGCGCGTAAGATGGTTACAGTAACTAAGGGACCGAATGAAAGCCATTCATCCGCCCTGCCTCACACCTGCCCCTTTCTTCTCTCCTGGGGTGGCAGCCTAGATGGGTGGGGGCAAACCTCCCTAAGACGCATGCGCCTCTAATTTGCTTCATAAACATACCTCCATGAACAATAACTTGAAAGTGTCTTGGCCAGTCAGCTTGCTCCGAAACAGACTGACTAGCTCGGGGCCATCTAAATTATAGGCAACATTAACATAATCTAAACTATAATCTGAGTAGGATACCAAACATGCCTAGGTAACATTTAATCCTGTTCATGGAGCAAATAACATTTGTAAACAACTGTTAGCTATACAGTCTCTTGGTTTGGATGAAGCACCATAGAGTAATGAGAGGGATTCGTGCAGTCAGATAGCCTAAAAAGATTCGTTATACTCCATTCAAAGCGCTTGGGCTCTTTGGTTTAATATTTGTGCAATAGCGCCACCTCGTAAAGAGATTAGGATATGAAGTGAACCCGAGCTAGTTGTGGTAAGATTTCTCTGAGATTACTCTGTGGTCAATAGTAAGCAGTTACAATTCCTTTATCTGAATTGTCTTGGTTAGATGAAAGCTAGGGATGCCCTGTAGATAAAGCTGTAAGCCTACTCTCAGAATGTGCCATGCTGCCCGATTTTTCCCCCTTTATTTCAGCGAAAGTTTCTTGCCAAATTGCTAGTCGGTTTACCCATTTCATGGACATTCTCTTAGTTAAACTGTAATGCTCGGTTGGTTTCATTTCAACACACCCACATAAATTGAAGGCGAGACCTACGACACTACCAGTAAACCGGATTTAGCATAAACGCTGATAATTTGCATACCAGGAAGTTTATTTCTTAGGTAGAACTCTTCAATATAACCCGTGGTCTGTTTTTTGTGCGCCACTGGTCTGTGGAGCGAAGTCTGGTCAATGTGTAAGTTTAGGGTTAGCCAAAATGCTGAGCCATGGTCAGATAATTTCGTTGTGATCGTTGTAATCTAGGAAGACGAACATTAATCCCTGACCAAAGTGTTAACCATGTTCTTCGTTTCCTGGGGCAGCGTTTTGTTTATGTTGATTTCTGGGATATCTGGACTTAAAATTCTAAACCCGTCCTCTCTGAACTGTGGTCAACCGGTAAGTCTAACTATGGGTAACTTTAGTTAATACGCCATTATTAGAGATAGTGTTCCAAACACAATCATTTGTAATATCTATCTATCGCATTCCATTTCGGTGCGTAACAGCATAGGCTATTGCACCATCATAAGAGGCTTTTTCATGTAATTACTTTAACAAATGTCAGTTAGAATAAAAGTAAATCAAATGGATTTTAATGCCAAATACAGCCTTGATACAGTCTTCAGACTTTACAGGCCGTAATAGGTTATGTACTTTTTCTTCATGTCTCTAACGGTAGAAGTGCTGAACCTATTTGTGTGTGGTGTGTTTTTGTGTAGGGGCTGAGGTGCAAAGCGAATCACAGTAAGTATACTGTTTTAGCAAAGTTTGGGATATTTGTACAATGGGTTTGTTGAAACTGGTCTCTATATAAAGATCTTTATTTTAATGGCTGTAATGTGATATTTTCTTAAATAATTTAGGTAACTGTTTGGATGAAGGATGGCTAAATAAGAGAAAATATACCCCTGGTTCCCCGATTGATTTGAATGCCTCAGTGGAGGTGAGAAGGGATGAGAATGGTGACCTCCATCCTGTGCTTGTAGCTGGCTGGAAAGCTAAAGATGACGGTGGGTGAATGTCTGTCACTGTGTTTGCTTCTCTGATTTGTCTGTGGTTTGTTCAAGAGAATCATATTCTGCCTTAAACAGCTGTTTCACACTGCACTTTCTGGAATACATTACTGCACTACAGCCCAGAGTTATTAGAGTCCAAATAAACCTAATTTCTTCATAACTTTTTTTTTCAAGGAAGCATTCGTTACCTGAATGGAACTAGGCTCGATGTCTTGCACTTGGCCACCAATTACCATCTCTGTGTTACATATATTTTCTTGGATACATTAAGCATGCGGAAACCCAATGGAGAACTGGTAAGAACAACAATCGTTTTAAGTTGTCTGTTTGCCCTACTTGCAGAACTGTTATGCTCAAGATGCAAGATGAGCATGATTAATCTTATATTTGTGTGCTTTTCCTATTGTGTTCCATTTCCTTCTCCAGTGGTCCTTTTCAACAGATCAAGTGATGCTTGATCCTGAACAGCAGTATGTTGTGACTGTCTACAACCTGCCCCAGCCAAACTTAGGTTATACCTCTTATTACGTAACACAGAAAGTCATCGTTGCAGGTACACACCTAATCTGAGAGAATTGGAGACCAGGCACCAAAATATGTTTATCTTGGTTTTGTCTAGATGTCAGTAAATAGTATTTAGGTTTTGTATTTGGTTGTTTTCTTGTGGAAAGGATATTTCATAATGAGATAATGATTTTTCTTTCCTTCAGATTGCACAGATATAAAAATAAAGACCACCAAAACATGTGTGGAGACTGGTGAGATTTCAGTTCTATTTAAGGAGTTTATCTCAGAGGAACAGTTTCAATGTATTTGGAATTTCCAACATACAAAAATGAAGTTTTTTGTGATACTTTTATATTTTTTTTTATATATTTGAGATGTAATCGTCTGTATACTGATGTATAGCTTTTATATTTTTGGGATTGATGTAGGATCCTTGTGGAGTCCCAGCATTACCATGACCAAGTCGAAAGGGCCAAGTCAGCTGGGCACACTCACTGTGAGGTTTGTCCCAGCAGAACATTCTGACCGCTACTTTGTCACCCTGAAGTGTGAGATGGATAAAATAGCTCGACCTCTGTTGAAGGTACACTCTATATTTTCTCTCACGGTTCTGACTCATATATGAGATGACACGTTGTTACCACGTCAACACAATAAAAAAAAGTTCTAAAAAAGTAAAGTTTAACTGACAAGTGAGTGTTCTTAAAACAAGCAGATACTGTTGAACATTGAACACACACATTCAAAGGCCCTCACTGTCACCTATTCCAATACACAACTTAGGGGTCCACACTGATGTATGAATCAATTGACCATGCATGGTTACATGTATGAATCAATAAAGAAAGTATTGCTGATCTGTGGAATAGGGCTATTTGCAATGTTTTTTGGCAGCACACCGTATGCAGATTTGATGCCGTATGCAGAAGTGTTAGCATAATGTGACTTCAAAGTGAACCATTTAAAAAAAAAGAAAAGAAAAAAAAACTAGCACATCCTGTTTCTAGCAGACATGTCTGCATGCAGAATACTGTTTGTGTCATAGTGTGTGGTTACCTCTGTACAGTAGATCTTATCAGACCCAGTAACAAAAACAGGCAGTTTGTTTGTGCTTGCATTGTGGTTACATTATTGCTGCATTAAATTAGTCAGTACAGGTGTAATTACCTCCAAATCAATTAAAGGTGGCATAGAATGGATGAGTGGTTTGATAGAACAAAAATAAACTCAAATGCAATTTCACAAGCCTTATATTAAAATGGTCCGTTTTTGCTTAATTGTTCCTTCTTTGGCAGCCACAGGTGAACTTTAGTTGAACTGTGACATCACAGTTGGGCTTTGCCCAAATTTACCCATTTTTAGTGGCCATTTAAAAAATTTAAATAAATAAATGAAGAGGCCAAGGTGTTTTTTCCATTCTATGTCCCCTTTCAGTCAATTGCAGTTTAAACAATGTGCCACATCTCCGCGTGATGAATTCTAGGAAGCTTGTTCCTCAAGCCTGTCGCAATTTGTGTACAAATTTTCACACCGCATCATTCATTATTAAAAATATCACTGTGTGCTTGATTGCATTAATTTTAAAAATATATCGATAGATCATGTGATTAGTTCACTGAGGATTTCATGCATCAGGATGCATCAGAAGCATAAGTACAAATAGTAATGCAGTTATGTATGGCTCTACTTTTAGGCTAATAACACACTGATGATGGATGTCTATGACCTTGAAAAATTCCCATCGACTTGCTGTAACTTTGACTACCAGGTTTGTATTATAGCACCAACTGTTCTATTTTTTTTGTCCCCACTACTTTTGTTCTCTACACTAGGTTGGTTTGGTTG
This sequence comes from Tenualosa thibaudeaui, assembly GCA_027481765.1. Classification (NCBI taxonomy): domain Eukaryota; kingdom Metazoa; phylum Chordata; class Actinopteri; order Clupeiformes; family Clupeidae; genus Tenualosa; species Tenualosa thibaudeaui. Next base: position 7,110,158 of record JAIFZK010000022.1, read on the forward strand.
GTCAGTTTTTCACTTTGAATGTGATTTGCATTTACATATCAGCAATGTCTGCTAAAGATATTTATATATTGTCTGTTGAACAACTAAAGCTTCCAGAAGCGTGAATCTGTTTGCTGTTTCCAGTGCTTCTAAGGCTTCAAATCAAGCATGTCTGGTTACATTGTGATAGGCCAGAGATGCATTAAGTGTTGACTGGACAACCCCTCTATCTTGTGGAAATGAACAGTGAATAAGTGTTTAAAAACTAATTGTAATTGCAGAAGTACTTGTAATGAGTGTGTCTATTCCAAGACCATAGAAAGCCAACTAAACAAACAAATATTTCTAGCCACAAAATGTTTTGTTAATTCTTTTATTTAGAAAATCTCTACACACTTACTACAATGCAAATGCCCTTGCACTGACGTAAGTGCAGAGAACAAAACACTATTGGATCTAAATGAACTGAGATTTTTATGTTTGTTCCTCTGGCATCTTAGTAACTGAGAGTGAGCGGAACAAAAATTCTATTGTTCAAGTTTTTAAAATCATATAGTAACCACAATATTACATTTGTTTTTTTGCAGATTCAGCCATTTTTCCCATCGTGTTACAATGACTGTATCCGTAGAAAGCAGACCGTCAACATATGTCCAGGTCCAGCGCAACCAACTGTTCCAGCAACCACAGAGAACATCCCTGACAATCCAGCAAACTATATAGCCATCTTGGGTGGACTACTGTTCACCTGTGCCATTGCAAGCTGTTCTGCCTGGGTGTTTCTACACTGCAGAAGGAGGCAGAAAGGTTAGTTAATCATGTACCAATGCTAAACACCACCCACTAGAACACACTAAATCCCCTTATAAGACACTACCTGTCAGGTAAAAAGCTCACCTCTTTTAAGTATTTCTCACTCTATATTCAAAAGGGATATTTGTCTTTTTTGTCACATTTTGTCTTTGTTTTTGTGCAGTTAAGTTCCTCATTCCAGTAATGTTTTTTGACTGGACGAGTGAGCTTCTTCAAACTTGTTTGTTATTTGCATTGCATTCACAGTCAAAGCGTTCCCCCCACTCCCCGTCATCGAGTCCCTCAAGCCTGCTCCCCGCACCGTGCTGATCATCTACTCACAGGACCACCGCCTCTACACAGACATCGTGCTGAAGCTCTGCGCCTTCCTACGGGCCAAGTGCGCCACAGAGGTAGTGGTGGATCTGCTGGATTCAGCCTGGCTTGGTACCGTGGGTCGTCTGCCCTGGCTTGAACAACAGAGGCAACGCATCGACAAGGTGCTGATCCTGTGCTCACGTGGCATGCGCGCCAAGTGGGATGCCATGTGTGGCCAGCAGCCCGTCACACTGCGGGAGGATGTGCGCTCACCCAACGACGACATGACAACTGCGGCACTCAACCTGATCCTGCCGGACCTGCAGCGCGCCGCTTCACTGGGCAAGTACCTGGTGGCGTATTTTGATGAGGTCAGCTGCCAGCGTGATGTGCCATCCATCTTCAACATAGCAGTAAAGTACCGGCTCATGAAGCACTTTGAGGAGTTCTTTTTCCGCATCCAGGGCATGGAGAAGTACCAGCCAGGTCGGACGAAAACCATTGAGGGCCTCTCCATGGACGACTACTTCAACTGTCCTTCAGGTCAAGCGCTGAAAGAGGCCATTGAAGCTTTCCGTGCCTACCAACTGGATAACCCTGATTGGTTTGAGAAGGAGTGTGTGAACAGTGAAGAGGAGGCAATTGCTGAGCGCAAGCCTTTAATTGACACAAGCCTCATCCCTCCGATTCTCAAGTGCGAGCCCCTCCACAATGAAGGCCCTCCCATCCTCCTCCATGAAGTCGACATCTGCTCTAGTGAGTGCCCAGCGCAGCGTGTTCATGAGCTGATCCCAGAGGTCAACCAGAGCAGTGTGGGCACCTTTGTGCAGGAGCTGGACCTGAGTCACCTACCGATGAATCAGCAGCAGGTAGACCTTTCTCACCCAGAGGTGCAGCTTCATGCACCTCTGGCCCCTGCCATGAATTGCCTTGTCCCACATAATGAACCACGCCTTAGAGAAAAACCCGTCTTGCAAGAGGTCTGTGTTCAGGGAGAGCTGGTAAAGAATGAGGATGCACAACCATCTGTCAGTGTGTCCTATAACAACCCTTCATTCCAGGCCTTGCAGCAGTTGCTGGCCTTACAGCAATGCCTCACACCATTTGATGTGCCTGTCCCTGCCGTGCTGAGAGCTCAACACCCCTCTCAGCCCTTGCTTGGTGAGGGAGCCTCCCAGCCAGTAGAGCTGGCAGAGGACGAGCGGGAGTATGCGGAAGAGGAACCCGGAGAAGTGGGGCCGGTGGAGAATGTCATGGTGATAGATGAAGTACTGGTGGTGGCTGGGGTTGAGGAGGACTCTAGGAAGAGACAGTCGCACGGGTCTGACCAAGGGTACAGCTCGAGGGAAACGCCTACCATTGAACCCCCACAACCATCGTCCCTGATGGCTTTGGCAGCTCTGCAGAATTCTCTGTTCATGGCCAGTCCCAGGACCTCTGGCTTTGGCTCTGGGACAGTAACAAGCACTGATGTACAACAGTACAGCCCATCAAATGACTGTGGCTTTGGAAGCTGATTGCCTTGTTGACTTTGTTAATTCAATTGTTTTGCTTCACTCATCATTTACTTTTTAATGTACACTAATAAACAATGCCATTACTGTGTGAGTATGTTTTATTAGTTTATTATAGATGCTAGTAATTCCATATTTGATTGTACATGTAATAATTACTTAAAAAAGGACTTGATTCATATCAGTTTACAGATACAATGTTGTTATACACATGATATACTTTTGGTAAACAAGTGGAAACTGGACATTTGTTCTTCTAACAATTCACAAACAATTGTGTGGTCAGAGAACTAATTCTGAGGGAAAGGTCTGTGTGAGCATCTATATGTTTTCAACAAATATTTCACAACCTATTCTGTAATCTTGACCAAATTCTTTGGTACCTTTCAAATGACTGTGCTTTTGACCTGTGGGCCTCTTTATAATTCTAATTCCAATGTTTTCAAACCAGTGTTCTCATAATCATTTTACATTGTCTAAATTATTAATATGTTAAAAATTAATGAAATTCTATTTTCCGAATTGTTATTACTAGTATTTTAGTACAGCCTACATCTCACACTTTGGTCATTTAAACATCTCTAGAAAACAAGAGCCCTTGGGGAAACTAAAACTGAGAAATGCAATTTAACATCATTGTCTTTCTAAAATGGGCAATTTGTGTATACGCTTTGAAATGGACAAATCACAAAATAAAAAAGGCACAAAATAATGTTTAATTTACTTAATGCACTGCTGGCCTGCATATGCTGTCGCTTTCAGAAAATAATAAATCACGCCTAGAGTCTGTAGCGGTCTCTGCTGTGTTTCTTAATGTTAACTTACTCTTTCTCGGGTTCTACTGTTTGATGGACTGCAAATGCAGTCTGGCTCAGTTCTTAATTTTCAGTAGGCCTAGAGGTTGTCTGGACTTCTGCCGGCATAATTCACACAAATGCAACCATGCGGAACTGAATCTGGCTAGGCGGAACAGAATGTTTGATTTCGCTAGCTTTTTATAGCATTGTCGGCTCTTGCATCTCTCACCCTAATGTTGCCTCTTTCGTGTCACCAAAGCAAACGGAGAGGTGAAGTTATGCCACGAATGAAACACATGTATTATTAGTGTTGGGTCTGTTTATTTTTTCCACTTCACTTTGTAGTTTCCAATTGGTATAATTGTGTGCGCCTCCGCAGGTAATGTGGTCGATCGAAATGCTATTATGACTTTCATGGAACATCCCTCATTGCTCATCATAGGCACGATGCTGCCTTCTGATTCAGAGACGGAAGTAAAAGCCTATCAATAAGTAGGTTACGTCTGCACAGGCACGTGAATTCGCTACAGAAACAAGGACAGTTGTTTTGTTTGTTTTAAAACAAAGAGGTAGATTGACAAAGCAATTGAGTTCAGTTGCCATTCTACAAAATATTTACACAAACTATATTTGGTAAGAAATGGGATTTAAAAGTTCAGCTAACTTTGTAGACTAAGCAAATTGCATGCCAGATATGACATGCATTTTGCGCACATACCCTAGTTAATTATCATGCGACTAATTATATCTAACCTAGAGGATCGTATAGCTAAAAGTAGACTACATTGTGTTATTCCTGGCATTGTTTTGGGAAAAAGGCAAGATTTTCTACATGAAGCAATTTACACATTTCACTGTACCAAATGAAATTTTGTTCTCGCAGAGTTGGTTTTTAGAAAACTTGGTCGGCATTGTTGGAAAACTCACGATATTTAGACATTACGTTGTAAGTATAAAACATCAATTTACATCAAAAAAGGATTCAGACACTTCTTACTTAACATCACATACTCCATATTGCACCTGCGTAATGATAGATCAATACATGTATTCTCACCCTTAAAGTGCCCCACAAATTACGAGTGCAAATCACTGCAATTCACAAATCACTATTACAACCACTGGTCAACGAGGATAGTTTTCTTGTAAAGGCATCAGAAAAGTGTCCAGTCACAGGCAGGTGTAGGAATGCATATGGTAGACTAAGGTTTGGTTTTAGCACCTGTTGGAAATTGAACACTGGGCATTTTAATAAGGCTGAAGAAATTAAACACCTGCGCCGATGCCTCTGGTATCCAGTGTGGTCATGTTATGACTGACTTTGCTGGCACCTATGACTGAGTATTGACAGCCAGTGTGTTGACATACCCGTGAGGGCACATGTCGTTCTCAGAGACACAGTGCGAGAACTGGGCCTGATTGCTTCCACTGGCGTACCTCCGGACACCTCTCATGGCAAAACACTGCTCAATTAACTCCATGCACTTGCAGCTCAAGAAGAACACATTCTTGAGCATGAACACCGAGACGGGCCCACTGTAAACAAAGACCTGAAGACACCTGACCACCAGGAGAGGCGCATTGACCAGTACGCCAGGGAAAAACCTCGCCCAAATCCAGCGACAATTCATCTCCGATGCAGTTAATTCGTAAAGCCAGATGACTGGAATGATGAGGGCGATGAAATACACTGAGACGATCGTGTAACGCAGGTAGATGTTGAGAATCTCGTGCTTCAGGAGCATTTCCACAAGGACGAAGCAGTCCAGAATGTCCACACAGCTACTCACAAAACAACTTTGGGAATGGTATCGCGTCGCCCCATTCAGGTCCTCGATGATAGAGTTGATGAGACAGAAGAGCAGAGGCACGGAGAGCAGCATGATTATTTTGAAGCCAGTGATCCCGAACGGTACTTTAATCGCTATGTTCTCTAGGATGGATGTCTCCAGGATGAGAATCACCTTAGGTGTACATGCTATCACATAGATGAGCCACGCCAGATACGCAAAGGTGAACTCCCCGAGGTTGCAGCCGAAGATGGAGCTCTTCTGATGGAACCCACACGCGCGCTCTCGCTTGCTCCGGGCATTTTTCACGAAGAAGATGCCCCAGCCAGAGACCACCACCACATCGGTGGCAATCCAGGAGCACCAGTAGAGATCCGTGAAGGCGATCAGGTACACATCCAGGATGCCGCCCTGCACGACAAGCAAGGCAAAGCACATCATTTTGTAAAATAGATTCCTCTTGGATTTGTGGACGAAAAGAGGAGCCGTCTGCATGAATTCACCCGATGTCATCATGTAGGCAGCGGCAGCGGCGGCAGCAGATGAGACTAGGGGCTGGGTGCTGCTCTCTTCTGGGTTGGCACTGCCGCTGGACGTCTGGGTGTCTCTCCTGGATGAGGCGCTCCTGGTGAACAGTTGCCCGTTATCCGGTGCCGCGCAGATTGGAGAGTCCGGGCAGATTGCCGCTTCAGGTCGGGGGTAGCTGGCCTCGGGATTGGCTTTAATAATTTCTCCGATCATTGTATATCTGCGTTCTCCTTATACCTCCTTTTCTTTCCTTCACTCCTGTGAAAGATGCTATAGGGAACGAGGTAGGGATGCCCGGATCCCGTCATGGATTCCCATTTTCGTGGAATGGAATGCGTCTCTGCTCTCGCAAAGTACATCCATCCATGCAGCTCGTATAATTCATTTTACAGTATATAGGCCCAGTTAGAGCGGTATACTATCACTCTATTTTGTCACGTTTAAAACGTTAAGATCATTGGCGAGATCGGATATCTAGAAAGTTAATGTTGTTTTCCCGATATCCACATTTTATGAAGTTCTGTAGTTCTGTGGTTCACCTCAAAAGCATCCACGGCGTGGGAGTGCCTTGCGTGGGTCTGCTACATATCTGCATAATTGGTACACTCTAGTACTTCACGAACAAGAGAGAAATTGTCTGGGTATTAGCCTACTGCCATGATGCGCATTGTGTATTCTGCCCGACAACAGCGTCCTTCAACAGCCGCCGTTTTGCCCCCCCGCCCCTCATGTCACTCTAGCAAGGGAAGATATCAACCAACAGTGTAAACAAATTCAGACCTGGAAAATGGGGAACTAGTGTTATATAATAGATTTTTTTTACCTGGATCTTATCCTTTTTTCCCCCCCAGGGATGTCGAGCAAGCTGTTCAGACATGTTTTTCAAGTCATGGTAGTGACAACCATCTTCATGTTCAGCAAAATCCAGTAAAAAATATAATTTCACAGTAAACACGGAAACTGTGCCTGAGTGGCTTAAGGCATTCTCATCCTCCTCACTCCCACAAACAAAACCTATCAAAATTAAAAATTTAAAATACAAAAAAGTTTAAAATGATTCTGGTCTGGGGAGAACAACTGAAAAGCCTATTCTTAGTCTTATACATTTAAGACTTCTATACAATCTATACGGATTTCTTTTCCCCGATGAACATGTACATTATCTTGTAAAAGAAGAAATACACAAAAAATTAATTCAGCAAAACAGACTATAGTTTGATAATAAACTTTATTTTCAAGTTATGTTGATGGTGTCTGGACCATAGAAAACAAGCACATATCAATATAAACATATGCATTTCAACCAAGTTCAACAAGAACTGAAAAACAATTGGGTATTTGTGGATTGGCTTCCGCCAGCCGGTCTTAATATGCAATATTTTCTGAAGCAGAAAAAAAAGAGAAAAACTACAGTAATAGTACAGACAGTTGATCTGTTAAAACATTCGGCTTCATCCTTTAATGCATTTAAGTCTTCGGAGTGGAGTCCAAATCACAAAGATACATCAAGCTCAAAGGAGGGACTTGCTACCACAGGTGATCCTGAGGGCGACCAATTAAAGGACAGGAAAAGGACAAAAAAAAAAAAGGAAGACATAGAAGTTGACAAGAAGAGGAAGAAGAAACGGAAGAAGTATATTATATCGTTCAATGACCAGACCAGCTTTTATGAACTTTATTTTGTTAAGAGTGCATTTGTGCAATTTGACCATCAGGAAGCTTAGTGCTCCTATCCAGTCAACAGTCAGTGCATGACCAGAGGAGTAATCCAGAACTACCACATACGCCACCGGATACAGTGATGCCGCGTAGAGCTTCTGCATTCTCTACGAGTCAGAAAGTCTTTTTCATTTATATATATAAAAAAAAAGTTAAAGAAAAATTAAGACAAATTAACACCTGGGTTGATGATAAACAAAACCCACTCATGAGCGTAAACTCAACAAGGTTTATTAGTGATATTGTTCTAATTTGATCACTTTCTTTGTTTGTTTTTGTTGCTTTTGTTGTTTCTTTTCCACATAAACGGGACAAAGGACAGACTCACAGAATGGAGAGCTTTGTTTTCTCAGAAAATGTTTAGCACAAGTGCACCGTCCTGTATTCTGTCTGTTTGTCTTTTAGTCTGTTGTTTAATTTTTTTTTGTTGCTTTTTGTTTTTTGTTTGTTGTCCATTAAGTTAACCTTCACCTCATTCCTGAATTGAATTCATACATGTTTTAATGGCCTGCTTGAAGGCACTGCCACATACAAGGGAGGAAGCTACTGTCCAACACGCTCACGAGACAGTCCATTCTAAGGTCTAGTAAGGGTGAGAATAAGGAAAGCCATATTATAGTGACAGTGGTGGTGGGGGAGGGGGGGGCTATAGATACAGCTCGTAGTAATCGTCCAGCTCCTCGTGAAACAAGTCCCACTCGTCCTCCGAGTCCGTGACATCATCGTCCGTCCCGGCCGCCAGGAGCATCAGGAGCATCTCGCTAAGCTCGAAGGTCACCATCTCCTCATCTTCATTGTCGAAGGAGTCGCTGCTCTCTCGCTCGTCGAGGAGGTCCCACAGAGGTGTCCGCCGTGAGTTCTGGGGGACAGACAAAAGGTGCAGAAAGAGGAAAGAGAGACAAAGGAACAACAAGACAACCAATTAAACTGATAGATCAGTGCCACATTCTAAAAAAGGTACTTTGTATAAAAGTGTCAGCTAAATAGCTAAATGTAAATACAAACAAAGACAAGACCAGAAAACTAGAAAACTAGACCAGAATGGATTTATTCAGCATTTATTACCCATCAGTCTCAAAATTACCTGTGGTGGTCTGATAGCAAAAGTTTACAAACCAACTCACACTTCTGCTATCAGTTATGGAAAAAAAAGACTATAGCCAACCACTCTGTTACAAGCAGATCACCACACTGCTCTAAGAAAAACAAATACAATACAAGTTTCACATGACACAAAAACAAAGCGAAGCAACAGTTTAAACCTAATTCTACAAAAAAAGTGTTTGTAAATGTTCTCTTTGAGAAGCAACTGAGCTGCTTGAGAAGTTTTTGTGGTTCTTACCCGGTTCCTCCCGTTGGAATTGGCCTGGCGGCGCTGCTGAGGCTGAGCTTCCTCCAGTCGTCCATCGGGGAACGCGTGCTTGTAGAAGCAGTTGGCCCCGAACGGGCATGTGCCACGGCCCTCATCAAAGTACCGGCATGGCTTGCTCCTATTTTCCCAAGGAGAGGAGGGAGAAGGAAGCAAAAAAAACATCAAGTTATCTTAGGTCTCAGAACCTCAGAGAAATCAATCCAAAGTAATATCCTCTGAGAACAATACCCTATGAAGGGCAAAACTGCATTACAATGCATTACATCACTACACACACACACTCACTCACTCATAATAATTAAGTCCCCTGGTGATAACATGATAAGCCTTCTTTAGTGAGTGAAGCAGAAATAAGACCTGCACCACAATAAGAATGCACTACTTCAGTACTACTACACTACTTCTATGACTACAGTGTGTTGTGGTGTAGTATTGGCCAACAAAGAAGAGCACTTAGAAGCCAATAAGAAGGACACGCGTCCATCTGTACCCCATGCCATCCTTGTACTTCTGAATGAGATTCTGTTTCTCCTCTTTGTCCTCCACCCAGTACTCGCTCGGGATGACAAAGTTGGATGTGATTCGACATTCAGGGCAAGACCTATGGATGGAGCAAGATTAGATAGAGGATGGATGAAAAGAGAGAAAAAGGGAACAGGACAAAACAATGAGCTTGTTGACCTTTTGACAGAATCCAGATGGAACATCCCAAACAGAGATCTCAATTGCCCCATGTGTGCATTGCACACAACAAAACCAAAACAAGAAAAAAAAAATAGGCAGAGACAATAGCTGTTTAAATATATGCCAGCACTTTTGCCGGAAACTATTCACCAAGTGAGGCTAGGTAAAAGGTGTCAGTCAGCAGCAACACTGTGACTCATTCACCAACGAGTCGTGAAGTGTTGACCTCTATATGGTTTGAGTACTTCAGCCCTTGCAACTCATTTCCTGTGTGGCTCAGCCATTGTGACGCAGGTAACCCCAAAAAACTAAAGAAAAGAAAAAATAAAGGCACACACACACACACACACACACACACACACACACACGAAAATGGAGCATTGCAGATGAAAGTACAAATCATGTAAGATATGTACATATTAATGGTTCCTTCTCCGTCTCCCTCATAATGAGAGGTGGTCTTTCTTATAAAATGGTAAATTATTCCTTTATTTGTCTGGAACCTACACTTGCGACGAAGACACATACAACCAAGGATACATACATATTTATGATTTGTCTTCAATCAACATTCTGCATTGCTGTAGGAAGATTTTAGAAAGTGAAAATGATTTATTTGTTTGAAGTATATACTGTACTAATGTGCAAAATACGATGGACATCATTCTGGAGATATGTGGTCAGACAAAGATGAATCAATCATATGATATATTTAATAAACCAGGAGACAGGTTTTTAAACTCTATGTGTGAGCAAACAGAGGGCTTCATGCAAAGGCCAGATGTGTGTTCCTACACAAGCCAAGCATAGAATGGGAGAAGGAACAAATCAAAGAATAAGAATATAAGCTAAAGCTTTATGGGGAGTAAACAAACAAAAAAAATGACTTCAAGGCATACAAATGTTCATGTTTTGTGTTTGTTTTCACACTGCTCTCTGCTCACAAACTCAAGACACTCGACCTAAATAAAAACAACTGCCCACACAATGATCATGGCCTTCAAATCTACCATATTCATTTGGGAACAAAAATGTAAACAAGCAGTTTGGTTTATCATCCTTACACTGTATAACATCCTGCACTTAGTGACATGCACATCTAAAAAAAACTTGGGGCAAACATATAAAAACCACCCATTTACTGTAAATGTGGGATTCAATAAAGTGTGTGTCCCTGTGGCTTAGGGATCGAGTGCATAGCATAAAATCATGTGACTGGCAGGGTTTTATTCCCTCCCCCAAAGCTTCATTGTTTGACTGGCAAGGAAGTAAGCACAGATTATTGCAATCGCATTAGCTAAGGCTTGAACATTTTGTATTTGTATCTTTACACCTGTATTTGTATCAGTAAATCAGCAAACAGTTATTTTAGGCACATCTTTTAACTAGAAAAGCTCTCAGACTGCCAAGGCAATATGGGGTCACTGACACAATACAAATTCCAGACAGTGTTCTGGGTCACAACCAAAAAAATCTGTTCATTGTCCTAATAGCGACATTATACAAAAATTTCATGCAAATCCGTGCTGTACTTTGAGTTATTTTCTAAACAGGCAGAGGTAAAAAGCCTTAAACAGCCTAAGTATACACATTTCATCCTTTTATTACTTAGTACTTCCTGGTGGTGACACCTGTTGGATGCCTTTAGGTGAAACCCATACACTCATAAACACCTTGTCGCAATCTAAAACAGAAATTCAAATACCCAAAACCACAGAAACAACCACGCACGCACACACACACACGCACACACACACACACACACGCGCGCAAACACACACGCGCGCAAACACACACGCGCGCAAACACAACTAGTTATACAAACATAATACATCTTCACACACACACATACAATCATGCCTCACACACACACACACACACACACACACACACACACACAACTAGTTATACAAAACATAATACATCTTCACACACACACACATACAATCATGCCACACACACACACACACACACGCAAACACAACTAGTTATACAAACATAATACATCTTCACACACACACATACAATCATGCCACACACACAAATGAGTTTCCTGTTTATGGGAGGATATCAGAAAGGGGAGGGAAAAAAAAGGTGAAGGCGAACATCATTTCTATACCCCTCTATGCTTCTTGCTTGTGGAAGCATTGTGTCACTGCTGCTCAAAAATGTATTTATCTTTATAAAAAGAAAGAAAGGAAGAAAAAAAAAAAAAAAACACTTACTTGATGATCTTGCTCTCAAACTGCTTGGCGCTCCTCCATTTTCGGATGCACTTGAGGCAGTAGCAGTGACTGCAGTTGGACAGGATGCCAAAGCGCCGCTCGCTGGGGTTGGACTTCTCAAACACCACCTCCATGCACACGCCACACATCATATCCTTGCTGCGCTGGACGGCAAAGGACAGCTCCATGTCCTTCTCATGAGCTTCGATGCAGGCCTGTCAGGGGAGGGGGACAGACAGGGGATAACCACATCCATCCACCCATCCATTGTTTTACACTGCAGTTTGTTTCTCTGTTTCCTATCCTCTGTTATGCTTTCTTTCTATCCTTTCTTATGCTTATTGTGTCATGTTATGCCATGTATGTCTTTTACAGCTCCGTAAAGCTGAGATCTTGGGTCTTTCAGAAAAGCCCAAGCAATCAATCAATCAATAAATAAATAAATAGATAAATAAATGGCTAACTACGTAAATAACTAAGTAACTAAGCAAGGAACTATGCAAGGAACTACACAAGTAAGAAACTATGCAAGTACCTACACAAGTAACTAATTAACTACATAAGTAACTTAGTAACTACATAAGTAACTACACAAGTAACTACGTAACTAAATAAATAAGTAACTACATAAATAAGCAAGTAACTACACAAGTAGCTAAGTAATTACGTAAGTAACTAAGTAACTAGGTAAATGACTAACTAAGCAACTAAGTCTCTGTCTATGTATTTTCAACCCCTAAAACTCACATTTAATAGTGGCCATGTGAGTGGGGACAAGTTGTTCAGTCTGAGCCAGTTCTCACTTTCCACTTTCTCAAGGTTCGTGTCTTAAACTATTTTCAAACAACAGGTCAAAAAAAAAACTCCAGTCTAACAAAATAACCTAGGATTGACTACATACGTTTTTGTTCTCCAAATGGTCGAAGTCTATCGTTTCCTTTGGGAACGTTTACGTTTAAAAGTACACAAATTTTAAACTTCTGAAAATCACAGACGACAAAGTCTGCCCACAAATCACCCAAACTTTTATAGCTCACCACATATTAAATAAAGCTCTACAAACGATATTATTCACTTCTGACATTCTTCTGCAAATATTGATCTCACTGCCACTGTTTGCAATGTGAACTTCCATGTAAACTTCCCTGTTTAATCACTGACAAGTACCAAGCGCTGGGACATATCATTTTGCATGTATTACATTACAAAGATGTTTTGTCCTGCTTATTAAAAGGTACATTCAGTGATGCTATACAGTTTGTACAACACTCACAGTTAATTTCTCCTCATGATTCATTCATACTCCATTCTAAGACGCCATAAAAAAAAAATCCCTACAAACTTTTTACAATGGGTCTTTTTAACTTTACTCAAGCTCTGACTGGAGGAAAGAGGTGGGATAGCCTTTCCCCCCAAAACAATGACACATAGTTTCTTGGAGTCTAAGAAGGGCAGGTGTGCACTTTTAAATAAGCATTTTCTTGGGGGCTGTTGGTATGAGCACCTAGCATATACCACACCAACAAAATTAGAGAACATTGTGAAACAGGGAAAAATACAAGAGAGCAGAATTGTGACCAAATAATCTTGCCTATAAAACAATGATGCCAATCATTGACTACTGGGACTGGGTTGAAAACAGTGATTAAATCACTGTTCTCCTAAATTCGTCCATTCCGAGTAGAAGACAGGAGTTTTAATGGACCAGACAAGCAGATAGCCTGCTGATATGCCTTCACTTGATAGAGATCCAAAACAACAGAAGCGGACTCCTACAGGTTGAGCCATTAACAGTTAACAGGGAAACGCAGAGATACAAACAAAGTACCTAGTAACAGGAACAGGACCTAGTTAAATAGTCATTCCACGAAAAACACCCAGCCATGGGGTGAGGCAGGTTGAACATTTAGGATAAGGTGTGGTGCTGCAGGGCTTTCTGTTTGTTTTGGTTTCAGCATGAGCCGAAAGTGACCCCCGCTGGAGGCTCATGCTGCAACAGGCTGGAGTATGACACCAACTCCCCCCGTGTGCAGTGGTTAGCACTAAAAGTGCTGCAGGCAGGGGTCAAAATAAGCACCAGCCATCAGCTAAGTGCTGGTAAATTCTGATCTTAGCTGGTAGATTTCAGACCAAAAACACGATTTACTATCGAATGGCTGGTGACTTTCACCAATTTATTTGTCTATGGATGGTAGATATTCACATTTAAAAAAATAATAATTTTGACCCCTAGCTGCAGGCTATTTGAATGCCGGTTTGGAGTTCAAGTAGAGGAGTACAGGAGAGCAGGGAAACACGTGGAGCTGGTCAGTAAAACTACAGTTCTACATGCATTATTTATTCGGACATGGAAGCCATTTCACAGAGCCAGGTAACCAAATAAGCAAGCAAATTTCAACACAAATGTGGAGTGTTCAAAATTAAGTGTGGTCGTTCAGACAACTATTTATTTTTATCCTCAGGTGACAGTTTGATTCAACAATGGGCTCTTTTATGTCCCTGGCTGTCTATGCACAGGAGGCCCATTGGGGAGGGGTTTTCGGGGCCCTGGCCACTCACCTTGATGTGCATTGAGCGCTGGACGTTGTCAGAGGGGTGGAGCACCTGCAGCCCGCACATGTCACACACGTCGCCATGGAGATAGGCACAGTTGAGGCCGTAGCGGCACTCGCCCACGGCGGCGTACGGGCAGAGCGTCTTCTTTAGCTCAGAGTTGGCCTGCTCCTTTTCGTACTCCTCCTCAATTAGGATCGGAGTGGAGCCCTCCGAAACAGCAGGGTCTGCTGCAGGGAACACCATACAAAAAAGACATTTAGTGAAATTAGCTATATGCTTTTTTAACTTTTGAGTATGGGTCTTGTTTAGTCCAATCACAGACAAGTTAAACATTAAAAAGTTAATCAATGGGTTCTTATAACTACCAAGTTTAGCTTTGTCATTATAGGAGTGCACTATTTACTTGCATTGTTTTATGAGTTTACTGCCATATATATTATAGCAATGTAAGCAACTAAAAAACTTTAAAAGATTTTTTTGCCACAAAACCTTACAAATGAACAATGAAACAGAAAGACAAAACAAAAACTAAACAATTTAAATAAAACTTGCTGAAAGGTACTAGTTTGAATTTTCATTTTTAAACCCAGACAAACAAATGTTACACTTGGCTACACTTGGGAATTAAATCTGGTGCATCCGTTACAATTTCTCTTAGTTTAGCAGTAACATAAAAGACCATTCCTAACCAAGTGCTGTCATACAGTATATCGGCATTCTGACAATAACACCATGATCAGTCAATTCTGTCCAAACAGATCAATATGGGGGTTTCCACAAACAGTACTTCCCTAAGGGATGGCATGTATCTGTGTGGGCATCTGTGTGTGTGTGTGTGTGTGTGTGTTGTGTTGGCACCAGCCCAATATTTATCCCAAGGAATAGCTCCGCTCCACTCACTCACTCACTCACTCACTCACAGAAGACTCAATGAAGGCATCCTAGTGACCCAGGCTCATACATATCCACCTCCCATGCAGGTCAACCTAGACCAGCCTAGATATGTTCCTGATCACATGTTGGGTTATGAGAGCAACCATCCTTTTCCATTCAGTAACATTTCAGATTTTCCATCAACACAACAATACAAATATTCTGGCTGGCAGGGGGAAAATAACTGTTTGTGTAAATCGAGTGTAATTTAGAAATAAAGAGGGATTAGTTAGGGAGATGGTGGCATGTTTTATGCTGAAACTCCAGTGATTCTTTAGTATCACTATGGAGAATTCTGTTTTACTGTTTTTACCACATTATTTCCAAATGTCCACTCACACAACAGCATCAGCAGAAGTTAGGCTATTCTTTTAGGGGCTAATTCTCTGACACAGAAAATGTGGCATCGTGCAAGATAAATAAGGAGCCTCATAAAGGTAAAACAGCATATGCTGGAAGACAGCCCACAAAGTCTGGCAATGGGAAACAAAAAGAAGCTGACTACAAACATAAACCTAAACATTCCCACTTTGTCATGAGGCAAGAATTCAAATTCAATGACACTCAAGGACTTTTTTCACTACAGCAAATATATATTTTTTTTCTTTCAGGCTTCTGTTTATCTTCAGAGATCATGTGATCATCTCAATTAAATGGGCCTCTTTCACCAATAAGAATTTTCTTAAATTTGTTCTTGAGAGGCTTCCTACAAATACTGGATAAGAACACATAAGAAAATACTGGTAAATACCAGAATCTTTATGAAAGACACGCAAGTAAGGTTTAAGACCAAATTTTTATTCTACGTCAAAACAGTTGGTGAATTAGGCCCAAAGCCCACCACCTTGACACTATCCATGAAGTCTAATCCAAAATCATGCTAAGCCAATCATGAAGTCAATTCATGCCAGTTAAGTCTCTGATGGTTCAGAGACTATGACTTGGGCGGCACTGAGATTCAGTCTACATGTCAGTCTCCCACTGGGTTTCACCACAATCAGGTCCTTTGAAACATGATGCCTCCAAGGTTGTCAAGCCCTTGAGACTAAATGAAAAGGCAGTCTGCAATGTTTGCCCACCTTAGTGGTATCAACATAGGTAAAAACACTGATACCAGCTTTATTATCTACTAGGAAAATATGACGAACGCACAGCATAAAGGTACACTTGTACAGCCATGCATGTCCAACAAACTTGACGTCATGGTCGAAAGATAAGTAACTGTATGTCAAAACCCCATAGCCAAACTGAATGGAATGGCCCTAGAATATTAAATTCAAACTGCAGCTGAAATAGGTTGCCAGGTATATGTATAGTCCCACATTTTTAGCCAATGCGCGTCATGTGAAGCAAGGCCTGATTGTAAATTCTGCTTGACGATATAAATAGATACACATATCTCACACAACTTTAAAAGGACGAGAGGAGACTTCCAGGCTTAACTGGAAGTCGCTTGATCGCATAAGAAAACTACGAAATTCTCGCACAACATCTAAACTGAACGTCCAGAGCTGCACTAATGTGATTTGGTCGTCTACCTACCGTGTTCCTATACGTTATTCAATGGTAGTGGCAAAGCAGACAGGTCTCAAGGGGCTTCCCCTCATAGACCATCTTCCAACTGGGTACGCATAAGCAAGCACACACACACACACACACACACACACACACACACACAAAAGAAAACAACAAAAGAATAAAAGAAATCCATAAACACTTACCCCTCCCACAGTAAGGCTGTCCGGGCACAAACTCAGCAGCGTTGACCCAGTCCTCGGTGCCCAAGCCCTGTGCCTTGTCCTGGGCATCGGCGGTGCCGCCAGGCCCACTGGGCACAGGCTCTGGGCCACTGGTGCTGGCCTGCAGGGGGGCAGAGGCGGGCAGCAGCAGGGACGTCTTGGGGCCCGGCAGGTCGTCCTGCTTGGTTGGTTTGGTGTGTTCATACCTAAGGGACACACTTTAGTTAGGCACACCTTGCAGGTTTACTCAATCTGTTCCATAGAATGGTGGCTACACTGTATTATTAAACTAGTGTAAGGTTACTCAAGAGTAACTTAACTGTTGGGTTAAAGAGGCCCTATACACTTTCAGTTGACTTTTTTTTTTCTAAATACAGAGCTCCCCCTACAGTTGATG